>CM049803.1:10365421-10965421 GCA_027422405.1 Ptychobarbus kaznakovi | reverse complement strand
GCATAACATTGCTGCAAGTGTATTAGACTAGATCTCTTTAGGAGTTCTTTACACTTGAGACTCTGTGTTGTGCTTTCGCTGAGGCACACCTCAAATAAACCAGAACAAATTGTAGCACTACAAGACATTTCACGCCAAACAGAAGATGACTTTCAACCATTCATTCAAAATATTTTGTTCATTCAACAGAATATTTCAACCTGGTCTCATAAAAATACGTGCCTCTGTGCTCTTTCTGTGCGACACCGTTTTTATGTAACTTACTGCACGTTTCGCTGCAGTTTCAAAGAGAAATGTACACTGAGTGGTGCTAAAACACAGGTTAAATATGTGAAACCTGGCACATTTTTATTACGTAGATATAGGTACATATTGTTGTTTTTATTACGTTGCTACAGAAACGTACTGCGGGGGTTCAGAATTCAAATATCCGGGGTCTGTCCCTAAAAGTTAATGCTCTATCATGCCAACCCTAAACCTACCCGATAGTGTTAACAAATGCAAAACTGATGTAAAAACATATTTGTTGATGCAACCGTGCCATTTCAACTTCCTTATCTGCAGATTTTAACTGCTTTGTCGAATCGTGATTACACGGGATTCAAACCAGAGCTTCTCGCCTCCTAAATACGTCTCCGTACTCCGTGAGCTACCGAACAAACGTACCGTCAATGAAAACCCATAGATATGAAGCTGGATATGTGTGATGCTAACGTTCAAAAGCATCAGTTTTCAAATCTACCCAGCTTTTTAATATTGTTTTGAAGTCGTAACATGATATTCTTCAAGTAATTTAGCTAAAATTACGCTTTTATTAATCAAAACTCTGTACATTTGTGTGAAAAGGAGTAAAAGGTGTCATGGTTTTATAGCCTCTAGTGTTTGTTTCTTTTGGAAATTGCTGTAATGTAGTTATTGGTACGTATTTCATGTCTCATTAAAAAAGTGCACCCAGGTACGTAAATGCCATGAGACCAGATAGCAATATTCAGCCTTCTAACATTTGCTTTACTCTGAATTGTCAGAATGATTATAACAGTTGACTAGCTTCAATGCTTTAAAACTGACAGCGGGTGCACATTAGCATTACAATAAACATATTCCAACAGCAGCATCGCTCCCATAGATTTCTGCTTCGACTCTGATCACATATTTTCTTTGAACCAAAGAGATGCTTCCTTGAGCTTGTTTAGTGTTACAGATTAAATCCTTAAGTCGGCACTCTTAAGGAACACTTAACTTGACCTATTTGCCTCAACACATTAACTGCAGTTTGTCTTGATCACACAGTGAAATGATCAGTCAAAATACTTCAGAAACTCCACACTCTGAATTTTGCAGCAGTGCTATTTGCATCGAGCAGAAACACAAAAAGAAGAAACGGACATTTTTAACAAGCAGACCCCTTGTCAACAATAACAGATGTAAAACCTCACCGCATATCACATGACGGTGACACACTCCCTGTTAATAACTGTTCCACTGTACGGTTATATTAAGAGTTCGTAGAGATGGTATGATAGCAGAGCGCCACGGCGGCTAATCTTAGCACTCTAATGCTATAAGCTGGAAATAACATACTAAGAATAGCTGACCCACAGAGCGAGCAACAGGCCTGCCTGCCTCGCTCGGGTGGCTGTTGTTTAACTGCATACTTCTTTATAATGCCATGCATGCTTGTACAGGGCTTTCACTGGACAGATGAGCATTAATTGAATAGCTCGGTATCAGACGGAGGAGTTTAGGGCGAGGAACGCGGTGCCTACTGCACTGGTTGATTTGACTTAGTCCCCTAACAGGTTGCTGTGCTGAGCCTTATTGAAGACGACAGATCAGTCTTTCTCTTGTCTTTGTGCACAATACTCATACAAATGAGGGTTAGAGCTATATTTAGAATGACAGGATTGCGTTAGGCAGTGCGTGCGCTGATTTGGGAGTTGAAAAAATGTAGCGTACTTTCAGTTATGTTGCAACGATGCTGAAATCTAGGCAGACCATCTCCTGCGGTTCAGCGATGATAAGTATAAAGAGAAAAATCAGAGGTGAGGCAATGTCCTCCACCCTTCTTTCAGGAACTGAAATGACTCAATCTGTCTTATTATATATGTATTTCCTTCCCCCACATTCACCCAAACTTTCATATCATAGATTTCCCAGAACAACACGTTTTGAACCAGTCGGAGTTTGCGCAAGCAGCTTTCTGGCAGAGACCACAAGTCAGAAACAACAGCAAAGAGCAAAAATGAGTCACGCTCAAATTTTAGACAATAAAGCTAACACATCCTCGCTCAGTGATGTCAGACCCAAGCTCTCGGCAAACAGTGTCAGGTCAAAAATAGAACGGGTTGATTGTCTTTGGCGAACACGAAAAGTAATGCGCCTTTCATGTTGACGCCGTATTTCTTAGTAAGTTTCCTCTCCTGAATTAAAGACTAAAGTCGTATAACAACCTGTACGTGTTCTGTTTTTATCCCAATTATAACCTACGCTTTCTGACATCTGACAGGATAATTATGTGTACCTTGAGCCTCCCCTTTGTTAATTCAGTGGTTTAAGGTTAAACCCACAAATAGTCATCCACAGAATGATGCTCTCCTAAAAGTTTCTCCTCAGACAGTATAATAATAACACAAACACAATCTTACAGCACTTCAGATCTTGCAGCCCTGCAGGATAAAACTCCACAAGTTCAAGACCCTTCTTATCACAATACAAAAGACTGACAGAGATCTTACAAAAAGAGTCACCTGAGTTGTTGACGTTGTGCATGTCAATGTCGTGAGGGGTCAGAGGCATCCGGTGCTTTCCGATGCCGTCTGTGGAGAAACAGGAGTCGGCCTCGTAAATGGTCTGGAGCATTAGTACTTCAGTTAGCAGCACATCGTCTGCCAGCCCTGCTCTTCCTGTATTGCTGTCAGCTTGTCCCCTCCTCTTCTCTCGGTCTCTCTCTCTATGTTTGTGTGCCACGCTCTCTCTCTCTCTCTCTCTCTCTCTCTCTCTCTCTCTCTCTCTCTCTCTCTCTCTCTCTCTCTCTCTCTCTCTCTCAAGAGACCAGGAACATTCGCCCCTGCCTCCTCCTCCTCCTCCTCTTAAGCGACACCCGAAGAGTGACAGAGCTCTCCCTCACTATCACTAAAAAGCTTCACTCCTCCTCTGCTCTGCTCATCTCTTCGCTTCTTCTCCAGTCGACACCTAAGTGGATCTGAGAATCAGCAGGAGAGTCTCTCACACTCTCTACACTCTGCCTTCCTCTTGTCCCGACAAAACTGCTTGTTATTTTCTCCTCGATGTGTCAGATTCACTGTTTTCGGTCCTCCCTCCCTCTCAAACAGGTTTTTTTTGGTCCTCCAAGGTGGTTCGGAGATGCATTCAGCTCCTGTTTCTTTCTCTCTCTCTCTTTCTGCTTTTCTATCAAGTTGCTTGCTGCAGAGAGGAGGAGGAGGCTGATTTGCATGTGAATCAACAAGAGCATGGCCCACAGGTGACAGAAATAGAACAATGGCCGGCTCAGGCTATAAATAGGTCAGGCGCGGTGCAGGGATTGGAGCAGCATTGATGCGTTTAAAAATACCACACGAAACACAGCTGTGGCCCTCATCTACAACCAGAAGGCATGTCTCTGTGTCTATCGCTCTTTCGGTTTAGTATGCTGTCTATCTTTATCTCTTTTTTTTTTTTCTTTCTCACTCCATCTCTCTTCCATTATCATGCCTCTGGCCTCCATAAAAAGACACACTACCAGTTTTTCTGGAGATATAAATATTGCCTCCCTGCATCTTGCTTGACACGTTGCTGCTCTGAGCTGCGCCGCTGACACTCTCGCAGGGTTTATGTGCTCGGCATGCAGAGTAAAATGCAACTTCTTGCATTCATATCTTGAATTTAAAACTGAAGGAAAGGCATTATATTGATACAAATATGAATGCAGGTTGGATAAGGCAATGCATAGGCACAATATTACAAAATGGCAAAAAAATAATATGCATTCGAATAACAAACAATAATATAAATAATATATAGTTTTTTAATTGTATTGCCTGATACCATATAGTTATAGGTTATCCTGTTCTGGACCCCTTTACAGGGCTTCAGGGCCCCCTATTCCTAAAATAACAATACAAGGATATATTTCCATGCATAAAATATCTGAAAACTTATTTATCATAAATATTAAATAATACTTGAAAATATTAGATGAAATTAAATATTTTAATTAAATAATCTGCTGTTATATTGTTTTATACTGTCTTTGTATTTAAAAAACGAAGTAATTTGTTTCTTTAAATATTATTTTCAATATATTTATTTAATTTCTTTATTGTTACCACGATAAGTTTGACTGCCATTAAAAATGTATTTTGTACAATCTTTCTCTCAATTTAACATTTTGAACACTCCTGCCAAAGCAGAACCTACTATGAAGCCCCTAAATAGACATGGTGAGCGGGGGGGAGATTACATTGAAAGGAAAAATGTATTTTAAATGTAATGCTTTTGCGTTGTCTAGCAAAATTGTTTCTCCCCCAAGAAACTTTGCATTCACTCACAAAATTTTGTGATGGAAATAGAATGAGGTGGGAGAAACAACTATGCAATGTTTCTCGGGGGAACGCAACACTTTTGAATGAGAAAGAGAAAGTTTTGCAAAATAAACTCAAAAGCATTGAAATATAATTTTTACACCCATCTCATATATTTCCCATCACCATGTCCCCTCAGGGCTTCGAAGAAACCTTTTGACTTCCACAAAGAACTTTTATTTTTAACAGTGTACTGCATGTCATATTTAATTTGATAACATATTCTATAGAAGTACTGCATTGCCAAGTACAGTTCTCAGGAGGACACATTCTTGTAAGCACTAACACAGTCCAAGCTGAACTTGTTTAGCTTGTGTAGTGTGTGTGTG
The DNA here is from genome assembly GCA_027422405.1 of Ptychobarbus kaznakovi. Classification (NCBI taxonomy): domain Eukaryota; kingdom Metazoa; phylum Chordata; class Actinopteri; order Cypriniformes; family Cyprinidae; genus Ptychobarbus; species Ptychobarbus kaznakovi. The sequence goes on along the minus strand of CM049803.1, from coordinate 10,960,512 downwards.
TGGTGTGTGTGTGTGTGTGTGCGTGCGTGTGCGTGCGTGCGTGCGTGCGTGCGTGCGTGCTGTGTGTGTCATTTGTAGACCAGGCAGGTTGTATATTGAGGTCAGTGTTGCTCTTCAGGACAGAGTTCCCAGCTGGCCAAGTGTGTTTAAGATGAATTAGTGGCTCAGAGCACACAGGGGGAGCCATCTGTGTGACGGTCGAACTTTATTTAAAACTCTCACTTTAGTCTCTTCTGTTGTCACACTGCACTAAACTCTGATCCATGTTTTCCTTATCAATTTTTTTTTGAGAAACAAAGACTGAGCTTTTAAAAGGGGGACTGACTGCACTACCTCAAGCATAATGGCTAATGATTTTTAGGATAAGTTTAAGGGGAGTTTAAAAGTAGTGTGCATGTGAAGGGTTACTAATAGTAAATATTATGGCAAGTGCTAGTAATTAAGTAACTATGGAATAAGCCTGCATCTATTAATAGTGCATATATATACTGTACAGCAGTCTGTCGTCTATATGAACTCACTGAGATGGTCAGTTAATGGCACTATTTATTGCAAACATGCAAATTGAATCAGTAAATCACTTCCAGTAAGGTTAATATCCAAAAGCACCACTGAATTAACCAATGCTTTCGACTGCTGAGATAACGTATAAGTCATCAGCTTACATAGAGTTGTGTTAAAGGGATATTTAAAAATTGTCATCATTTAATAACTACCCTCATTCCAAAAATGTATTTCTTCGCTTTCTTCTTCCTGTGAAACATTTTGAGGTTGTTTTTCTTTTGTCCATACAGGAATTAATGTTTTGAAAATTCATCCAAAAAAGCTTTGGTAAATTATAATTATATGATTAAAAGTCAAAATTGAGACATAAAATTATGATTATGAGATAAGAAGTTGAAATTATGGTATACTATGTCATCATTTTTAATTTTAACTAAGTCTTGATAAGATAAAAAGGCAATATTCTGAGCTAAAAAGTTAATTATAAGAAATAAAAGCTTTGGTAAATCATAATTATGATATTAAACAAATCATAATTATGACAAAATTTGAAATCGCAATAAATTATGATGAGATAAAAATCAAAACTATGACATATTAAGTCATGATAAGATAAAGTCAAAATTATGAGAACGTAAATTCTGACATAAGACATTATGACAAAAGTTGACTTCATTTCAGCTTTTATGTCAAAATTATGTTTATGCATGTCATGATTTCATCTTTTATCTTAGAAGTATGACTTAATATCTCATAATTTAAATTTATGTAATATTTATGATTCATTAAAGTATGTTTTTTCTTGTGGTGGATTGAGGTGACCTAAAAATAGTATTCAACCATTCAGAATCTAAAAAAAAGAAAGAAACAAAAGCTTTGCACTACATAACAGTTTGTGAAGGATGAGATAATTTTCATTTTGGGTGAACTATCCCTTTAAGTCTGCATCTTCGTAGTATTTCAGAGTACTAAAGAGATGCAGATCACCCCAAAGACCCCATCTCCCCAGCATCTGAATATACCCTTTGATATTTAAACACAAATAACCTACACTCTAATATCTGTACATTACTCCCCATACTGGTTTTTGAAGGGCTAGGCAGGGTATGCATTTTCATGTCTGAAAAGAGCAAGTATAGCCCTGATAGATGGACAGAAAAAAGCAAAGTGACAGGAGGCCCATAATAGCTCATCCACGTCAGCACTGGCCTTTATTTGTTCTAGTCTTATTTAAGTGTAGCGACAAGGTGTAAGCAGGAGTTACACACGCACAAACATAGATTTATGTGCCTGGCCAAAGACAGCTCTGTCACCTCCATGACATGAACTGGATCAGACAAAAGCTCCTGAGCGTTTTCTGAATTTAAATGTGAGCTAAATGGAGAGCTCTCAACAAAACAGGGTAATAGAGAGAAAAAGAGAACAAGAGAGCACATCAAAAGGGAAGGTCACCACAATGGGCTTTGTGTCGCTTCACAGACGGCGCGTGTACATCGTGCTCTGCATTTACACAGTTACACAGGCAAAAGGTTATGGAGTTTATGTATATTAGAGCCTTTTGCATCAGAAATACATGTGATTACTTGAAGCAACACACATACACACCAAGACTCAATTGGATTATGTCTATACATTTCCGTCCAAGCACATTATAGAATGTGTTTTTTTTTTCTCCAAAGGACACCAAATGTGTTTACTCTAAAAGCTCTGCACTCTTTCTTTGGTTCCTTTCTCTCGCCTCGTTCCATATAAAGGCATCGCTGCATTAGCTGTCCTCGGGGTGAGCAAATATTGCTCTTTAGTTAATTAGATCAGACTGCAGCGTGTTTTTGTTCCATACTGGATGATGACCACTTTGTGTGGGAGAGGAGGTGTCAGTTCCAGAGTGTCTGCTCACTTGTTTTTCTTTGCTTCAAAGATCTCAGTCTCTTTTTGTCTCTTGTGTCTGTCTGTCTCTTTCTCTCTGCAACTCTTAGATCCACTAAATGGATTAGGTGCACTGTCTGACCAAGAAATTGTACTTTTTCATTCATGGCTTGGGTGTGTGTGTGTCTAGCTACCTAGAGTAGCTGTACTTTTGGACACAAAAGTGCTGAAAAATATCTAAAGAAATTAGCTACACCTGAAAAAAACAACTCCTTTTCAGAATCTCTTCAAATTAGAAAATGGTTCATGAAGAGAATAAACAATGTAATGTTAGTCTATTAACTTCTCACTATGGTAGTAGTGGTAAGAGTTTGTGAATAATAATTCATTTAAAAACAATACAAGTAGTTAATGTGGCACTTGTTTTTACAACTTTTTCTTTCTGCTCAAAATATTATTCGGAACATTTAATCGACTTCGAATGTGATTAATTTGAGCTGCTTGGTTTTGAAGGGACTTCTGTGTGAGCTCTTCGTAAAGTATATTACACTGACAATGGATTTTCTTTTTACCTACAGCATGTTTTTTTTTACCAAAATTAATGTGGCCACTTTTACTGACAGTTTGTCACTAAAACACAGATAAGTAATACCAGTGCTATTATACGGCTAATCAACTTACTAACTGTTATAAATGTTACTTTACATTATATAGTACACTTTTAATTAGATACAGTAGTGGGTTTTCATTTTCAGCTTGGCAGGTGGGATGTTTTATCTGACACGTGGAGATGGTTCAATTCCTGTGAATATGGTTATAGAACAATTACATAAACAATTTTTTCAACCTGTTTTTTTTTCACCTTAGTTTTATTTTTAGTTTACGATAATAACCCCGATAATTTTTTAGATAGCTAAGGGGAAAAGTGTATGTATGTGTGGGTGTGATTGTGAGTCACTACAAAAGAACAGGCAATATATTCCATGTAGAAATATGTTTGTTTACCTATATGTGCGGTTTATGCATGGCTACGTATTTGCTCCCCTCAGAGTTTCATCATAATTGTTTGTGGTGTTAACAGCAAGGATTTACTCGTTTCAGGTTGCCTGTGGCAGGGGAGCCCGGTGCTGTAGGTGTACCTGGAAACAAGATGAGAAATCTCGGTCTTCCCATGAGTCCCGGCTCATCTGGGGCAACACGACTCACAGACAGACTGGCAACATTTCAGATTCACGCTCAAACACTTGCATCAGATCTCCTTCCCTCCCCCCACCTTCTTCTGAGGTTGGCCCTCCTCTGCTCACTGTCTTTCCGTCCTTCCCAAAAACCTGTTCAATCTCCCTCCATGAAAATGTGTCACCTCAGTCCACCTCTATCCTCATACAGCCACTTGATCGGCCACGTAGAAGCCCAAAGGCATCAGTGCTGTTTATTGGAGGTCCAAACCCAATTAGCATCTCCATCTGGCTTTATTCTAGGGGCATGTTTCCGCTCCATCTGATGATTTAGGTGCTGTGGTTTTATTAGGTTACTCAGTCTAGCCTCCGCTGGTATTTCCTGCAGGACATTTAGGTTGAGGGTGAGAGCACTTTGCGGCTTGGATCAGATAATGTGCAGAAAGTGCTTCTTCTGTTTACTTCATAAATTTCAACAGAAGTGTCTAATTATACAACAAAGAAGAGCACCCTATTGACACACATAGGCCATTGTCAGGGGACCTATGCAACTATTTGTTAAAGGGATAGTTCATCAAAAAATGAAAAGGTTATCATTTACTCAAGTTATGCATTCCAAACCTGACTTTTTTTCTTCTGCAAGATGCACAAGAAGACATTTAAAGGATGTTTCAAATATTTGGAAGGATGTTTTCATACAACGAAATAGAGCTGTCACGATTCCCTGATTTAACTTGACTACTGGATTTTTAAAAAATCCTTGATTGCATTTTGCTTTGTCAAGTAACCGGCAAAATAGAAGTGGCACATTTCATGTACGAGAATCCATGAAAGGCTTTATTGGACTGATTTCCAAGGCTGCATGGTATTAAATCCATTTAAAATCATTAATAAAACAATGCTATTGTGAATTCACAAAATTTGCGATTCAATTAAATAGATATATGTGATGCAGGTTTAATATATGCACTTTAATTATTTACCTGCACATTGGTTACGTGTGTGCGAGTGGTTCTGTTTACAGTAAATGCTCCACACGAACTGCTGAGCCAATCTCATGAAAATGCGTAAAAATAGTACGGCAAATAAAAACAGAAAATTGTGGTATTAATATGCAAAAATTTACTTTGGCGTGCATATGATACGCACGTGTTTGGGGGGCATATAATACGCAGTTTTCACGTGCATATAATATGTAGTTTGTTGAAATGCATATGATATGCAGTTTTCTCATGAATATTATATGCATCTACCCCACAACCCTAATCATACCCATTATGTATCATTGGCACGCCACAGTAAATTTCTGAGTATAAACTTATCTGACCGCCATCAATTCAAAGCAGTGAGTGAAGAAGTGAAGCATGGAGTACCTCAAGGCTCAGTACTAGGGCCATTACTTTTCATGCTTTACATGCTACCCTTGGGAAATATCATCAGGAAACACGGGGTTAGCTTTCACTGTTATGCTGATGATACTCAGCTCTATATTTCTTTGCTGCCCTGTGAAACACACCAAATTGAGAAACTTATGGAATGCATAGTCGATATAAAAAAGTGGATGACGAGTAATTTCTTACTGCTAAATTCTGAAAATACAGAAGTGTTAATTATCGGACCTAAAACCCCCACAAGTAATAACCTAGAACACTGTCTAACACTTGATGGCTGCTCTGTCGATTCTTCGTCATCAGTCAGGAACCTAGGTGTGCTATTTGATAGCAAGATCTCCTTTGACAGCCACGTTTCTAGCATTTGTAAAACTGCATTTTTCACCTTAAAAATATGTCTAAACCAAGACCAATGTCAAATACAGAAATGTTAATTAATGCGTTTATGACTTCAAGGTTAGATTATTGTAATTCTTTATTGGGTGGATGTTCTGCACGCTTAATAAACAAACTACAGATGGTTCAAAATGCAGCAGCTAGAGTACTTACTAGAACCAGAAAGTATGACCACATTAGCTCGGTTCTGTCAACACTGCACTGGCTCCCTATTAAACATCGTATAGATTTTTAAATCTTGTTAATTACTTATAAAGCCCTGAATGGTTTAGCTCCTCAGTATTTGAGCGAGCTCTAATCGCATTATAGTCCTTCACGTCCACTGCGTTCTCAAAACTCTGGCCATTTGATAATACCTAGAATATCAAAATCAACTGCGGGCGGCAGATCCTTTTTCTATTTAGCTCGAAACTCTGGAACAATCTACCTAACAATGTTCGGGAGACAGACACACTTTGTCAGTTTAATCTAGATTAAAGACTCATTTCTTTGACCTGGCGTACACATAACACACTAATACACTTCTAAAATTTCTAATCCGTTAAAGGATTGTTAGGCTGCATTAATTAGGTCAACCGGAAGCGGGAACACTTCCCATAAAACACGATATACTTGTTACATCGTAAGAAGATTGACATCTACGCTAATATTAGTCTTTTTCTTTCTTATTCCGAGGTCACTGTAGCCACCCGATCCGGTCCTTATCCAGCCCAGATGGTTACTGCAGTCACCAGATCCAGTCCGTATCCAGATCAGATGGTGGATCAGCACCTAGAGACAACCTCTACAGCCCTTACTGCCCTGAACGTCAGCGGAATCTAGGAAAACTAGATGAACCCCAGGGACAGATCCCCAGTGAGGACCCAGTCACCTAGACGGCTGTTGGAACAAGACCTCGGTAACCAGATGAGTCCTCAGCACAAACTGCTGGTTTGCCTGGCTTGAGGGGAACTGGACCTCCGACTCAGCCTGGTTTCTCCCAAGGTTTTTTCTCCATTCTGTCACCGATGGAGTTTTGGTTCCTTGCTGCTGTAACCTCTGGCTTTCTTAGTTGTGGACACTTAATTTACAGCGATATCGTCGACTTGATTGCACAGATACTATTTAAACTGAACTGAGCTTGACGATGCTATCACTAAATTCAATAATGAAATGCCTTCAACTGAAAATTGAGTGTTTAATCTTGTCATTTTACATTATTGACACACTATTTTCCTATTTTGATATTGTGCAGTTGCTTTGATACAATTTGTTTTGTTAAAAGCGCTATATAAATATAGGTGACTTGACTTGACTTTAAATAATCATCAGGCCGTTTGCGCCCTCTACAGACATTTGTTATAATGCGCAATGTACGTTGGCTCTATTGTTTATAATACATAATATTTTTAACAGTTTTGTTATTATTGCCTCATGTATTTTAAGTAATTTTAAGGGCTGTTGTTTGCTTAGGTCTATTTTATTACTACATAAAATGTATTATACGCTAATAACATGATACTCGATTAATCGTCAGAATAATCAACCCATTACTCCATGACCAAAAAAACATTAGTGACTGCCTTTCCATGAAAGTCAAAACAACTTTGGACCCCACTGACTTTCATTATATGGACTGATACAAAATGGAAAATTACTGATACAGTTTTTATAAACAAAGTCATAGGCTGGAACAACATGAGGTTTAAAGAATTTTCTGTTTTAAAGGAAACTATCTAGTTGTGACTCAGTTAAAGTAAATTTAGACATGAATGGGTGATTACTGCCTCACCTCAGTTGCCTCACCAACTCTTTTTTTAACCTAAAATAATCTTAATTATCAAATATATAAATAGGTTTTTCAGAAATGGAATGTAAAATCCACTTGCCCCCAGGGACATTGAATAGCCATTGCCAACAATGTGTTTTGGTTTGTAATTTTTTTTTTATTATTATTCGTTAATTATTATTCAAGTAAAAAAGTTGTTTCTCCATCAATGGCAATTCAAGTTGCTGTCTATTCTTCTTTTTTTTGCAAAAAGCATATAAATGAGAGTCTTATCATATAATAGGCACATTTTGGAGGGCCCTTCCAAGGCTGTTTGCGCTATTCTGATCAACAGCTATTGAGATGAATGGAAATGCTAACAGGTTCTCTAGGTTTTACAGACTTCCTTGGAGAAAACACATTGCATAATTGTGTGTTCTCTTTCATAGGTAACTCAACACTGCGTAGCTTGCCGCTTTGGGAACGCCTCCGCGTGACCGAGTCTTGAACCCATATAGAATCACGCCAATTCATTGGCTGATGGCGCGACGCCGTCTCTGACGCAATGACGTCGTCAGGTCATACTGGCGAACGCGCCATCCACTCCTCAGATTTCTCTGCCTTCACGAAGCGGTCACATTGCCCTTCGTTGTTGCGATTTCTTACCCATCTACTACCCTTGCGATTATCCGTTTGCACTTCGGCGACTGCCTCAGTGGAACTTTGTTCTCCTCGCGGTGAAGTGCCATGGAGTTTCGTCGCTGTCAACCGCCGTGCGCGCGATTCATCGATCGCTATGACCCGCACAGATAAGTAAAATTATATGTTTCGGGTTCACGCATGCGGTTTATGGGATTTGAATGTAATTTGTGAGAATCTCCGTCTCATAACCCTCCGCTCTCAGCTTGAGGTGTGTGAAAAGGAGTCATCCATTTTCTTCCCCGTCGCGCTCCGGAGGCCTCCGCGGCTTCTCGCGAATCCGCAGCCTCTCGTGAATCCGCGACCTGGGGTTCGGATGTTTAGCTCGAGGAGACGGAGAGTGAGCAGACAGGCCTCGCCTTTTCTCTCCCTCCCTCACCAGAGCATGTGCGCGCGAATTCACCGGTTGAATTCACGCATGATTATCTGTTTCCTAGCCCGAGGGCACGTTATACTGTTTCCTTCGGGATAGATGATGTTCTGCTATCTGCGGCCAACGACTCCGAGGATTTCGGGCCTAGTTTAGCAGATGCGCTACCGCTTAGCGGTCAGGAGGCGCGGCCTTCACCGGCCTATTCTGAGCTCGTGGACGTGCTTTCGCGCGCCGCTGAGAAGCTCTCGCATGGATTGGACGACGAGCCCCGCGACTCTCGCTCTTCGAAACTCGACGAGCGGTCTCTTAGCGGTGTAAATTCCAAAATGAGCGGAGGAAGCTGCCGTTTTTCGGTGATCTGCATCAGGAGATTTTCAGATCCTGGAAACAGCCTTTTTCTTCCCGCCTTACTAACGCGGCGGCCGCTGACTTCACCAACCTCGTGGTTTCGGTGGAGCAGGGCTATACCGCCATGCCGTGTGCGCGATTCATCGCTCGCTATGACCCGCACAGATAAGTAAATTATATGTTTGGGGTTTACGCATGCGGTTTTTGAGATTTGAATGTAATTTTGTGAGAATCTCTGTCTCATAACCCTCCACTTTAGGCTTGAGGTGTGTGAAAAGGAGTCATCCATTTTCTTTCCCCGCCGTGCTCCGGAGGCCTCCGCGGCTTCGCATGAATCCGCGACCTCTCGTGATTCCGCGACCTGGGGTTCGGATGTTTAGCTCGAGGAGAAGGAGAGTGAGCAGACAGGCCTCGCCTTTCTCTCCCTCCCTCACCAGAGCATGTGCGCGCGAATTCACCGGTTGAATTCACGCAGGATTATCTGTTTCCTAGCCCTCCATACGATGGCCATCCTTCAGGCCTACCAGACGGACGTCCTCAAGGAAATCCGAGGGGACTGGTCTGACTCCGGAGGCTGTAAAGGAGCTGCGCAGAGCCACTGACTTAGCTCTCAGAGCCACTAAGCACACCGCACGCGCCGTGGGGCGCCTTATGGCGGGTTCGGTGGCCGCAGAGCGCCATTTGTGGCTAAACCTCAGAGGAGAGCCGTTTCACCGCTATGGGGCGAGGTCAGACCGCAAAAGCATTTCTGCCCGCTTCAAACGTGCTCTCCTCACTCAAAACCGTCACAGCCACCCCTAGGGGCTTAGCGTGCGGGACGAGTTCATCCTCATTTATTCTCGGTCTGGCAGTTGGGGGACGCGTTGTCTTTCCCCCGCTACAGTCCGTCCTTTCGCCGCTGGCGGGCCGCGTGTGTGGGGTCACAGTCGATTCTCCCCTGCAGCGTTCGAGAAAAGACCTGCAGGGGTTTCACCGCTATGGGGCGAGGTCAGACCGCAAAAGCGTTTCTGCCCGCTTCAAACGTGCTCTCCTCACTCAAAACCGTCACAGCCACCCCTAGGGGCTTGGCGTGCGGGACGAGTTCATCCTCATTTATTCTCGGTCTGGCAGTTGGGGGACGCGTTGTCTTTCCCCCGCTACAGTCTGTCCCTTTCGCCGCCGGCGGGCCGCGTGTGTGGGGACACAGTTGATTCTCCCCTGCAGCGTTCGGACCCCGTGCTGGCCACCTGTCAGTCCAGCACTTCACACTCCATCAACCCGGACAAGGACGCCAAGGGCTCTCCTTCGTGGCGGAGGGTGCCGCTGCTCACGATTCGGTCCAGCTACACATTTCAGTTTGGGGAATATCCCCCCCGCCTCGACGGGGTTCAACTGACGTAGTTAACAGCGCCTCCAAGGCCTCTGTTCTACAGCTGTAGCTTTCCTCCCTCCTAAAGAAAGGAGCGATAGAGGAATAACAGCCGTCGGACATCGAACTAGGGTTCTTCAGCCGAAGGGGGACGGCGGCCTGAGACCCATTCTGGATCTACGGCGTTTTAATTTTCCCTCTACAAAGGGAAGTTCAAGATGCTGATGATAAAAACCATCATGTCTCAGGTCCAGGAGGAGGACTGGTTTGTCACCATCGACCTGAAGGATGCGTATTTCACATCCAGGTCGTTCAAAGACACAGGAGATTCCTTCGGTTCGCCTTTGGAGGGAAGGCTTACCAATACAAGGTCCTGCCCTTCGGCCTGGCTTTGGCCCCGAGGACATTTACCAAATGCATGGATGCTGCACTGGCCCCTTTGAGGCTCCAGGGCATCCGTGTACTGAACTATTTGGACGACTGGCTCATTCTGGCTCACTCCAGGGAGCTAGTGAGTCGTCACAGGGATATCGTTCTCGGCCACATCCATTCTCTTGGCCTCAGGATGAACGCCAAGAAGAGTGTGCTCCTCCCATCTCAACGAACCGTATTTCTAGGAGTTCGTTTGGATTCCGTTCAGATGCAGGCCCGTTTGGCTCCTGCCCGGATACCAGTTTTTACAGCATGTTTGGCCCGCTTCAGGCTAGGCCATCATGTCTCTGTAGGTACCTGCCGCAGGCTGTTGGGCCTTATGGCAGCAGCCTCCCCTGTGTTGCCCCTAGGGCTGCTTCACATGAGGCCATTCCTTTGGTGGATGAAGGAGCTGAGGTTACACCCCACTGTACCAGCTACTCGCCTTATCAGAGTGTCGCGCAGTTGCTATCGACACCTGTTAATCTGGCGAGACCCCGTCTTTCTCCAGAGCGGGGTGAGAATGGGTGCGATCCACCGTCGCCATATGATCACGACGGACGCATCAATGACAGGCTGGGGCGCGGTCTTCAAAGGAAGGCCTGGAGAGTGGAAGGAAGAGTTCCTCTTTTGGCATATAAACTGCCTGGAACTCAGGGCTGTCTTCCTGGCTTTGAAGTATTTTCTCCCCGTCCTCGGGGGGCATCATATTATAGTCAGGACGGACAATATGGCGGTTGTGTCCCACATAAACCGCCAAGGAGGTTCAAAGTCGCGCACCCTGGACAGGCTTGCGCGCCATCTTCTCCTTTGGTCCCAAGACAAGTTCCTCTCTTTGAGGGCGGTTCACGTTCCGGGAGTACTGAACCTGGCGGCCGATTTTCTGTCGAGACAGAAGCTCAAGCCCGGGGAATGGATGTTGAACCGTCAGACGGTATCCCAGATCTGGGATCTGTTTGGCAAAGCGGAGGTGGACCTCTTTGCTTCTCAAGAGTCATCCCAGTGCCCGCTCTGGTTCTCCCTGAGTTTCCCCACGACTCTGGGCATAGATGCGTTCGCCCACCCATGGCCGAATGTCAGTCTGTACGCGTTTCCACCAATAAAGCTGATTCCGGCAGTACTATGCAGAGTGAAGGTGAGCGGTGCCCGTCTCCTTCTCATAGCCCCATTCTGGCCCTCCCAGACCTGGTTCTCGGAGCTAACTCCCCTCTTGTATCGGCCTCCTTGGGAGATTCCGATCAGGCGGGACTTGCTGTCCAGCTTCCAGAGGCAAGATCTGGCATCCTCAGCCGGAGCTCTGGAAGTTGTGGGTATGGCCCATACAGGGCCAAGGGCTGTGATTGATAGTTTGCCTGCCGAAGTTCAGGAAACCATAGCCAGTGCCAGAGCCCCCGCTACTAGGAAGCTGTACTCTTCCAAGTGGGGCGTCTTTGAATCCTGGTGTTTGACTCGTGCAATCGACCCAGTTAACTGCCCTGTTGGTCCAGTGCTGGAGTTTTTGCAAGAAAGGCTGACAGCGGGGGCGGCTGCTACCACCCTTAGGGTTTATGTAGCGGCCATTGCAGCTCGGAGAGAGCTGGATGAGATCCCCTTGGGGAGGCATCGGTTGGTCTCCGCTTTCATGCGTGGGGCCAGACGCCTTAGGCCGGTTCGCCCCACGGCAATTCCTTCTTGGGACTTGTCAGTCGTCCTCGAAGGACTAGTGACGGCCCCTTTTGAGCCCTTAGAGTCAGCTTCGGATCGGATACTGACTCTTAAGGTTGTTCTTTTGCTGGCGCTTACGTCACTGAAAAGAGTTGGAGATCTGCAGGCTTTTTCTGTCAGTGAGACGTGTATGGACTTTGCCCCGGGTCTAGTCAAAGTTACCCTGCGGCCTAGGCCGGGTTACATTCCCAAGGTCTTGTCCACGTCGTTCCGTTCTCAAGTGGTCACTCTTCACTCTTTCCATCCCCCTCCCTTTGCTTCAAGTGAGGATGAAAGACTCCACTTGCTCTGCCCGGTCAGGGCATTGAAGCTGTATGTGGATCGCTCCAAAGTTTGGAGAAAATCTCCCCAGCTATTGATCTGTTTTGGTGCTGGTCGCCGCGGGCTTGCCACGTCGAAGCAGAGAATTTCTCACTGGGTGAGAGATGCCATTTCGCTGGCATACGAGGTGCGGAACCTTCCTTCACCTCTTAGTCTTCGGGCGCATTCTACTAGGGGCGTAGCCTCCTCTCAAGCTCTTTTTAGAGGGGTATCCCTGGAGGATATTTGTGTTGCGGCAGGATGGTCCTCTCCGCACACCTTTGTCAGGTTTTACAACCTTGACGTTGATACGGCTCCGGGTTCTCAGGTACTGTCTGTTTGAACCGACCGTATGTTGTTGGTTCATTTTTGGGCCAGATAGGCAGCCTTTCAGCTTGGCGTGTTTGGTATATCGTTCCCAAAGCGGCAAGCTACGCAGTGTTGAGTTACCTATGAAAGAGAACGTCTCGGGTTACTCGCGTAACCCTTGTTCTCTGAATAGGGAACGAGACACTGCGTTCGCTGCCAAGCTTCTCACGCTGCCGACAGGATTCTTTTCGGCAGAGAAATCTGAGGAGTGGATGGCGCGTTCGCCAGTATGACCTGACGACGTCATTGCGTCAGAGACGGCGTCGCGCCATCAGCCAATGAATTGGCGTGATTCTATATGGGTTCAAGACTCGGTCACGCGGAGGCGTTCCCAAAGCGGCAAGCTACGCAGTGTCTCGTTCCCTATTCAGAGAACAAGGGTTACGCGAGTAACCCGAGACGTTTTTCATAATGATGTGTTCAGGTGAAAGAACAATTTTGCCATTTGAATAATTTATTATGAGCAGTTTTGAAGAACATTTGGGTTTACCAAAAATCATTATTCAACAAATCATGTTCCCCCATTAACATTCTTTCCCCCCTATTTGCCCCCCAATGAATCACATAACATCTGCATAATCACTTTCTCAGACATCTCTCACCATCTTGTATTCTATTGGTATTCTCCGTGCATTGCCTGTTTCTGCAGAGGCTTTGCTGTCTGTCCTTTCAGTGCTGTATTGATAAAGCTCTATAAATAGACATGTTGCTGTGCCTGTCACTGGGAGGGAAGGGACAGTTCACTGAAATCCCCCTGATCAATCAGACCATGACTGCTGGAGCGTATTGATTTACCTCAGAATAGCAGTCAGGCCAGATTGGGTTTAGCACAACCACACAGTCTCTCTCTGACCTTTAACCTGCTCCAGCCTACATTCGCAACCCACCTCAGCCCTTGCATTGTAAATATCTGACAACTGGCAACCTTTTAAACCATCACCTGCCACAAATGGCATACATTAGATATTGAAATAATTGACACATACATTTCCAAATGAGAGGACCATTTTTATTATTATTTATTAGTTTATTTTATTTTTAAATAAATTGACACTTAATTAACAGAATGGGGCTCAAAGTGGGCTGATATACTATACTATATTCTATAATAATTGTCTAGCATTTGATTTATCATTATTATTATTGTAATAATAATAATAATAGGATGTTATAATCTCTTTATAAAATACTAATATAAATAATATTGTAAATATTAGTTCAAAAATGTAATTTAAAATGTAATTATAATTTAATTATATTTTATTTTGGACACTTAATTAACAGTTTGCCACTCAGTGTGGGCTGATACTCACTAGAACTGGCTATTCTTTACTGTTCTGTTTATGTTATTTATCTGTAAATTATTGTCTTATAAACTGTGGATACTTTTCTTCTGTCTCTGCTCATTGAGCAGAAATTTGACTATATTGTGTACTTGATTTTATATGATATTTAGAGACACAATCTGCCACAAACAAAAATTATAGAATCTTTAAAAGATTCAAAACAAATAGTCAATAAATTCAACACAATAATCTCATGTTTTTCCCAACATTTTAATAATATAATATATTATTAAAAATGTCTGTGTCCTGTTGTTGTCATTCTGTTGCACTGCGGAGCTTCTGTCTCTATAACAAATTCTTTGTATGTGTAAACATACCTGGCCAATAAAGCTCATTCTGATTATGATATAATATAATATTCAAGTTTATTTGTATAGCCCTTTTCACGATGCAAATTGTTGCAAAGCAGCTTTACAGAAAATTAAAGTTTCTACATTATATTTAGTAATAGCTTATCAGTGATGACTATCTCAAGTTGATGTCCATTTGGCAGAAATGTATGGTAAAAAATCAAGCAGTTAGTTAATGCCATGTAATCAAACAGACGGTGGACATAATTAACAGCAATGTTGCGATCAAACTTATAGCAAAATTTGGTAGTTTTGCATGAATATAATATAATATAATACATAGACTTATAATATAATACATAGACTAAGAGCAAATCTGTGCACTGGGTGCCACACGATTAGAGATCAGAGATCACAACACAATAGTGAAATGCTGAGGCTCCTCACTGAGTTAATCTGAGGTTTTATCTCACAATAATCTCAACATCTCAATCCATCTCTCTGGAAACACACCCAATGTCCTCACAATCACAAATATACACAGTATAACACGCACACAAGGAGCCAGACACAAACACACGCACACACAACCTTCTTTCCCTCACGCTGACAATCCAGTAATGCTTAATCCATTACCTATTTAGGTAAATTACTATTCTGGCGATGTTATCTGCTTCACAACTAAACTGCTCAGTCTAGAAAAATGTTAATAATCATTATTTTGCTTGGCTTGAGTCTCCGTGTGTAACACAATATTTAATTGAAGTTTTCTTAATGAAATCACTGGACAGAAGCATAAACAATGAAGACGTCAAAAGAAGTTCACGTCTAAACTCTGTGTTTAGAAACTTACCATATACAGTAGCAAGAGTCAAATAAAAGTAACTGATCTGAGAACATTTCTTACATAATAGCTTTAGTTTCATTTGAGTCAGTAAATCAGATCTTGACTTTGCATTTAGGGAAAAGCTTTCAGGAAAGCTCAGTTCAGCATCAATAAAAACTGATCCCATCTCATTCTGTGTATATGTGCAAAAGGTTGGGGGGGATACAGGAAATTATACATTGCAACAAAGGAAAAGGCAGATTTCCTTGACTGCTATTGTCCTGGATGTTACCACCTACGCCATTGTGGCTTTCCATGACCAGGGTGAATCGGGTTTCCTAGAAAAATGTCCCAGAGAGAAGATGACAGCACAATGAACAAAATAGAAGGCAAATTCTTCCTGTTAATATTTGCAGAGAAGAATAAATTACATTCTCAAAGGAGAGTGATTCATGTTTGCTTGACAGCATAATTAAAACTGAGCTTGAGCTGAGATTTTTCAGTCTTCTTTTTAAAAGAACAAATTCAGACTGAACCAAGTTCTCTTTGCAGGCTATCGCTGGCCTTAAAACCTACCTGGTCTCATGGCATTTACGTACCTGGGTGCACTTTTTAGCGAGATGCGAAATTCGTACCAATAAGTATATATCACTGCAGTTTCCAACAGAAACAAACACCAGAGGCAGTAAAACTCTGATGCCTTTTATTCCTTTTCACACAAATCTACAGAGTTTGAAAAAAAAAGCATAATTGTTGCACAATTATTTGAAGAATATCATGTTATGACTACAAAGCAATATTAATATGCTTGGAGATTTGAAAACTGATGCTTTTGAACATTAGCATCACACATATCCAGCCTCGTATATATGGGTTTTCGTAGACAGTAAGTTTGTTCGGTAGCTCACGGAGTACGGAGGTGTACTCGCAAGCTGAGGCTCCAGGTTTGAATCCCGACAAAACAGTTCAAATCTGCAAATAAGGAAGTTGAAATGGCACGGTTGCATCAACAAATACGTTTGTATATCGATTTTGCCTTTGTAAACACTATCGGGTAGGTTTAGGGTTGGGTTTGGTGTAGGGCATATTTCCAACACGATAGAACATTCATTTTTAGCAACGGTCCCCGAATATTTTAATTCTGAACCGCCGCAACACGTTCCTGAAGCAACATAATAGAAACACAGCCTATATATTCATAATAAAAATGTGCCAAGGTTTATGTATCGAATCTGTGCTTTAGCACCACTCAGTGGACATTTCTCTTTGAAACTGCGGCGAAACATGCAGTAAGGTACATAAAAACGGTCTCGCTAAAAAGTGTACAGAGGTACGAATTTTTATGAGACCAGGCTGCTTAAAACTGCACAACTCTCATTTTGTTCCACTTCAACTGATAAGGTGATAATTTTTTACGCACACTGTTATTTTTGGGAATCATGGCCACTTTAATTTATTGTATTAATATTTTATTGTATTTGTATTTTATTTAATTAATTGATATTCATTGTATTTTCCTTAAAAACAACCAAAATAATAATATTATATAATAATAATAATATATTACTATTAATATAATTGTTGTATAATAATATTGTACCATTCATTGTACTTTATTATTATTATTATTATCATTATTATTTATAATTTAACACTAAAATCTCATTTTACAATACTAATAACAATGTTATAAATATTGTTTTGATCAGTTTAATTTATATATAAGTATATATAGTATAGTTCACAGTTTATATAAAGCAAAATTATTGTCAAACTGATTTTTGGAATCCAGGCCACTCAAATGTATCGTATCAAAATTAGATTGTATTCATTGCTTTAATTATAGCATTAATGTAATTACAATATTAGTTTGTATTTTGTATAAATATCAGTGTTGGGGAAAGTTACTTTTAAAAGTAATGCATTACAATATTGCGTTACTCCCTAAAAAAGTAACTAATTACGTTACTTAGTTACTTTTTATGGAAAGTAATGCGTTATATTACTTTTACGTTCCTTTTGCGTTACTTTTTAAATATGAGCAGGGCTTGATTGTTTGTTTTTAATACAAGAAGTTCTATTTATAGCAAATATAAAAGCCCTTTCACACCAAAAAGTGTAATGAATAAACCTCAGACTGAAGGAAGAGTAAATCACGTCTGTACAGTAGAATGCAGAAAAAGAAGGTTCAACACTCTTCAGCAATAAAAAACAAAACAACGAAGCACAATTGTTAGTTTATCTAAAGTCATTTTTGCTTAGTATGGTTGAACTGGATCATCAAAGGTCAGCAGCAAACACATTGGTTAATAAAATGATATTAGATATATTTGTGTTGTTTAACACGTTTAATTATTGCAGGTTGGCGTCATATTCTGAGTTTGCATTTCACTGTTTTAATTAATTTTGATGAATACTGAATCTGTTTTTTGCGAGTGGGATGATTATTACACACTCACATTTAGTCTAGATTAGAACAAATCTTTTACAGTAAAATCATGTTCACACAGCGTACTGTCAGTCAATAAATGGGAAAAAGTAACTGTCGTTACTTTTATGAAAAATAAAACAATAATTTAATAATACATAATAATAATAATACAAATAATAGGAATATTGTTTAATATTATTAAAATATACTTTTGTATAATAATATTTACTATTCAATTCAATTTAGAAGAAGAATCGAATGGAACATATAACTATACAATATTAATACTATTTTAACCAAATTAATATTATAAGATATATTAATATTAGTTTGATCGCCGTTTCAGAGGGGTTCAGTTGTCTTTAAAGTTTGTTTGGTGTGTTATATAAGTTATACAAGATTTGATGAACAGTGTGAATCTTGTCATGGTTCTGAATGCAGTGTTTGGAATGTGTATTGATTGTGTATCTGAAAAATAATCATTATGAACTCATTTTTAAAATCTCTATGGGGAGCATTTCTCTCTTTCTCTCTCTCTGAATCTCTTCAAAATCGTTTGCCCTTCTCTCTGTTTCTCTTCTTGTTATCCCTGTGATGTGTGGGAGTAGTGTCTTCATTATTAATTGTCAAAGGAGCTCCCAGAAGCCTGTTATGAGGAGTGGGATACAGATCAGAGGGCAGAACAGGTCAACCCACTCGTTTGGCCAGAAGCTCACAGTGCCATAACCTCCCACAGAATGTTTCTAAAGAGCACATGTTTACCCCATCCATCCTTTGCATCATTTATCCTTCTTGAGCCCTCTTTCCTGTCCCTTCCCAAAAGACTCAAATAAAGAATATAGTTGGACACAATTTCACAGCACAATAAAATCCAATCTTGAGACAAGACAAATATACATATGGAACATATAGTTAAAAGTCCTTATTAAACTTTTCACTCAGTCAATAATATAAGCTAAATATAGTCTTTTCATGTAAAATATGTCTATGAACTCTTAAAGGAACAGTTCATCCAAAAATGAAATTTTACTGAAAATGTATTCACCCCCAGGCCATCCGAGATGTTGATGAATTTGTTTCTTCACCATAACAGATTTTACGAAATGTAGCATTTCATCAGTGGATCCTCTGCAGTGAATGGGTGCCGTCAGAATGTGAGTTCAAACAGCTGATAAAAACATCACAATAATCTACAAGTAGGCTACTTCACTCCAAGAGCTGCATGTTTGTAATTAACAAATTCATCCTTAAGACCATTCTTGCTTCAAACCGTCACTTCTAGCTAAAATTCGCTATCCACAATATTGCTTTGTCCCAGTAAAAAAGTCATCTCCAATGATTCAGGCGAGAAATATACACATAGTAAATACTGTTTAAAAGCAAAAACAGTCCAAAACAGTTCTGAACAAATATGTCAGTGGATTTTGACGTGAAAGGACAACATTGGACTTTTCCATTGGAGGAAATGTGTTATTTTGGATTATTAACTGGTATTTTGGCAAGAAGCGACAGCTTACAGTTCTTAACACTGTAATAATGGATTTGTTTCTTACAAACACACAGCTTTTTACTTCACAAGACTTTAACTGATGGATTGGAGTCATGTGAATGAATTGTGGATTATTGAGATGTTTTTATCAGCTGTTTAGACTCTCATTCTGACGGCACCCATTCACTGTAGTGGATCCATTGGTGAGCAAGTGACCTAATGCCAAATCTGTTCACATGAAGAAACAAACTCATCTACATTTTGGATGGCCTGAGGGTAAGTACATATTCAGAATTGTTTCATTTTATTCCTTCAAATCCATCCTTTCGGAAATGATTTTAATCACCTGGTATCAATGTGATTTTTTACTAGCATTTAAAAGCATCTATATTTCTTTCAACTAAAAATCTGCGTTTTTTTTATTAAACAATGACAATTTTATTAAACAATGAAAAGACATGAATACATTTAATTGTGACTTAGGTGTCCAAATGCTTGTGAGGCCATTGTATTGAATTTTGGTGTGAAAAAAGTCATATCAGTTTCCTTTTTTCATTATTAAATCTCACATTTAAAGTTTTACTACCATCTAAAGTTACCATTTACAAAGGGAAGTGAATGTTTATGTATAGACAGGAAGTGATTCACATGCACATTCACCACATGCTGTGTTTAGTAGTGGTTTCAGAGAGCCTAACCGCTCCTTTCATCCCGGATCTAGTTCCGCCCTGGCCTTTCCAACTCAACCACTGCAATGTTAGCCACACTAAACCTCTCTATCATTGTCCTCTCTCTCTTGCACTTTTAGACAGTATTGGTAAGAAAAGCAACAGTCTCTCCTCTGAGGTAACTTGAATAGTTGACTTTCCACTACAAACAGAATTTACAGCTGCACAAGTCAATATGACATCAGAGCCACTAGCTGCATCCCTGGCCAGGGCAACAGGACCGTGGCAAGGCTTAAAATAGCATTCAGCGATCAGAGATCATCCTTTATCAGCCTTATAATCAAGCTGCAGATGACAAGAAAGGAAAAACAGAAGAGTGAGGTAAATGAAAAGACTGTAGCCTACCTGTTGCAAAATATTTAGAAATGCATGCACAGTACCTCAAGCTCATATAGAGAGGAACATAACATTATATAATGGATATTATATTAATTATAAATACTATAAAAGAGCAAATACATGCACACACACGAATTTGTATCTGCAATTATTACAGTATAGACTGCAACTTACAAGAAAAAATACAGAGCAGACATCATGAGTTAAAAGATTGCCATCAAGATTAACAACATAGAAGATAACTCAAAGACAATTTAATTTAGAGATGAAACAAGTAACTTTTTTAAGTGAGTCATTGAATCATTCACTTGACCAATTTTTTAAAAGAGAAACGTCTCGGTTACGTATGTAACCCTCGTTCCCTGAAGGAGGGAACGGAGACGTCACGTCGGAGGACCGACGAATTGGGATATCGCTTAGAGAGACCAATCCACTTCGAGTGTAAACTAAACGAGCCAATGCACATTGGCATGCGATTATTGCATCCAGCTGCCGCTGATCACAGCGTGAGTATAAGTAGGCAGCAGGTGCAGCGCATATTCAGGTTTTCGCTGAGGAGCCGAGCCGGGGCCCGGCCGCTCAGCGGTGGTACAGGAGCCGTGGCGACGGGACGTGACGTCTCCGTTCCCTCCTTCAGGGAACGAGGGTTACATACGTAACCGAGACGTTCCCTATCAGTCATCGGTCACTCTCGACGTCACGTCGGAGGACCGACGAATTGGGATCCCTACCAAAAGGCCACAGATACTGCCCCTTCCAGTGTCCCGTGGAGGCCTCCTGTGCCGTTATTTTTTGGCGCAGGTTAGGTCCCCCATAGGAAGATCTGTTACTGTTGTTATGGCACTACCCACTCAGTAGGACCGGATAACACTGGGAAAACGTACCCGTTCAGCTCAGAACAGGAACGCTGCGGAAGCCCTTACCTTTCCGAGGGAGGTTCAGAGGCAGTTACACATATGGACATAGTCAGATGCATATGGAAGATTGGAGGTGATTGTAACCTCTTGGAGTGGCAGGAAGTCTGCCGGGAAACACGGGCTCTAAGGCTAACCGTGGAAATACACATATGGGATCCGAACGGTCTCTACATATGGAACCCAGCCCTCTACCGGTTCTCAGGGATTCATCGAGTGAGGGCCTGGCGCCGGACGCTCCGCCACGTCCAGCTGCCGAGGGGATGGAGGAGCTCGACAGGGTCTACAGTGGACTCTCTGGAGCAGTTTTTAGCAAGCCGACCCGAAACCGGGGCCCCTCAGTGCTTCTACCCGTTTGAGGTGAGAAACAAGGAGGAAACCGGTTCACACGAAGGCTATAGAATCTAGCGAATGTGTTAGGGGTCGCCCAGCCCGCAGCCCTACAAATATCTGTCAGTGAGGCGCCACGAGCCAGCGCCCAGGAGGACGCTACACTTCTCGTAGAGTGAGCTCTCAACCTGAACGGGCAAGGCACACCTGTGCCTGATAAGCCAGGGTGATGGCATCCACTATCCAGTGGGCCATCCTCTGCTTGGAGACGGCATTCCCTTTCTGCCGGCCTCCGTGACAGACAAAGAGCTGGTCTGAGGTCCTGAAGCTTTGCGTCCCGTCAACGTAGTGCTCAATGCTTGGACGGGACAAGCAAAGCCAGGGCTGGGTCTGCCTCCTCCGGGGGCAGCGCTTGCAAGCTCACCACTTGGTCTCTAAATGGAGTAGTGGGAACCTTGGGCACATAGCCGGACCGGGGCCTCAGGATTATCTGGGAATCCGCCGGTCCAACTGTAGGCACGAAAATGCGTGCAGGTCCCAACCCTCTTAATGGAGGCCAGTGCAAGCAGGAGCAGAGTTTTCATTGAAAGAAACTTGGGCTCGACTGTCTGCAAGGGCTCAACGGGCCCTGTTGTAGTGCTCTAAGCACTAAGGACAGGTCCCAAGAGGGTATAGAGGGGGGGGGGGGGGGGCATGGAGGATTCCCTTCTAGCCCCCTAAGGAACCTGACGACCCAGTCATGCTTCCACCCGACTTCCCTTCCACAGGGTCGTGGTTGGCAGCAATCGCGGCCACGTAGACCTTGAGGGTGGAGGGAGACAGCCTTCGCTCCAACCCTTGCTGCAAGAAGGATAGCACGACTCTGATCGGGCATCTCCGGGGGTCTTCTCTGTGAGACGAGCACCATTCGACGAACAGGTTCCACTTCAAGGCGTAAGCGTGTCTCGTAGACGGTGCTTTCGCTGAAGTGATGGTGTCAACTACCTCTTGGGGTAGGTCACCTAGAACCTCTGCATCCGTCTAGGGACCAGACATGAAGTTTCCAGAGGTCTGGACGCGGGTGCCATAAGGTTCCCCGTCTCTGAGTCAGTAGATCCTTCCTCAGAGGAATCTGCCAGGGAGGGGCTGTCACAAGGAGCATCAGCTCTGGGAACCAAGTCGGGTGGGCCAGTATGGCGCCACGAGCGGGATCTGCTCCTCTTCCTCCCTGACCTTGCACAGTGTCTGTGCGAGAAGGCTCACTGGGGGAAATGCATACTTGCGAAGGCCCCGCGGTCAGCTGCCGTCCGGGGATGGAGTTCCCACTCTCCGGGGACCAAAGCTCGTGACAGCTCGTTGGCTGTCCGGTTGAGCAAGCCCGGAATATGAATGGCGTTGAAGCGACCTCAGATGCTTCCGACTCCAGAGGAGGAGGTGGCGGGCAAGTTGCGACATGCGACGGGAGCGTAGACCACCTTGTCGGTTGATGTACGCAACGGTCGCAGTGCTGTCCGTACGGACCAGTACGTGCTCGCCTCGTAAGCGTCTCTTGAGACGGTTCAAGGCCAGGCGTACTGCCAGCAACTCTAGGCAGTTGATATGCCAGTGCAGTGGGGGACCCGTCCAAACCCCCGACACTGCAAGCCCGTTGAACGTGGCCCCCCAGCCCTTGGCGGTGGCGTCCGTGTGTAAACCACATCATGCCTGGAGACCTGTTCCAGGGGCATTCCTGCCCGAAGGAACGAAAGGTCTGACCACGGGGTGAAGGTTTGGCAGCAGGCTGGAGTGACTTGGACCCGCAGCGTGCCGCTCTGCCACGCCCACCTCTGGACTCGGCCATGGCGCCAGTGTTGAAGCGGTCTCATATGGAGCAGCCCCAGTGGCGTGACCGCCGCCGCAGCCGCCATATGCCCCAGGAGCCTCTGAAACTGTTTCAGTGGTGCCGCCATCCTGTTCTTGAATGTATTCAAGCAGTTCAACACCGGCTGAGCGCGTTCCTGCGTGAGGCGCGCTGCTGTCTGATTGACCGAATCCAAACTCCAAACCGAGAAAAGAGATCCTCTGCGTTGGCAAGAGTTTGCTCTTTTCCAGTTGACCCGAAGGCCCAACTGGCTGAGGTGCGAGAGCACCAAATCCCTGTGTTCGCATAACTGATCCTGAGACTGAGCCAGTATGAGTCAGTCGTTGAGGTAGTTGAGAATGCGCACGCCCTGTTCTCTCAAGGGAACAAGGGCTGCCTCCGCTACTTTCGTGAAGACACGGGGCGATAGGGACAGCCCGAAGGGCAGGACCTTGTACTGATATGCTCGTCCTTCGAACGCAAGCTGCAGGAATGGTCTGTGGCGCGGAGGGATCGGCACATGG
Source organism: Ptychobarbus kaznakovi (assembly GCA_027422405.1). Taxonomy (NCBI): domain Eukaryota; kingdom Metazoa; phylum Chordata; class Actinopteri; order Cypriniformes; family Cyprinidae; genus Ptychobarbus; species Ptychobarbus kaznakovi. The sequence continues at coordinate 10,936,845 of CM049803.1, read as the reverse complement.
AAGTACGGGTCTTCAGGTCAAATGCTGCAGACCGAACTTGGGGACGGATGCATCCGAAGACGCGGTTCTGCATGAGCATCTTGAAAGGAGGTTTATGAAAGGCCCAGTTCAAGATGCGCAGACCCAAGACTGGTCATAACCCACCGCTTTTCTTGGGCACAATGATGTAAGGGCTGAAAAAACCTGCCTTCATATCGGCTGGAGGGACCGGTTCCATCACGTCCTTCGCCAGTAGGACACTGATTCCTCTCACAAGACACGGGCATCGGCTGCCTTCACTGCTGTGAGGTGGATGGCCCTGAACTCGGGAGGACGCCGGGCGAACTGAATCGCATAGCCGAGTCAGATGGTCCTTAGGAGCCAGCGAGGCGGCTGGGCAGCTCCTGGCACCCAGACACCGTACAAGCGGAACCAACGGGACCACCGACGTACCCGCGGTAGGGCAGCGAGGGGTGGAATGCAGGGACCTGGCCGTGGCGGACCGAGAAGGGGTCTGAGTGTGCGGTGCACATTTACCTGCTTCCATAATTTGGCAGAGGGTGCGTGAGTAGCCTTTGATGGCGCTCTCGAACCGCCCACTGCTGCCTGCTGGCGAGAGGGAGGATGAGTGTGGTCCAAAGTTGATTCGTCCATGACTCTCCAAGCCCTCTTGGGACCCAGAGACAGAGACAACTGCTTCCTGTCGAGATTTTTGAAAAAAAACAGATTATCCACCCGGCCCTCCTCCGGGGGAGGGAGAGATGCACTTACCCCTCTCCGAAGCAGTTCCCTCTCTCTCTGGGTCGCCCGTCCCGAGGCCTCTTGCTCCTCTGCTTACCGCCAGTAGACGGGGGCCAGGACGGGCGGGGCGGCCTGCCTACACCTAGCTCTACGGCACCGCTTTTGGAGGCTGCTGCGGATGCGGTGCGGGAGCAGGGGTGGATGCAGGGGGCCGCCCTCGGCGACGAGCGCTGGGCGCTGCAACCGGCGGACGGGTGGAGGCAGCAGCTGCCCGCCGAGGCAGGAAATGTTAGATCGCCTCAGTCTGCTCCTGTGCAGCCGGGAACTGCTGGGCCAGTTACCGGCTGCGTCGCCGAAGAGGCCAGTCTGGGATACAGGAACCTTGAGGAACCGACTTTGTCGGCGTCCCTATGTCAACCAGACACAGCCAGAGGTGGCGCTCCTGGACCACAAGTGTGGACATCGCACGACCCAGAGACCGTGCCATAACCTTCGTCGCTCGTGGCGCGAGGTCAGGTGCGGTACGGAGCTCTTCTCAGAACTTCCGGATCGTAACCACCCCCATGCATGTCCCTCAGTGCTTTTAGCCTGAAAGAACCTGCAGTAACGCCGTAGCATTAGGTGGAGGCAGCATCTCCACAGGCCACATAAGCCTCGCCGGATGAGACCAGACGAGTACCTACAGGCCCGGAAGAGGAGGCACGGTTTGCCCTGCCGGGTGGAGACAGTATAGGGACACACTTGCATCGCAACTGACCGCTCCACCGGGGGGACCCCCGTAACCCCTAGCTGCACCACCGAGGGTGGTGAGGGAGGAGGAGTTAGCAGGTCGGTTTCTGGCAGTAAAAGGTGCCGTCCACGACCTGTAAGCCCCTCATGCACGTCCGGGAGAGAGGCACCCGAGGCAGGGCGCTGAGAACCAGCACAAGCTACCCCGAGAAACCAGTCGTCCAACCTCGAGGGTTCGGGACACGGTGGCTTTCTCCACTCGAGCCCTACCCTTTCGTGGCCCGGGGAAAGCATAGCCGTCACTTCCAGATCCGACTCAGGCATTGCTACCGCCGCAGCGGCAACGCAGCCGAATCTTCCTCTCCAGAAGCTCTGGCTCACCCTCCGATGCAGCGATCGACATCTGGTCGTTGGGAGGAGTGCCAAGGATACTGCTGGTACGCTCCTTTTAGAGGGCCCAGCACGTTCCATTGGCAGCTCAACTGGTTGCGGAGCGCAAGAGGAGCGATGGTCCCCTGAGGGTTTGCCACCGCTGTAATCCTCAGACCAGCCGTGCTACCGCCTGAAGTAGACCTCGCCTGTCTGCAGCCAGGACGAGAACTAGATCGAGACGGAGGCAACAGCTCCGCCCCTTTGTCGAGGTAACGGAGCCTGGCCGCAACTCCGAGATGAGCATCCACAGTGAGAAGATGACTCATCCACGAACGCCACCTCAGCGTGCTGCCCCAGGCACGTGAGGCAGCGATCGTGACCATTCACCCAGCGCCAGGCAACGACCGCATCCAGAAACGCACGGGTGACACGTTGTCTGAAGCAAGACCCAACTCGTCTTTATAAAGACGCAACGTCAAGTTTGCCAGACGCAACGTCGTCTTTAAAAAGACGCACCCGTGAATGCTCTTTTAGGGAAAAAAACTCTTTTAGCGTGCTGAAGCACACAGGGGAGATGGTCATCTGCAACACAAACAGGGGTAGTGCAGCCTGATGTGTGCAGTCCACTCGACACGGGAAGAACCACCACCCTGTAGAGCCGTTCGCCAGCACGAGAGTCTTCCGAAGAGCGTGCTGAACTCGTTGAATTCACTCGTCAGCAGAAGTCAGGAGCAGAACGATGTAACCACTCGGCTCCGAAGCGAAAAGCTGAATATGCGCTGCACCTGCTGCCTACTTATACTCACGCTGTGATCAGCGGCAGCTGGATGCAATAATCGCATGCCAATGTGCATTGGCTCGTTTAGTTTACACTCGAAGTGGATTGGTCTCTCTAAGCGATATCCCAATTCGTCGGTCCTCCGACGTGACGTCGAGAGTGACCGACTGATAGGGAACTGTTGTTCCCGAAATCACACTCTGAGTCTGAGCAGGTGCTACATTTGAAGAAATTACTTTACGACCGTTCTGTATACATTGAATGTGTGTCGTAAGAATGATATACAGACATACTACATCCACTATGTCATTTACAGATGCTACTTTACTGCTATTCAAAACCCCTCTTCCATTACCTCATGAGAAACTAATATGTCCATCAGATGCACACTTAGGAATCACACTCAGTAGTAGGTCCACCGGGTACTTTTCACCTGCTCTTTTATGCAGTCCAGGCTCATTGGAAATACGTGCCTGAGGTGAGATTTCTGCAAAATGATATTATGTTGCTTGTTGCATGTTTCGCAACACTTTTAAAGTGAAATATCCCATGATTAGTGCTAAAAGCAAGGTCATTTTTATCCGATGAGTTGCACTAAAAGGTTCTATTGCGCTTTAAAATAACATACCACCTATACTAAGCCTACCCTAAATTAAAAACACATTTGCTGAAGCAACCGTGCCATTTTAGCTTGCTTTTATTTCTTTGAGCTTTTTTATCATGACTTTTGTTACATGGCACCCAAGTGCTCTGCATTGCAAGTGCAATGCTACATGTACCAGGTGAGCTACCGAGCAAGTTTACAACCTCAGAAAAGCTATACATATGGAGATGTTTAGCTAGATGTAAACATCAAAATGTATTAGTTTACAAACCATGCACTATGGTAAAAGCAGTACATGGTAAAAGCAAGTAAATGTTTTTGGGCTTTTTACTCAATGTAGGTTAAAATCAGAATCAGAATCACTTTATTCGCCAAGTTTGCAAACAAGAGGAATTTGTTGTGGTTTTTAGAAGTTTGGTAATACACGCATAATACTATTACATATCATAGAACATACATTCTGACATGAGAACAGAACATTTAAATAAGCTACAATAATAATAATAAAATAATAATAATAATGTGTCTGAATCTGGAACAGAGATTTATGTACAGTTTTGTTATTTACTGTATGATATATACAGCTGTAAGAAAATAGCATACATTATTTACATAGTACTAGGAGAGTAAATAATTAGAGATGTGGGGATGAATTACAGGCAAGAATTAGGGTTAAGAATTACAGAACACAGGTAATAATTCCTGTTTAGTTGTTTAGGCTGGGATGGCATAGGGGAAAAACTGTTTTTATGCCTAGATTCATGCACAGAGATCTGTAGCTTAGAAAAAATAGAGGGTGAGAGGGGTCAAAGTTACTAATATTGATTGCACACCAATGTTGATTTAATGATTTGCTAACCAAACCATCTGTTAAGAAGAGCACAGAACCGACTTAACAGCAGAGTTTCCTAGGTTGAACTTTTTCATTGGGCATTCTCTGCTGACCTTTTTTCATGCATTAAGGATGGTGGTTCAGTTCTTTAATTTAAATTTTGGGGGGAGAGCTGGGGGGTTTCCCTTAAAAATTACAGGTTGTTTAGACACCAGACAGCCAGCTAATCCTGTCTGTATATCGTCATTATGTAGTAGATCGTCTGCACTCTAACTAAATGTTGGTGTAGAGGGAGAAGAGCTGAGAGACACAACCCTTCGCTCATGTTGGATGAGAATTTTCTTGCTGCTGCCTGTCTGTCATGAAGCAAAAACAGACAAAAGGGTTAATGGTGTTGAAAGCTATCAATATTCCCTGGTTTGTCTAGATGTTGGAGGATGTAGTGCTAAAATGTGTTTGCTCGGTAAGTGCAGGGGGTAGGAAGGGTCTCAAGCCAACACGAGCCTGTTCATCACCACAGTTAAAGCAACAGGTCTTGTTTAGCAATTTCACAGGGTGATGGTGGAGCTTGCAGGAGGGGACTCATGCTGCAATGTGAAGATGGATGATAGCTGAACAGCACAGGCTAGGCATCAGCATCGCCGTTTCCTTATCTTCTGATTTGCTTACATCTTCTTCGCTGTAAATAGGGGGGAGGGAGGGGGAGGGTGTTTGATGGCTGTTTAGCAGTGGGTGTGGGGTGTCAGACCAGGCTTGTGTCACATTGTAGAATGGATGGACAGGGGTCTTGTAGCTGGTGTGGCTTTCATTACATGTCGTTGCTTGACGTTTTTTTAGAGCGTTGTTCTTCTTTGCCAATTCCCTATTCAGTATTGTATCACAGGCGTCCTCTTTGGATGACAGGCGTGAGAACAACAGGGACAATGAAGCCTCAAATAGTTTAATTAATACTGTCAATCACATCTGTGTGTTATGCAAATAGTGGGTATTTCTGAAGACTTTGTTGGGAACTATTTTCATTGGCTTAGAAAAAATAGACAAAGTTACTAATATTGATTTGTTGATTTAATGTATCACTGCCCTGCTTTAAACACCAAAACAGGAACTCTAACTAAATGGCACCACTTAGTTAACTATCAATATTATGTGACTATGTTGTTTCTTGTTTAGCAATTTCACACTTGTGGAAACCTAATTTGGCTGTAGCAAGTGATTGTGTCTTGTGATAGAATGGATGGACAAATTCCGTGTCACGGAAATTGTATTGTATCTAGATTGAACATTTCACACACACATCTGCCTTGCCCTCTAAACACCAAAACAGGGGCACCACTCCTCATGTGGAAAACGCTATCCCGCCTTTCTATCCTCCGCTATCCCATAACTCACCAGGACGGCTCAAGGGAGGGGCAGAGCAGGTGCACTACACATGAAAGGCCAGAACAAAGGGCCGTCCAATCACAGAGCGTGGTGACCTGGGCCCCGAGGATGATGAGACCTGGTCAATGTCACCCCGAAATGTCTGTTACTACTATAAGTGTCAAAACAGGTATGTGTGGTAATGGGAATCACAGATCTCACACTGAGATGGAATGCAGTTGGTTGCACCTGTCTTACTGAAAGCTGCTAAGATTCCATCTGTGTTGTTTTTAAGCAGTTTTTGCGATGTTAACATCCTGCTAGGCCTATTACACAAATTACAAAGTATTTATTTTAGTGAAATTATACTGCAGTTAATTGCAATAATTCAAGTCTTTTTTGGAGAGAGGTTCAGATTGTTAGCTGGAGATGAGAGAAGGCGTAGTAAATTAGGCCTACCCTAAAATAACTCAACCTTCAATGTCGGAGGCACTTTATGACCCTCCAGAGAGTGAAAGAATTAGCTCTCTTTCCTCTAGACTTCACTTGCCCTCGGCTTAACAGACAGTCCTGTAATAATTAATTACATTCATTATTACTCAATGTGTCAGTCCTCGCTGTAAGCAGAGATATTCTCAAAAAGCCAAGGTTTTTAAAATGTTATAAGCTATCATCTGTCCACTTTTACTATAAATTTCCGTAAATCAAATTTAAATTAAACTCTCTCATACAGTACTTACTAGTTTACTTAATATATCTACTGAAATATGGACATACATACAAGTCATTCTTTTTCCTGGACTGTCATAAGTAAATGTAATTTACAGCAAATTTTAAATTACGTATTAAACTTAATACTTTTAATACTTTTTAAAACTTTTAATACTTAAAAACAAAGGTTCCAAAAGTGGATTTTCACTGTGATGCCACTGAAGAACCATTTTGGGTTCCCCAAATAAACTTTTAGTGGAAATGTTTTTCATGGAACCAACAATGGCAAAAGAATTGTGCATTTGTATGTCCTAAATACACTTATGCAATAATATGTTCAACATTATTATTATTATTTCAGCTGCAGCTTGACTGAAAAGACACAATCAAAATATAACAGTTTTTGCTATTTGCCTTGAAGTTTATTTGATTTCTTCATTCATCTCACATTTCAAATCAAGAATGCACTTCACTGACACTGTTGTCTCTATGATAACCACATACCATAGGTTTACATTTTTGTATTGGGGTGGAAACTATAGTGAAACTCAAGAAATGTCTAAAAACACATATCCTCTGTCTTCATTTGACCATATAACTCTAGCACACTCTATTCTAAATCTATTTTATCTACTTGTTTTATTTTTATATATTATAAAAATGGTCCTTCCTCTAAAACTAGCATTCTCTATTCTTTTGACTAGTTTTTTGTATCAAAAAAATTACCTTCTAACACTTGCGTTCCCTATTATTTTTCTATTCTATCTACATATTTTCTTTTTATTTATTATTTTAAAAAAATACTTGCTACGTGTACTGCGTTAGGCTAAGCGAGACCTGTCATCACTTGCATATCATTGCTCTTTTGTTGGTTTTGATTGCTTCTATATAGTCCTCATTTGTAAGCCACTTTGGATAAAATTGTCAGCTAAATAACAAAATGTAAATGTAAATGCAACCTGTAGAGTTGTCATTTGTGTAAAAATCCATACAAGTAATTTTCACACAATAAATACTGAAATATTAATTTCCACTGTTTAGATCAGGTTGGTCCTGGAATTGCAGAGTTTAGCTCCAACCCTGCTGGGAAGTTAGTAATAGTAAGAGCATTTAGCTGGTTCAGGTGTGTTTAATTGGGGTGTTTAATGGAGAAAACTCTGCTGGACACTATTTGGGCATGTACTAGAAGCTTCCATGCAGGTGTGTTAAGGCAAGTTGGAGCTAAACTCCGCAGGACACCGGGCCTCCAGGACCGAGTTTGGACAGCCCTGGTTTAATAATAAAAATGTAATAAATATTTGTATAATGGATTGTTATATTTTAACAGAGATAAAAGCAAAAATAATGTTATATTTTATATGTATTTTTAAAATTATTTTACAACATACATATTCATATTTTAAACTGATGTTAATTTTATACAATAAAAAAGCAACAAAATTATAAATAAATAATGAATAAAAGGCACAGGAATAAGTTTCCAAGACATTTTTAACATGACCTTCATATATCAAAAAGAAAAAAGAAAATCTATTATATTTAAATCTGCAAATCTACCCCTGGGACATAAGTTTAGGACATATCCATAAAGGTTAGAGAAAGCAGACAAATAGCTGCGTGACTGTCATTTGGGCTCGTCTCCATTCTGCCAGCACACAGCAGCAGTCGATAGATGAGCATGTCATGTGTGAAGGCCACTGCTGCTGAGAGATGAAGCAAACCACAGATGCATTTGCACAGAATTATCACACATTTCTGCAAACGTTTATCTCAAACACATACAGACACAAAATCTGTCCATTTTTTTGCATCTTTTCAAATCAACGAGCCTTATAAATAGCAGCCTTGATAGAACCGAAAGATTCAGTGCATTGTACACATTGTTGCAGACTTTTTAATCTTGTACCAGCAGGGGGCAAAACTCATTGGCCACAGTTTAATTCACCAACCCAGCCCCTCCACAGGCAACTCTGTATGAGATTGCACCGACCATCAACAAGTTTCTAAGGGCTTCTTTCAATCCCAAGTGCATATTTTACCATATGACCAAAGCGAGTCCATGCCAAAAGACTTTCCGAAAATCTATTCTGTGTATCGTGCATTCAGGGATGTGTGCTGGTGAATGCAGGTAAGTTGTTTACCCACCGCTATGAAATATAGACAGCTCTGTAACTTTAAAATCTGATGCTGTTGCTAGAGACCATGTTCTGCGTCAAGCCTGAAATGGCTCCCAATATAGAGCACAATTGCTCTCATTCTGCTCAGCTCCACCCCTGTCTGCACTCTTATTGATTGATCTCCAAATGGATTCAATCTAAGATTAGATCACTGGTACGTATGTAAGCTCATCATTATGGGGCACTGTGATTCATGAGCCATACCGTACCACGAGGGAGAAATCGACTCACGCTGCTCTCTTTGTCAGGGATCATTATATCCTAACTCGGTTTGATAAGGAAATATTTACTTTGAGTATATACAACGTTGATGAGGTGAATGCGTCTTTCATATGATCTGGCTTAATCAGCCATTTAGTAAGAGCAGGCCTACTGCACGTGTCTTTCTTCCATTTCTGAGAAACCGACAAATTACAAAAGAAGCTTTTCAGTTTTTAGAGTCAAACAGGAAGCTCGTGAAAGGACATCTCATGAATGTACTATCCTATTTGTGAAAGGATGTGCGAAGCTTTCAGCATTTCCTCTTTCAGACACATTACACTTCCCCATCCAAGTTTCTCTCTCACGATAACAGCAACCAAATCCCTGCTCACACTCCAGCACTTCACAATGAAGAATCAAGTCAATACGTTTTTCGATAAAGAAGTTGACAAAGAAGTGCCATGCTCATCATGGCTGCATTTTATTTGGTAAAAAATGCATTCAAATTAATTTTGTGAAATTACTACATCACAAAAGAGCTGTTTTTGCAACAGTTATTACTTATCCTGTAATTACTATACAATATTACTATTACACTATTATGAACCCAAATCCTATTTTAATATACTTTACACTGTAATTTATTCCATGTCAGCAGCCATTGCTCCAGTCCTCAGTGTCACATCACTGTTGCGTTATTAATATATTGCTTAATATTAATATTAATATCACTTTCTTTTTTTAAGAATAGTTTTTGGCATTTTTTACGTTTTTATTTAGATAGGACAGTATAGTAACAGGAAGCGATGTGAGAGAGAGGGGGGGAGGGGCTATCAATTAATATCAAAATTAATTTAAACATAAAATACAGTCTCATCCATATGTCAAATATTTATATTTAATATTAAGTACTTGCAATTAGTTGTCATTATTAGGGTTTTATTTGTAACATCCACTCAATAATAAATAGCCTAACATTAGCTGTAAATAAGATGTCATCATAGCACAATAAATGCTTTGTTAATTATCTACATAAGCAACAGCAGCAAAAGAAGTACCTCTGAGACACGAACCTCATACTTATACTATATATTTCCAAATATATCAAATGTTACTTAATATTATCAAATATTACATACAGCAGTAATTATTTTTCCATTTTTGCAGATTTTAAATGAAGCATTTCTGTCACATTCACTGCTATTTTCCCCTGAGCCTGATCATTTTTTTTTACAGATACTGAGTAAGTGATTTGTCTGTCATAATGTTTTATAAGTTTCATAGCTCACACAAAAAGAGACACAGATAATGTGATTCTACTCACCGTAGCCCCAGACTGAGCGGCCTGGCCTGGTTAGAGTTTTAAGGGGAAAGGGGTGACGTCTTCTGCCCCATCCTATTGCCCCAAAGGTTCTGTATACCATGTAGTTTTCATAGCCTTCACCTAAACCTGTTACAGTAGAAAATCATATTTACTGTGTGGAACAGAGAATAAAAAAACAGTGCTTCATGCTTCAGTGTTACTTTAAAATACAGTAATACACTATACTGTAATAATGTGATGCATAATCTAGCTTGTAACTTTTATTTTATGATATGCTAAGACTTTTCATATATTCAAATGCATCATTCATTCATTAATAATGCTCCCATTTGTCCCATTTATCAACAGTTTCTGGTGCACTTACCACTCTTGATCTTCATGATGATATCACTTCTCTGTTGCAATAAAGATCTGAGATCATTCGAGCACACACACCTCATTCATACACACTCACTGAGGATTCCTGTAAGAATGTCACCAGTAGAGGAAGTGGTGTCTGAGGGCCATCTGAAGTTTTAAGGTCTCTGAAAATTATCTGAGGATATGAAAAAGTCACGCTCTTACAATTCCCCTTTCCCCATCTCAGCGGTTTGAAAGGATTGAAACACAGCAGTGATGTGAGTCACTGGATGCCTCTCACTTACGGTCACACATTACAGCACATTCACATTCCCACGTTACTGTCAGAAAACTCACGGTTTCAACGCTACAACATATTTCGGTAACACCTCCTAAAACACCTGTGTAATAACAGTTAGTTCCAGGGCTTGAATTTGATTGTCTAAGTGGCTTCCAAGAGTGCTAATATGAAGCTGCTGTTAGTTAGTTAGTTAGTTAGTTAGTTAGTTAGTTAGTTAGTTAGTTCGTTTTGGTTAGTTAGTTAGTTAGTTAGTTAGTTAGTTAGTTAGTTAGTTAGTTAGTTAGTTAGTTAGTTAGTTAGTTAGTTAGTTAGTTAGTTAGTTAGTTAGTTAGTTAGTTTAGTTAGTTAGTTAGTTAGTTAGTATAAAGCACATTTAAAAACAACCTAAATGTTGACCAAAGTACTGTACAGAACATTAGAAACAATCAATAAAATACAAAAATTACAATCAACAGAGTAAAATAGATACAGTACAATTTCATATGTTGTTAAATGCCATAGATAGAAAATATGATTTAAGCTTAGATTTAAACATAGAAAGAGAAGATGCCGTTCGAATTGACAGTGGTAAGCTCCATAGCCAGTGTAAGCCATAGTGTAAGTTACATAGTTTAGGGCCAACCCTTGCAAAGGCTCTGTGTTTTAGCTTAGTCCTGCACACAGAGAGTAGTCCAAGATCCCCAGACCTAAGTGACCGAGTTGGATTATGAGGGAATACCAAGACAGAAAGGTAGCCTGGAGCTAAGCCATGTAAAGATTTATAAACAAAGACTAAGATTTTGGTCCTGTAAGTATTTTACCCACTCGATTTTCCCATAAGGATTCGTTAAAAAGTCTTAGTTAAATCAACCAGCTACAAGGTGAATCACGTCATTTCAAACTTTGATCTCCTTAAGGGAGATCTCTGATTGGTGGAGATTTTTGTGGAATCATGGGTAATGTAGTTTTTAACCAGTAATTCCACTGTTAAACACAATCATTTAAAAGGTCTGTCTTTAAAGGTTTATTATAAGTTAGGTTTGTGTGTTCCAGACTGTTTATGCATTAGTGACAGTGGCATAGTGGTGATCAGTGATTTCTGCAATTTAAAGGGGTCACGAAGTGTGAAATTAAAAGTCCATTGATCTTTTGACATATAAGAGGTCATAGTGCTATGAAAACATTCTGTAAGTTTCAGCGCTTAGAACTTTCTTGTTAGTCTAAAAACAGTTTATATTGAAGCCAATCTGCCAAAATGACGGAATGTGCCACTTTATGACATAATAGTGTGGCTAAACCACGTTAGTAAGAACTTAGTCCTTTGTTCACTTCATTTTACCATGGATTTGTTTAAAAACAAGGCACAAATCGACACAGGATTTTCCAAAAGATGGAAACTAAAAGACAATGCAGTGCCGACTACATTGGTCTGATGTCGCACCATGCAAGTTCTCATTACATGATCATTACTTTGTCTGTTATTACAGATCGTTTGATATATACCGAGTGTTTATGCGTTTTTTAACCTAAAACACAGCAGCGTCCATCTGGATGCAGGCTGTCAAACATACAACTGTTAGCCAATAATACCCGTGGGTGTTTACTTCTGTTTTTTTATATAAAAATCTTGATAACATTATTAGTGGACCTCTATAGAAGCCGTTTCCTCCACTGAATAAAAAAAACAAAAAAGTTTATTGCGACTTTTTATCTCACAATTTTTCTCAGAATTGTGTGATATAAACACAATTGCGAGTCATAAAGCCAAAATTACGATTTATAAAGTCAGAATTGTGAGATATAAACTCACAATTGCGAGTTATAGTCAGAATTGCGAGAAAATATATATATATATTATATGTATATGTGAGTAATCAAATCCAACAAAACAACATGCAACATGCATTTTTTTGGCCACCAAGTCCTTATCCTGTTCTGAACTCATCTTCCCTGTTTCTTTAGCATACTATCTGTCTGTATGCCCGGTCTGTTCTGTTTTCGTGCTCAATTTAGGCGCGCTGCACTCTGATTGGTTCAGATAGCATACTGCGGGAGGTTGGAGGCCGGGGGCGCGGAAAAAAATCGTGCTATAAAGCGATTTAGAAATCGCGCAAGCTCAAATCACGATTTTATTTCGATTTCGATTAATCGCACAGCCCTAGTTTTATTTATTATTTATTAATAAAAAGCCCGTTTTCCTCCTGCATTTGGGTCCTCGCTCTCTTCCCTTCCACCCAACCTGACAATCTTCTACATCACACTCGCAATCATGCTGTTGGTCTGAATATTAACATGGCTATAGTGCCTTCACAGAAACCATTATTATTTCTCATTTCTTTCGCATCTGTAATGCACAGTTTGAACCCGTGTGTGAATCTCAGCATTGTTATGAAGTGAAAAAGTACATTGTTGTTACTCTGAGAGCTTTCAGTTCTCACTTAAAGTCATAGTAAGGAATACCCAAGAATGAAAATTCAGTCAACATTTATTCCCCCTCAATTTCCAAATCCTTTTTTCTTCTTCTGTCGAACAAGAATATGTTCCAAAGAATCTTCATGCAGTTTTACATAAAACAATAATTCCCACAATACTTCCCTGTCTATATTAAACACTTGTGTTCATGTAAATTGCACTTGGGCTATTAGTTCAGACGTTCTGACATATCATTTTAAGAAAGAGTCATTAGAGTTGCCATTATGTATCCAAAGAAAACTATAGACTTGCTGGAATATGTTGTTTTTACATTTCCAACTCACACAAATCTGTGGTGAGAATGATCCTGGGTTCACGAGGACTTTAGTTGGCAGTATGGTGATGACACTGCCCCCTCAAGCCATCTGACTGGAGAACCATACACCTGCTGGGCTTCGTCAGGCAAAAGCTGCTCTGTGTCGGGAACGCAACACATTGTACAGAAAATGTTACATTTAATGAGAGCCAACAGAACCACAGACCTTGTGACTATGTATATATTAGCGGAATTAAAATACTCTACCCGGGGGAATATTTTTTGTCATGTCTCACCTGATTTAGTCAACCTTCCCACTGAGCTGTCCATGTGATTTTTTTTTTAGTTACCAGTAATTTCTTGACTTTCATCACACATTCTGTCAGAACTGCTGAACCATGATTAATTATCATCCAAACACTTGAGTAAAAGTGAGACTATGTTGATCTGGGGACAAAGTGTGAGATTTTTTTTTTTATTTTTTATCTACTACTTTCCCATCTCATCACAAATTGAATTAGCTTCTAATACTTTTCATGTCAAAATACGTAAATGTTTTTAATGTAATATTCCCAGATCCAAAATAAATAGCTCTCTTCTACTAAAACTTTATTCAGAGATGTGATTGGCTGTATTATAAGCATTATAATATAGTTATTACAGGACAAGTTTTAAACAAAAATAGCTAAATACATTGTAGTTATGTAATGGTATATTTCATATTTTATTCGGAAACATATTTTTTTTGGTATAAAAAACGTTTTTTGAATAAATTAACTCAATTACAGTATCAACCTTAAACAGGTAAATAAGAACAACCACACCCTGCATTTTTGTAGTCAAGTTAAAAACATTGTATATATAAACTTAAATCTGTGAAACATTTGTTTATATGATGCTTTTCACTATAATTAATCAGACTTTACAACACTGAAGGTGTGGTCACATTTACTGTTGCTCCACAAAATCTCGCGGACAAAATCCATTCATTTCAATAGGAATTTGTGCAACTGGGAGTTTTGCGCAAGGTCAAATAAAGTTCCATTTGCAGATTTTGCTCATGGCGAATTTGCTGCACTGAGAAAACTGCTTGGTTTGACAGTGACTTCTGTGTGAACAGTGCTTCATGGCTACATAGACAATAATCTTGACAGCCACACAGACAATAAAAGACAGGCTACATAGACATTAAAAAACTTGACAACTAATCAGAATCCGTTCTGCTTTAAAGAGCTTGAGCATTTACAGTGGAAGATGACAAATTTGCAGCACACACGTAATAAACAGAACACTATTGTGGGTTGGTGTGGATGCTAATATCGTGTCACACTTTATTTTAAGCTAACCATTAACTGCGACATTTGGCTCAATAAACTCCTAATTTGCTGCTTATTAATAGTTAGTAAGGTAGTTGTTAAGTTTAGGTAATGGGTAGGATTAGGGATGTAGAATATGGTCAGGTAGAATAAATGCTTTATAAGTAGGCCTACTAATTAACAGCCAATATGTTAATAATAGGCATGGTAAGAAGCAACTAGTCAATAGTAAGAATGGGTCCCTATACAACCAGTTATTGTTATCTTTATAGTTATCGGTCTTGGTGTGAACTGGCCTTAACTAACTTAGCTAACATGACATTGAAAAGTTACCAAAGTTTAAAAACCTGCAACATTGAGTTGCAATACATATAAAAAACACAAACCAACACATTTTCCCCTGTGAATGTTATTTAAATATCAGGGGATTTTAAAACCAGAAGCTACGCAATGTTGTAGGGTCTTGGAAAAATCATTGATTTTGTGAGTGATAACACATAAACCATCCTAAGATGGCGGACATGTTTTTGTGTCTGGAGTTGGATAATGTGGTTGATATGTATGCATATCTATGAGAGAAAATGGAAAACAGCTAATAGTAAAACTGTGTTAAATTAGAAGAGGTACTATTTTTAGTTACTCCCTTTTAGTCCGTCTATTTAAATACACAACAGATTCATGCATAGATCATCACAGTGTCCGGAGTTTATTGCATTCAATGACCTCAAAATAACAGCGAATGGTTTAGTTATTTTCGTAAAGGAGCATCTTGTAAAATTATAGAGCGGTGTTTTTTTTGAGCTCGCTTCTCCATTTGCACTGTTCTCTGTTCTTCTTTCCAAAACATGTTTTACGTTCTTACTGCCTCACTTGACTGAATTTCTGGCCTAGTGTATGTAGTACAGGTGTCCATTTAATGTCTGTGTTAGATTTATTCTGGTGTATAACCTCAAGCGTTGGTCTCCAGCCAGGAGCACTGCGTGTCAACACTGCATATCAACACGACACTACATTTTCTCAAGCTGAGAGTTTCCCTCTGCTACTACTGTAAATCCATCGCCACATTAGTTTGCAGGCCTTGCGCATAGACAAAAATTCTATGTCCCCCAGGATCCATCTACACATTTTCATCGTCTTTCCCTGCGTTTGTCTGAGGATGAAGAGATGCAGTAGGGAGTTTCTCTGACGGTTGACGTAGTTTATTGTGCTGCAGTATGAGGGGGAGAGAGACGGTTTGTGCAGGTGTACGGCTGCCACAGTGTTGTTTATACTGGCTCTATATTGTGTCTGGGAACGGTAGTTCTGATGGAGATTAAATGTTCCCTGAGGCCTCAAAAACATTTTAGAACATGAGGCAAAGGATGAGAGAAAGGCTTAGCTGGTCATGTTTTAGATTGTTTCTTGAAAATATGTGCAGGTCTTTTTAAGGAACTCTGTTTTTGAAAATGTTTTATATAGGAGTTCAGGTAAAAGACACTGTGTCTTTTTGACATGAGACCGTTCTCCAATGAAGAAGGTGAAGTGTTAACTTGTATCATTTGATTTTGTTGTATACATCTATTGCCTACTACATAAAGATGAGGGACACCTCCAGTGTTTATTTACATTTACATTTAGTCATTTTGCAGACACTTTTATCCAAAGCGACTTACAATTGGGGAATACATAAAGCGATTCTTCTTAAAGAGGCATACAGACAGAGGAAGTGCTCGTAATACCAAGTTTCAGGCACTGTTCAAATAAGTACAAGCTAGAAAGGGAAGGAATAAATAAAAAGAAAGACAAAGGTTTATATATATATATATATACAGTATATAAATTTAGGATGAAGTCAAGTATTTAGGATGAAGTCAGCATTCCGGATAGGGGTGGGAAGATAATTCCACCAGCCAGGAACAGTGAACGACATACTGACAAAAATACATGTATAGCCTGAATGCACTGCAAGTCGCTTTGGATAAAAGCGTCTGCTAAATGCATAAATGTTAATGTAAAATGAACGAGAATGTTCTGAACAGTGATTTTGAGCCTCTCTGTGATGGTCCCACGAGGCGTCACTAGCGGATCTATGACTTCTGGAGGGGATGTAGATTCATTATAGTGAGTGGAAGTAGGCGGATGCTGAGCCTGTGGCTGTTCTATATGCAAGCATCAGTGTCTTGAACTTGATGCGAGCTGAGACTGGTAGCCAGTACAAGGAGACAAAGAGAGGTGTAACATGGGCTCTTTTGGGCTTGTTGAAGACCAGTCGTGCCGCTGCATTCTGAATCATTTGTAGAAGTTTGATTGTGTTTGATGGAAGTCCAGCCAGAAGAGCATTGCAGTAGTCCAGCCTACAAATGACAAGGGCCTGGACAAGAAGTTGTGCTGCATGCTCTGTCAGAAAGTGCCTGATCTATCTGATGTTTTGCAATGCAAACCTGCAAGATCGAGCAGTCTTTGCAATGTGCTCTTTGAAGGTCAGCTGTCAATTTCTGACAAAATTTGATGGGGTAATTTTAGAAGAACCTAGCTGGATGGTGAAATCATGCTGTAGAGTTGGAGTGGCAGGGAAGACAAGAAGCTCAGTCTTTGCCAGGTTGAGCTGTAGGTGATGTTCTTTCATCCATGCCGAGATGTCTGCCAGGCAGCCTGAGATCCGTGCAGCTACCGTTGGATCATCTGGTTGAAAAGAGAGATAGAGCTGTGTGTCATCAGCATAGCAATGGTAGAAGAAGGCATGTGGCTGTATGATGGGACCCAGTGATGTAGTGTATGTGGAGAAGAGGAGGGGTCCAAGAACTGATCCCTGAGGAGCACCAGTGACCAATTGATGTGCTTTGGATACCTCCCCTCCCCAGGCCACACTGAAAGACCTATCGGTGAGATAGGATTCAAACCAGCAAAGTGCTATCCCTGTGATGAGAGAGTGAACATGAGGATCTGATGATTGACAGTGTCAAAAACAGCAGATAGATCCAGATAGATAGTAGATAGAT
This sequence comes from Ptychobarbus kaznakovi, assembly GCA_027422405.1. Taxonomy (NCBI): domain Eukaryota; kingdom Metazoa; phylum Chordata; class Actinopteri; order Cypriniformes; family Cyprinidae; genus Ptychobarbus; species Ptychobarbus kaznakovi. The sequence continues at coordinate 10,919,397 of CM049803.1, read as the reverse complement.
AGAGAATTTATTAGATTATTTACTAATAAACTGTAACATATTTAGAGATTACATGTACAAGATGATGATGCATCATCCACTGTATTGTCAATTGAAATAATTGAAAACTTTTCTAATTTAGTATAAAAAGGTCAATCTTGCCCCACTATTGAGGTAAGAAGACCCCCTGAAACAAGAATCTTAGCCCAAGCGTCATCTGATTTTTGCAGAATATGTAAAATACATCTGATATGATGTTTATTTGATATATAAAAGGTGTCACTTATATAAAATGCTAAATGAAATTCTGTGTAAATTTATGTATGTTGACAAATAATACATTTCAATAATTGACTGATTACACTCAAATAAAATAACAGATTTCCTCTCCAAGAGACACTTGTGAATTTGTCTAATTCTATGAAATATACACAGTCTCAACTGAAGTGATATCATGATAGCAATACATTCACATATTATTCTGCTCAAATGGAATATAGTGACTACTGAAGGTGTTTTACATGTAGATCTAACTCATGGAATTATTAACGAAAGTCTGATTCATTCAAGTAAATCAGTTTTAAATGTTCTCTCTCATATATAGCTTTGAAAAGTCTGATTCATTCTAGGTGAATCAGTATGTCCAATAAATAATATTTTTTATTATACAATATTCTGCACCAATTCGGAAGAAGGCAAATTAAAATAAATTAAATAATTAAAGTAACTTAATTTAATTTAACTTTATTTTATTTTATATTGTATTTATCTACAGTGTCTATCTATCTCTGCATGAATTACAATCCCCATTATTTAAAATTACAAAAAAATACTTTTTTTTTTTACAATTAAAGGGATAGTTTATTTACCCTCCACTTGTTCCAAACCTGTTTGAGTTTCTTTCTTCTGTTGAAAACAAAAGATGATATTTTGAAGAATATTTTTACCAAACAGTTAATGGTTGCCATTGACTTTGAATTACATTCATTGACATTGAATTATAATTATGTAAAATCATAATTTAAATTATAAAGAACTGTCCCTTTAATTCCATGGTTTGATATTTTGTTATTTAATGCTCTGACATTTATTCATTTTGATTTGTGAGTCCAAATAATTTTTGGAGCCACTGTATATTGGCTGAACTAAATGTTCATCATGTCTGCTTATGATTTAGTGGGAAATTCATTCTGCACAGAAGTTTTTAAGCACCTGCTGTTTTGGCTTTCACTACAATTTGAGGAAGAGGAAGACTGCCACCTACTGTTCAACTTGCAATAACTGAACACTATAGCCAGTAAAACTTCAGGCCTATCTCAGAGTCTACAGCCAGTTTGACTTTAAAGACATGAATGATCAGTTATGCCCCATAACACCAAGGTCTTTCCCACTCCTTCACCGTCTGTCATTGATGTCTGTTGGGAATGCAGTAGGACAGGGACGCTTTCATCCCTCTCGAGGGTGGTGGTGGGGGGGGTGCGATTAGCACCGATTATTTACAGATTTGTCATCGTCATAAATCCACAGCTGTCGGGGGCTTCACATTTTTACATGTCACTTCAAACACATTCCTCTCTGTTTCCACCTGCTTTACAGCTTCTGTCCAACTACTGACGGCTGCAGAAGAGGGTCACCCTTCTCCTGAGCTTCTCCAGCGAGATGTCACGATTCACGTCATGCTGCCTGAATGCTTGTTAGGAGCAAATTGGAAGCCTAGTGGTCCTCCTGTCAAGGTGTTGTTTGAACCCTGTGTCCTTTCCTCATCTGACTTTCCCTCCTCCTCTTCTTGGTGTTTATGTCCTTACTTCTCCTCTCATCTCCTCCTTTCTTCCACATCCAGCAGCTGGAGGACCAGTGAGAGTGCGTGTGTGTGTGTGTGTGTGTGTGTGTGTGTGTGTGTGTGTGATGTGTGTGTGTGTGTGTGTGTGTGTGCGTGCGTGTGCGTGTGTGCGTGTGTGTGTGTGTGTGTGTGTGTGTGTGTGTGTGTGTGTGCGTGTGTGTGTGTGTGTGTGTGTGTGTGTGTTTGTGATCTCCTCTAAGCAGCTGTTTGCTATTCCTCATGCTGACGGCCTGGGAGTCTCCCAGAAGCCAAGCTGAGCCCTTGACCCAGAGTCCCCATCCTTTCTCAGATCTGTCTTAATCCGCACTGCTGAGACAATATTAATTTGCTCACAATAAATAAATGTACATAGCTATCTTTATTGCACAAATATTGAATATGCAGTTTGGACACACCTTTATTTTTACTATTTTCCACATTTTAAAACATGTTTAAAGTTCTCAAAACTATAAAATAACAAATGTAAGCATAACAATTGCATAAGTATGGGAAATAAAAAAATGTATTTCTGTTTATTCATAGTAGCCACCCTTTGACTAGATTAAAGCTACAGTATGCACACTCTTCATGAGGAGCATCCTGGGGAAAATTTGCCAAAATTTTTATAATTATTATTATTTTTCTTAATTTTTTTAGGTCAATTTTAGACTTTTTTAAACTGATGCATAAACTAAAAAAATCCAACCAACATACATAAAATCAAAATCAAGTAAAATCAAACTTGTGATAAATCATTGTTTGAGTATTTGTTCTTCACCACACGGAAGCATCATCATGTGATAATTTTGTTCTTCTTAACCACTTAGAATTTAATTAGTGATTTGAATTTTACTTTCTGATTAATAAACTCTGAAAACTCAAAAAAAGAAACAAAGAGAGAGAAATGGCATTGTTGCTATTAAAAAAAACAATATTTGTACAATGTTTTCATAAATATATTTTAATGTGTCCAAATTTGACTGGTAGTGTATATAATGTAACACAGAATAATTAACATTATCAAAAAAAATAATGTTAAACATCAATTTAAATGGAAACTTGGTCTATTGGTTGATGGAAATGTGAGATTAAGGCTTCTTTGCTGTACAATATACTTACAATAAGTGGTGGTATAAATATTGTAAATACAAAAATGTTGTAAAGCTCACAATTGTAGTTTCAACTATAAAGAGCCAACTAAAATGTCATGGCCGTATTAAAAGTAATGCAAAAAGCTGTCTGCTGTGTAGATAGTCGAAGTGAGACCCTTTTGTTTTACACAGAGAAAGACACTGATGATGGTGATCACACACATGTTCATCACCACAATGAAGCATAAACCTGACAGGAAATATAAAGTTCAGAGGTCAGCAGGTCTCAAACAGGAGTGAAAACAGATGCAGTGCAGGGGCAGAGTGGGCTTGACCTGCCCTGTGTCCTCCGGCCTCCCTCCACCCTCCCTGAGCTGGCGTCTACTAATTCAATTTGTGGGAACCTCCAACCCTGCTGAAGGCAAATTCTATCTGGTGTTAGCGGGGTCTTACGGGGCTTATGGAGCCCAATCCATAGGGATTATCCTGCTCTGAATGGGCCGGGCCCCAAAGCTATGACGCCATTTAGCTGTAAAACTAAACCAAACCTTGACTGACAAAACTTTCTTTTATACATATTTCCCCTCCTAACCCAAGGAATTTGTTTTTGGTTTTTACCTGTCACTGTACTCTCTCTCTCTCTCTATATATATATATATCAAAATATCTATCACATTAGTCAGTTGCAGTCTCAGCTGCTATGACAGGCCATTCATGAATAGAAAATTGGCTTAAAATAATTTTCAAGTAGAAAGACAAATTTTACCGTACTAAATAGGTACGGTATTTTGCATAACTTAAACAGTAAAACAATTATGAAAAATGAAACAATTCATGAAACTACAAGAAGTAACTTCGCCATAACAACAAACAAACATTATACTTAATACATGTAAATATATCACATTTTTAAAAAGCCTTGCCACAGCTTTTTATGAAAATACTCTTGTTCTGAGAACACAGTTGAAAATTCTGAAAACAAAGTATTGAAAAATATTGAACACTATTAGTAGACTACCGTACATGAATTTTTCAGTGCCACAAATCTTAAATCATAGATCTATAATCATATTTAACCATATAACCATATTTGGATACCACTACCAATTGGTTTTATATAAAAATATAATAAAAACATTTGCATTTTATACCAAATTAATCAAATCATCCACCAAAGCAACAACGTTGTAAGTACTTTTTCAACCTGCAGAGGACGGTATTGCACCATCAGAGAGGACAAAAACAACAGGAAACGTCTCAAACAGACTTGGTAATTATAACATCTTAAAAATGTCTGAATAATCATAAATCATATATATCTCAAAATCTTTCCAAGATGCCACATTCATACTCATTTAAGTTGGCAAGAAAAGCTGAAGGGATCCTATATGCCACATATACTTTGTATAATATTTATTTGAACTATAGCCGTTATATAAAGGTTTTTGCGAGGCACGTGGATGCCTTTCTAAGAGATGGGCAATGAACTCTTGTGTTCTTTCAGAAGGGACAGTTCTGTCTTCTGTCTCCACACTAGTGTTTGACTGCGCATTACTTGCGTTGCTATAAATGAGTGGAATCACAAGTTCTGAGTTCAAGCTGTTATTTCTTCTGATTCTTGTGATCAAGAAAAACAAGACAAAAGTGAATAGCCACTAAATATAGACAGAGACAAACAGATGGATGGATAAACAAACTGATTTAAACCCTCATTTTATACAGGGAAGGTATTTACGCTGCTGTACAAAAGTTTAGGGTCAGTACAATATTAAGAAATGAATACTTTTATTCAGCAAGGACACATTAATCAAAAGTGACAGTAAAGACATATACAATGTAATGTGAGAGACTTCTATTTCAAGCAAAATGCAGTTTAATTGAACTATATATTTAAAGAATCCTGAAAAATGCTTTATTACGTGTTCCACTAAATATTTAGCAGCACAACTGTTTTCAAAGATTAATAAAAAAAATAATTTTGAGCAACAAATCAGCATATTAGAATGATTTCTGAAGGATCATGTGACCCTGAGGACTGGAGTAATGACCGCTGAAAATTCAACATTTACATCATAGGAATAAATGACATTTTAAAATAATTTATATTTTAAATTGACTTTTTTTATCAAATATGCACAGTCTTAATAAATCTTCCTGACCCCTTTTCAGAAGCATTTATCATTTTCCAAGTATTGGTCATCCATCAAAATACCTCTCAACTGCTTGTTTGACATTTATCTAGTGCTTTATGAATACAGCATTTTTTTGTAGAAAACCAAACATTCTTTGATTTACAGTTTGGTCGAAGTCTGTGTCTCCTGTGAAGCTAAACAGCTGAATTAATCTGTTCATAAGTGCTACATATGTCTGATTGTCTTCAATAGCTTCCCTCAAAGAATAAATTATCAGAAAATGATAAATTACTATACAAATCACAGGCTAGAGAGACCCACACAGTTTCCCGATTACCCTGATTGCCCATCAGTACTCCTAATCACTACAAAATGCTATACTAAGAAAAGAAAAGCCTTGAAGTTTTCAATTATTCAAAAATTGAAGGGAATAAAAAAACTGAAAATACTTCAGACAGGAAGTCACCCAAAAGTAAATTGCATACTATACTATATTTGGCCTTTGACTTAATTTACAGAGTAAACAAGCTAGCATGTGAAGAGCAGCAAATCAGATTATGCTACTTTATAAACATTACTGCGTATTTGGAAAAAAAACAGCTTGTTTGGCATTTGCTGAAGCTATTTACAGTTGGTGCACACTGTATATGTTGCTTTGGGACACGCTTTTGACAGGCCAATAGATTTTAAACATCTCATGAGAGACATTTAAAGAGACATTTATCAAAGTACTGCGACAGCACTGTTCATATAAAAGAGACGCCGCTGATGAATGATTCTAATATCTAACTGATACAAGGCTGGGTTCTTCATTCATCTTAGACGTCATGCTGAGCCACAGAACATTTGTGCCTTATTTTGTCCATTTTCAGCCTTTCCTTCACCCCAGTTTCTGCTTCCTCCTCCTCATCCTGTACTCTGCTGGTGCTCTTTTCCAGCCAAGGCACTATGGGTTTGTATGACCACAGCCACTGATCAGTCCAGCCTGTATGAATAAAGTTCCACCAAGTATTTTTGCTCTATTTCTTCATGATTGTCAGCTGATCAGTCACAGGTATCCTCCTAAAGACGGGTTTGGATGAGGTCTGCTGTTGTTCTGATGCTGGTCGGGATGCTGTGCCAGATGTATCGTGTTACTCTCCATTGCATAGTTTGTGTGGCTTCCATTCTGAAACTGATTAGACAAATGGTGTTTGTATTATTTGAACAATTTGTAAGGATTTAGCGTAGCTGAAAATTAATTAAACTAATCTTAATTGTTAAATTCCAAGATTTTTCCAGCACTGATTTTACAGCCGCACAGCAAAAGACGTGAACTGAATGGGTTGTAAACAATAACATACTGTACAGGGATGAACTGGTTCTTTTGATTAATCAAATTCATACAGTGCAACCAGTGTAGTCCAAATAATGAACAAATTACTCTTTTCAGCTGGTCCTTATGATGAATCTACACATACATTTATATTTGTATATAAATTGTTAGTTTTAGAAAATTTAAATTGGGTTTTAAACGGATATATTGACTGTTATATTTGTTCATAAGCAGCAATTATATCATTTGGATCTTACTACCTTACAATTTAAAATTAATTTGGTCATAACGTACCATGTTAAGCCCGAGACACACTGCACGATTTTTGGCTGTTCCAGACGAAAGATTGGCATCATGAAACAATCGTGGCGAATCAGACATCGCCGCAATTGTTTCACTATGCAAGTCTTTCATCTGGGACAGCCGAAAATCGTGCAATGCGTCTCGGGCTTTAGACCAGAGGTTTTCAACCCTGCTCCTGGGGACCCACTCTCCTGGAAAGTTCATTTCCAACCAGCTTCAGCACACCTGCCTGCAATTTTCAAGCAGTCTTGAGGAGCTTGATTGGCCGCTTCAGGTGTGTTTCATTAGGGTTGTATCTAAACTCTTCAGGATAGTGTCAGTGTTGGGGAAAGTTACTTTTAAAAGTAATGCATTACAATATTGCGTTAAAAAGTAACTAATTACGTTACTTAGTTACTTTTTATGGAAAGTAATGCGTTACGTTACTTTTACGTTACTTTCGTGTTACTTTTTAAATATGAGCAGGGCTTGATTGTTTGTTTTTAATACAAGAAGTTCTATTTATAGCAAATGTAAAAGCCCTTTCACACCAAAAAGTGTAATGAATAAACCTCAGGCTGAAGGACGAGTAAATCACGTCTGTACAGTAGAACGCAGGAGAAGAAGGTTCAACACTCTTCAACAATAATAAAACAATGAAGCACAATTGTTAGTTTATCTAAAGTAATTTTTGCTTATTAGTATGGTTGAACTGGATCATCAAAGGTCAGCAGCAAAGACATTGGTTAATAAAATGGGATTAGATAATTTTTTGTTGTTTAACATATTTAATTATAGCAGGTTTGCGTCATATTCTGAGTTTGCATTTCACCGTTTTAATTCATTTTGATGAATACTAAATCTGTTTTTTGCGAAGTGGGATGAATTAATACACATTCACATTTAGTCTAGATTAGAACTACAGTAAGATCATGCTCACACAGCGCACTGTCAGTCAATAAATGGGAAAAAAGTAACTGTCGTTACTTTTTTGAAAAAGTCAGACATGTTCTTGTAAATTAAAAAGTAATGCTTTTCTTTACTAGCTACTTGAAAAAAGTAATATTATTACGTAACTCGCATTACTTGTAATGCGTTACCCCGAACACTGTAGTGGGTCCCAGGAACAGGGGTGAAGACCTCTGTGTTAGATGGTTTCTAGTGTATTTAACTGCATTAGCTGAGAGAACATTTCTTACATATAAGCAAAACGTTCACTTTAACTTCAATTTATCCAAATGGATAAGAATTGAATCAAGACCTTGTGAATTGGAATCTGGAAATGTGTACCGATAACCAGCCCTAATCATTTTGAAAACAACAAGGTTTTATAACAAATATTGATTTCACCACACATCAAATATCTAAAGTACCATAAGATCCACCTAACAACGCTCTTCCAGAAGAGGATTTCTGCAGTGATGCCATAGAAGAATCATTTTGGATTCCTCAAAGACTTTTCAGTGATCAACCCTTAAAATAATAATTTTTCCTTTGTGTCAAGAACATTTTCAAACATTTTCCACTATATAGAAACTTTTGAGCAATGGAAAGCTTCCATTGATGTTAAAGGTTCCTCATGGAACCAAAGGTGACAATGAAGAACCTTTATGTTTAAGAGTGAAGGTAGGTGAGCCTCATATTTGGTTGGTTCTTACCTGTCCTATGTAATCTTGTTGATCCAGACTTGATTCGACACCCACTCCTCTGTTTTGTCCTGAGTGCCTGTTCCTCTCCACATCACCATCCAGGCCACTGAGCAGCACTTCAAGGTCCTGAGCAGTGAACTCGCTCATACCTGTGTCACCTGCAGTGATATAAGGTGAAGAGTGCTGCTGGGAGCAGCTGAAGGACACCATGCTCAAATGGTTTCTGTAAGGGTGCTTCAGATCCAGAAGGGGCGATTCCAGGTAAAAGCATCCAGGCTGTTGGAGCTCTGGCTGGAAGAGAGGAGGAACCTGCTGAGTGTCACTAACCAGAACTTCAGGGAGGTTCCCACAAATCTGAGCATTTTTGAGTGTTTTACACTCCAGCAGATGAAGAGGTGGAAGGTATGAGCCCTGTGACTGTTGGCTCATTGTCTGAACCTGGTGTTTTTGGGATGTTATTTGTGAAAGTTCACATGGTGTGATTCCTGTCCCTTTGTTTGGTTGAGACCTTATGTGTTGGTGTCCATGAGGATCGTTTTGGAGATCTGGTATGGCCTGTAGTTCACTGTGACTTTGCATTTGTGTAAAATGTTGTGTGTTTGGTTCAGCAGGTTTTGTTGTAAAAGTAATCTGTTGTTGCTGAGATACTAATGCAAGAGGATCACACGAATCCTGTAAGAGTAATGTAGATGCTCGCTGTTGAGGTGTGAAGGTCTGAATAGGCTTCCCGACGAGGTCCTTCTCCTTCTGACTGTCACCAGACATTATACAGTCTGTCTTTGTCCTGAGAGAGTGTTGTACACAGGAGAAGATGTCATCTGTGAGGTCTGCCACATCATTCTGACCACCGAGGTCAATCCTGAGAAGCAGTTCATCTTGAAGGAACTCCAAATCTTCTGGTCTGATCCCTAAACTCCCCATGAAGTTCAGTATCTCACAGCTGTCGTCTCCTCCAGAGTTAATGACTGGCTCTTGTTTGAAAAAAGAGCTTTCAGAGAGTGAAAGAGCACTTTCTTGCCAGTTACTAGAGAAGATCCCACCAAGATCCTTGTTCTCTAAACCCTTTACTGATACAGAGCGCTCATCTGCAGGACACACATAAATCGACTCATCCTGCTTCAGCATGGAGCCCAGCAGGGAGTCAGGGTCTACAGTTCCAGTGGTTCTGGCTTGGGTACTGTCATCCAGAGCAGTGGTATCAGAAGGTATGTTGTTACCCCGAGATCTGGGCAGGTTCATGTCATAGAGAACAGCTTCTCCTGTAGTAAAGCTGAAAGGAAGCATCATAGCACGCTTTCTCAAGTTCTCTTCACCCTCCTCGTTCCTACAGAAGACAGAAGGGCTCATTATAAAGCAAGACAACTAAGGAAAATATATTTTTTGCCTTTGCTGAATTATAGATAAGAAAAGACAAGAAAAAATGACCTACCACAATTCAGCATTCAAACAGAAATAAGTATATAGACCAATCACAATTAATATACAAATATTATGATCTCATCTTCACCAGTTATATTTTAAACGCTGGGCATTCTATAAGTGTAAGTCAAGGGGAGATTTTCAAAGCTGAACCTTAATTTTAAAATTGCAAGGTGAGGTAAGTAATGAGTGCAATGGATATGAATATGAATTTGTAGTCATTTGTCCAAAAAAAGGAGGGGGGGGGGGGGGGTAATTATTGGAGAGGTCCAGCATAAGTCACCAGACAGTGTTCAGTGTTGTTTCACTGAAAAGTTAAATTGACATTACTCAATTTAAGTGAATATTGAATAAAACGTTATTTTTAAACAAAATACCATGTAACTTGATCTTCTCTCTGGTAATGTATGCCAGACTTCAGGTTTAAGATCATTCACTTAAACCCCACCCCTGCATTCTCACATTCTTCTGTCTCTGTTTTTGAGTGCAAGGCACAAAATCCAATTTCAAAATCGAATCACAACCCATGGATAGAACTAAGTCCGGCCCTATTTCTTTTTCTTTTTTCCATGATCCATTACACTCAGATGCATGTCGGAAGAAAAGATCTGTCACTACTTCAGTCTCACTGCAAATTTAAAAATTACAAATATTATACGCATGGATGAATCATTTACAATAAGATCAATAATATGCATTTAGCAAATAAATAGGGAGAATTCTTATTTAATACTGGCTTTAAGCTAGACACACAGCACACCCTACTCATTATATTATTAAAAAAATACCTGTAATTGCATTTTTACTATGAATACTAGTTATAATAAGACAACAAAGAAAACATTTACAGGTTGTTCAATATGTAAGACAAAAGTGGGCATACGTGATGACTCTCTGTGAGGCAATGATGCAATCTGGTTGGCCATTTTTGTAGACAAGTCTGGCATTTGACTGTATCCAAACCCAGAGGTTCAGTTTTGTCAACAGTCTGAACACAGTCAACCCACTTTCACCCGTCCTCATCACTGCAGGGGAGAGATATTATTAAATTCATTTGAAAAATCAGCAACTAATTTTGCTACCATTTATATTAATAACAGTACATGCTTTTGATAGCAGTCATCTTTTAAAAGATCAAAGGCTAATTGATGGACATATGTATTATTGGTTCTCATGCCTTGAACAAGCATATTTGAGTTGCATGTGGGTCGATCAATGTTTATTCATGAATGAAAGCCTAAATTAAATCTGTTCATCATATAAAGAGGGCTTCTCAAAGTCCGGATGTCCGGATTTTTATTATGTCTTCCGTGCGGTTGTACACACACACACACACACGGGCGCATGAACCAGTTTAGGATTACAGTCTTTTGTGAAAATTAGCAACATAGCTGTGTGGGTTTCGCCCCGCGACTTTCGCCCCGAATGAATAGATAAAAGAACCGAACCGCAGCAGACTATGTACAAAACAGCATGAGAGAATACATCTGTAAAGGGTTGAAATATGCCAATCTTTGTGCTCCAGAAATATATATTAAAAAATATATATAATTAAAGGTAATTTGTGTTTTGAATATCTTAAAGTTTTGGAACAACATGAAAAATAACCATGGGTTTTATTATAATAAAAGTGTAAAAAAAAATATTTTTTCTTTTGCATATTGATTACAATTTCATTTTTACTACAAATACAATGGTTAAACTATGGTTAGTGTAGCAAGGCCATGTTATTTGTGATTATCCCTTTAGGTTTAATAGTAACAATGTTTTTTAATAAAACTATTTAATTTTCGTAAACACAACAGTTAAATATGACATATATAAAGTTGAATTGTTATATAAAGTTTTGTAATAACTCTACTCTCGGACCTGAATGTAAACTTTGAACAAGCAATGTTGAAACCTTTAATGAATAGATAAATATGTTGAGAGAATACAAAACCAATCTTAGGTAATTTGTGTTTTGAATATCTTAAAGGTGGGAGCGAGTGAGGTTATTTCCACAACAGAGTGTGTTGATTTTCTTGATCCACATTGATTTAAAGGAATCTTACTCCGTATGTGGTTCTCGGCGCAGTAGAGCATGTCAGCTGCATGGATGAACTGATAGCCTGAGCCACTGTAACACAGCTCTTCCTCTGTGTAGCCAAGAACAATCTTCCCTCTGTGGAGAAACAAAAAACACATGACTTTGAATGTGAGAGATACTGATGGTGAGAATGCAGAGGAATACTGCACCAAATCACAAGCCAATCATTTAAAATATACATATATACATATATATATATATATTGTGCTACTGTCATTCATCTTTAACGTTTAATTTTATTTTTTACAAATCAAAGGAGATTAAATTGCCTCTACAAGTCAACTGAAACAAACTAAAGTGAAAAACAAACAAAGAACGAATCCAGGAGTTTTTCTTCACACATATTGATAGGAGCTTATATGTCTTACTTTGCATCACACGCGGTGGGCGTGAAATCCAGCTTATGCTTGGTTTTGAAAAAGCAGCTCTTGGTGCTGATCTCCAGTATGGAAGGCGACTGCAGAGGGCAGGCCAAGGCAAACAGAGCCAGCTGAGGAGGGACGGGTTCCCCATCTGCTGTCCTCTCATTCTGCCCATAGAAGGAACTTCAAACGCCCCTGAAAGTTCACGGCCTATAAAAATACAAGCCATATATTTAACACATTTGACCCTATGTAAATACATTCCACAACATTTAGCTAATTTTACCCATAAATTAGCACAGAAAATGTGATTCCATCTGGGCCTTCTCATGATATCACACAAGGCCTTGCTATCTTTTGATCACTTCCTTAATGAGATAAGCAAGACTGTGTGACCTATCTTTGAACCCAATATATAAGTAAGATACATGATTTAAGAATAGTTGTTTGAGCTGATTATACTAAAAGACTGATTAAAGTTCTAATAAAGTGCTAAGTGTTGCTTAAATGGATAGTTCACCCAAAAAATGAAAATGTCATCATTTACTCACCCTCAATTTGTTCCAAACCATTGACTTTCATAGTATGGAAAAAATTACTATGGAAGCCAATGGCTACCCTCAACTGTTTGCTTACCAACATTCTTTGAGGTATCTTTTGTGTGTTTGAAAAGTCTGATAAAGGTAGCTTTTTAGATGGGATGTAGAAAGTCGTGGCCAAATGGTTAGAGAGTCGGACTCGTAATCCAAAGGTTGCGAGTTCGAGTCTCGGGCCGGCAGGAATTGTAGGTGGGGGGAGTGAATGTACAGCGCTCTCTCCACCCGCAATACCACGACTGAGGTGCCCTTGAGCAAGGCACCAAACCCCCAACTGCTCCCCGGGCGCCGCAGCATAAATGGTTGCCCACTGCTCTGGGTGTGTGTTCACGTGTGTGTGTGTGTTCACTGCTGTGCGTGTTCACTTTGGATGGGTTAATGCAGAGCAGGAATTCGGAGCAGGAGTATGGGTCACCATACTTGGCTGTATGTCACTTCACTTTTTTTTTTTTAATGATCCACCAGAGGCAGTTAACTGAGAAACATAATAACTCCAAGTTGTGCGGAATTCATGAACTAAAAATTAACTGATATGATCTTAACATTATAACACATGACTCATTATAGTCTTACCGTCATAGAGCATCTTAATATTAGTTCAAAACAAAGCTAACAAAAGTATATTTTGTTGTGTGTGGAATTACTTTGTAAGCACAAGATAATTTCAGTAATTTAAGCCCTCATTCTAGATTATTACATTATCATAATTACTCCTAAAAAAACGTGATGTACAAATACAAGGTTGTTTACAGCAAAAATACTTAATTACAGGTTTTTTTTCCAGGGTTTCACACTGTTTTAAAATCATTGTTATTCATAATTTCTCACACACTTTAAGCAATTAATTCAGCTCAATGAACAGACTCCATTCAAACTTGTTTGAAGACAGTTTCTGCTTTCAGTCTGTTATGCTATATAATTTGGACTTCTTAAACTTTATTCATAGGAGAGCTCTGACTAGAGTTTGACTTCCTTTAAGCTTTGGTTGGTACTGTAAATAATGTCAGCCTTGCATGTGTTGTGTATTCTTTTCTTTATACATTTGTTTACAGGCATCCAAAATTAAATCTTCTGTTTTTCTATTTTAAAATCTCCCATCACATTGTCAAAGCATTCAGCTTTCAAAATCTACCAGCAATAATGCTATTGTAATAATTATAGATAGAATTGTGATGTAAAAATGTGTGTAAAATGTTTTTTCCTGTCTTGCAAGCACTGGTGATGATTTCAGCTAATCTATATAAATATGGTTATTTAAAACATTCTGTAAAATTTAAAAGCAAGATAATCTTCTTCATCTGCCGCCTAAGGACATCAACAAAGTAAAATCTCTTACAATAAAAGATTTACAAAAAGTGTCAGGAGTGAATATTGAAAGTCTATATTTAAATGTATTTGTTCACTTAAATGCATTTATGATCATTTTCAACTTACAAGAAAGCCAGAGGAGTTGTTCAAAAGACATCTTAACCTACAAACAAAACTTCGCTCCAGAAAGGTGGAGTTCTCTGGTGGCAACTGCTCTGGACTGTAGTATGTCTGAGGCAACCGTGCATCCTGAGAAGCTTGACAAAACAAACAAAACAAAACTTGAGTATAGAGAAAAGCATAGTTAAATACAAAACGGTCTAAGATTATATAAAATAAAAAAAAAACAGGAAGATAATACCCCTGCATCGGTGGCAGAATTCCGGCTCTTGCTGTGTAAGCATTTATATAACTCATTGGTGGTAGTGTCCTTGCTGATGGCTGGATTATTGCTAAGTGTGTGCACTGTCTGGAACAGCTGTCCTGTGTATATAGCTCTGACAATAACAGGCCATTCAAACTGCCAAGTGTTAGATCTCTAATGAAAACTGATCCAGCTTGGTTGAGAATAAAAAGCCCAAACTGAAACCAGAGCAAACTGGCACAGCCTTTGAACACCAGCCATTAGAGGCTGTTACACATACAAATCTGAATCCTCAGCGCACATATAAATCAAAACCATATTGTGAACTATTTAGATTTTCTGAAATCTAGTAGGGTATTGGTTAAAAACATGACTATTGCACTAAGTGTAAATAGCGATAGATGCTATTTACACTAAGTGCAAATAGCATAACATTTTTAGAGATAGATGCTATTTACACTAAGTGAAAATAGCAGCATTTTTTGTGATATGCTATTTACACTAAGTGCAAATAGCTATAGATTCTATTTACAGTATGTTAAAATAGCAGGAATTTTCTGCTATTTATACTACTTATTGCAAATAGTGGCAATTATCTGCACCTCAGTATTGTAGTACATTATAAAAAAGTATGCAATAATAACTTATTGAGGGTAAATGTTAATTTTAAATCAAATTATTAAATGAATGCCTCCTTAGTGGGACAATAAAGCTCTCCCTATACCTACCCTAACCAATACTTTATTGTAAACTTTTTGAGTATTTCCTTAATTTTTCTTGAAAATAAATGCCTTTCCGATGCAATATGAGATTTGAAAAGGGAGAAAAAAGTTGGCCAAAAGGCGGATTCGAACCCGGGTCGATCGCATCAAAATGAATACGACACACATTTTACCTTCTGCGCCACCAGAGCTGACAACCACCAACAGTCTTTTGTAATCTTGACCAGACCAATCACACGTTGGTGGGCGGAGTTAGTGTAAATAGCCTCTGCCATCAAGGCAGGCTATTTGCACTTAATGTAAATAGACACTCCGTAAAAACATGGCCCATGATGAGAAAAAAAAATCTTAGTCATTCTAAGAAATTTTTTGGGGATATCTTATAAAATTGAACAATGACAATATTTCAGATCCATTGTGAAGTAAATCAAAATGTATTATTTTTATTGTTTTAAAATCACGTTATGCATGGATTTATTTCCTGAAAATTGTATGCTAGGACATTTTGTCTCTCACAATAGAACTTTGTTTGCAGACACACGCAATTCCACCTTCTTTGACTCTTTGTGTTGATGGAATGGGGACAGAATCTTTCAGGCACAATGCCCAGGTCTGCTCATGGTCTGTCTGGAGAGATGTTTAGTTATTTTCTACCTTGCACTAGCTGTCCGGTGTCTGGAGTGTAGCTGGGGTTGAGCGCCCAGTGGAGCTGCCTCTGAAACTCAGCCCGGTCTTCAGTGTGAACGAGCTCGTAAACACTCTGATGGATGAGATCCGACTGCAAAACAATCACATCGGCTTCACTCTAAGTAGATTCACAGCTGCTCATTACAGAAAGAAAATGTACCAAACTGAATTAAGAAATCGGAATCTCAATGCTGAAATAAAGACCTGTTTTTTTCAACCTGTTTTTATCTAAATGTGCTCAGATCCTGCTTTGCCTGGCACCCAAACATACTAATCCAAGTTCTTTCAAGACAACTCTCAGAGGGACTGGCATGGTAATGTAAATGGTACATGACAATGTTAATGTGTTTGGTCTTTGGTCTGGAATAGATCTGCTAAGCTGCTGCTGCAGAGCAAGTACCAATACTTGCTACTGCCAAGACATTCACATCATGCCACTGTGAGCATGTAAGAAATACTGCTGCTGCACATATAACATATGAAATAACCCCCATAGCATACATGAATCACCCCGTTGCAGATCTATACAGGTGGAGCTGGGGAAGGTGGAGGGTTTCTGAAGCACGCTGCAACTGCATCATGTTTTACACTAGAATCATGTTTATGGGAAGAAGCTGGAATTTCACACGTAATAAATTCTAAAGCTGCAATGAGGAATCTAAAAGACTGGATAAGATATCTTTCCACTGGTTTTTCACATTAACAACAACTGAATCATAAAGTAAAATGTGTTAAATCAAGTGCATAATGCTTAATGTAATGAACCCTAAATGCTTCTGAGAGAGTAGATTCCCTAAACGGAGAAGAAATGTGTGCACTGCACCGAACAGAACATGGATTGTTTGTTCTTTCTCGAATAGAAGGTGTCATAAGACCATTTCAGAAACGCATAAACCATTTGGGCTGCAGTTCCTTTTACCAACACAATATATATGCAAACCAGTACAAACCTGATGGAATCCCAAGTAGTCCTCAATGGTGGAGGAAGCATAGAAAATTGTGCCATTGGAGGTGACCACTAACACAAAGCCATTTATAGCCTATAAAAAAAGAAGTTATACTGCAAGTTAATAGAATCCATTTTGTTTTGTTTTTGATCTTCTGTGTTGTTTGATTTAAACATTAAAGTTTCACAGGACACATAATCTCACCTGTAGCAACAATTCTCCCTCTGGCAGCTCCTGAATGTGTGGGTTAGTGTTGTTTGCAAGCTGGTTGGAGTTCTTTGAGTTCAGGGTCACTGCAACAGCAAACAAACATTAAAGTGGCTTCACAGACTAGCTAAAACAGATAATAAACATTCTTTATCAAAGACATAAGGAAGTTATGGATAACAATTCATAATATGTAATAATATCATATGAGGGTACTTGATCAGGCATAATCAAACAAGAGCTAAACTTCTTGTATTACAAATTAATTTCCTGCATCAATAATTATTGTGAGAGAGAAGTCTGAAATAATGTATAACAATGGCAACTTGAAACGTGGAGCTGTTGGCATCTGAACTACCAAAAACGCACACATGAAATGATATGTTTGCTCATGGAGTGGTTATGACATGCAAGGGCAATGAGAGGGCAGTATCTGTAAAAAACATTGGGTCAATAATAAATAAGTGTGCCCATAATAAAAACATTTTTTTAAACAAATCTAGTTAAGCACATGTGGCAAATACTTTAAGGTAAAATTAATTAATTAATTAAAATGTTTTTTTTCTTGATTATGATTGCAGGACAGTTCACCCTAACATCATAGATTAGCTGTATTCATTGTATAAATCGAATACATATATTTTGAATAGATTAAAATAAATAAAAATGCATTTAACAAATGTGACCCAATTATATGAATAGCTAATTAATTGATAAAATATATCAATTGTGAACTAACTTAGATTCTTCAAGTGTATGAACTGTACATTAACTCTTAACGATGGAAAGAAGACACAAAAGTACTCTGATTCTGCCAGGCAAACGCATTTATATTGATAATAATGAATCTATCCACTGCCTGCACTTACTAGATGACATTACATTAATGGATTAAAAGCTGATTAATAGTCATTGTGTCAACAACCCCCTGGATTTGGAAGTGTGTGCCAGTAAAACATTAAGATCATATCTCAAATGGTCTTCCGGAAGTCTTCTCATGCAACGTCTGTCAATGTCTGGCCCTAAAGATCCCCACACACTGGTTCACATAAAAACTTGGCAGGGTCTTTGATGCTACACACAGCACCTCAGGTCAAAGTCTGCTGCTGGATTCAGTAATTATCAAATATTTTTGTTTTGAAACTTTTCACCAAAGTCAAGAGGTCAACGAGTCTGTTTCAATTACTCACGCAAACCCAGACCCTCCCCAGCACTAGCCCCAGACAGTAGGAGTAATTACACACAAAACACACAAGCAAGAATCAGCATTCCTGCTTAGCCTGTTTCTCATGGAATCCCTTCAATACTGGCCTCCTCACCACACGTCTGCATTAGTCAGGATAGAGGGAAGAACATGAGCTAGGAAATATCAGGCTATTCCTGGTATACAATATTCAATTAAATTTTTCAATATAGCCATTTGCTAAATCATTTAAGTTCATTTTTTTTCCTCATTAATGTATATTGATTTTTGACATTTTTGCAGATTTATTAAAAAAAGAAAAAACTGAAATGGTCCTAAGTATTTTTGCTCAGTATTTAGTATTTTGACAGCCATGAGTCTTGGGAGATGCAACAAGTTTTTCACACCTGGATGGGGATCCTCTGCCATTCCTCCTTGCAGATGCAGTTCTGTCAGGTATGGTAAACTTGGTGGATTTTTAGGTCTCTAGAGATGCATAAGTCATCTGGCTGTTCAAGAACAACGGAGTAATGATTGAAGCATTTCGTTAAAGATTGTCTTGTTGGAAAGGACTGATCGAGCACAGAAGGTTCGTCCAGGATATCTGTACTTGTCTGCAACATCTTTACCTCGATTGCATCGTCCTGTGCAGCTGAAAAACATCATGATATGTTCACAGTTAGTACTGTATTGGACATGATGAGCAGACACATACGCTTAGAATTAAGGCTTCTATCATCAGACCATCTTATTTGTCACATCTTGGAGTCCTTCATAGCAACTCCATGCAGGCTTTCATGTGTCACTGACACTCTGCCATAAAGGACTGGTGGAGGGCACACACTTTCTCCCACAATGTATCAGCTCAGCCACAGTGTGTGTTCTTCTTTAAGGCATATATAGTTTTGTGTTCTGGTCGTGTCTTATTTATTATACCACTGTATATGTTTTTTTTGTAACAGATGTTACAATATGTAGCTATTTTACAGTAAGCTTTTTGATCATGATTATTTTTGAATGCACTGTGAAATACTTATATACTTTTATTCAACAAGTGTGCCATTCAAATGATCAGAAGAAATGGACAGTGCATTAATATGAGTGTCACTCTTACTTAACGTTACAAAACATTTGTTTCAATGCAAAAATGTCAGTTTTGTCAATAAATAAATTTGTGTCATGAAGTGTCCTGAAAAAGTCATCTCTCCACAAAAAAAAAAACAATTAACTTATTACTGTTTTTTATTGTAGTTTTTATCAAATAAATTCAGACTGGGCAGATGGAATTCTTTCAAAAACATGAAAACATCTTAATGATCAAACTTTTTTAATTAATATTGATTTAATATTGACATTATAAAAAGTAAAATTGATAATACAACACAACTACTAGGTTTTTGTTTGCAATAATAGCTGGAACTGTTTTCTAATTTTAAATTAGTTTTAAAACTAAAAGCTTTGAATTCATATACACAATGCATACACAATGTTACGACATTATGAAAAGCATTAATTATCTGTTTGATGCTTAACTATCACAAGCCATTCTTGTAATTTCAACAAAACTGGCCTTATTTATTTTAAATAGCTAGAGTAAATCAGCAGAATTGAATAATGCTTAGGGTTGTCTCTGGGCCATCTGCTCATTCTTACTGTGTGCATTATATACTGTAACTCTATAGCACTATATAATATCTTTTCAAGTACCAACAGTGCCTTGAATTTTGTGATTCATACACACTTTAAATATTTTGGTTAGCTGCAGGAGAAACAAAAAAAACATCCATCCCAACAGAAGACAGAACCATCCGGCCACATTTTTCTATTATTACAACATTACAAAGCAATTTATTTTCCATATTCCTTGTGTTATCCAAATATGGGTCATCCCATTCCCGAGATAAAATTGCTGAGGGTGTCCGGTGATAAGCACTCAATCTATCGCAAACAAAAGGAGGAACTGCATTGCCCTGTCCTACTTCCATATCTTCCATAATGTTGAGGGCAAAAGCCTGTTGCCTAGAGTCAGATAAACTTCTTATGATAATGACTTCAACAACATATTCCAGTATTACCGAACCAGCCTCAGGGTGATCATTAAGTGAAATTTACTTGTCGAAACAATTGCATTTGTTGCTCTTTGAAAGAAAATGCTGTTGTTGCAGTTCTCACCAGACTTCCACCGAAAAGTTATGCATATGATTACAAATTTATATTTTACTTTCTGCAGGATCTCACGCAGCCCAGTGGCATCCTGCTATTTGAAAAGGCTCCCCTTCTTTCCCACTGAGGGGGAAGTATAACATAAACAGCCTCGAGATGTGGCAGGCACTCATATAACGAAACAAACATGCACATTTTGAGGTTCTTTAGAATTTGGGGTTGGTTTTCTAACTACTTAAATTGATTTGCAATTTATTCATTTTAATCAGTCACGGGGAGAAAAAGTGTTGTCTTTGGATGTTGTCATTAAAATGACTGTAGTCAACAAGCTACTAAACTTTGTAGAAAATACAATAATCTTTCAAATTTGCATCAACTAAGTGAGACTATTACATCCATAAATGTATGTACAGTCAGAAATTGGACACCAATACCACAACGAAACATTACCATTGAAGTGACTTTTGGCCCGCAGGTAGCTCACACTTTGCCTCAGTATGGTGAGCTTGTCCAGCTTGGATATAACGTCCTGTGTGAAAGGAAGCTGGCTGGCCAACCTGTCCAACTCTCCATTCAGCCGGTCCCGATGTCGTTTGGAAGGATTTGATTTGACACATTCAGGAGGAGACTGCTGCACACTAAAAAATGAGAATATATTCAAATTTACTGTAATTTTCAGAATATGACAGGACAGCCAACCAACCTGTAAGTTTCACATTTAAGAAAGTATTTCCCAGAAGTGTGTTTACATTAAGAAGAGATTTTTTTTACTGTCAAACAATCCCATAAAAAACAACACCTACAACTGATAGGAAAGTAAGTATTGAGTCTTGGGAAGGAAATTTGACCTTCAGAGGTGTAGCAACAGCTTGTAAACTCAGACACATATCATATCAGCTAGCGAATCCCTAAAGAGTGACAGTTTTGTTAATGCTTAATTCGGAACTGTGTTACTTTTTCGGGTAGGTTAGGTTTTTATTTTGACATAACCACTTTCCTGCAGAGTTTAGCTCCAATCCTGATCAAGCTCAACTGTCTGTAACTTTATAGTATTACTGAAGACCTCACTTAGATTGTTCAGGTGTTAGATTAAGGGTGGAGCTAAAATTAGCAGGAAAGTGGATCTCAAGGGCCAGAGTTGCCCAACCCTGCTTCAGACTGTATTTATGGCCCACATTTTGGTAAAAGCGTCACACAAATGAATAGAAAATGAGTTAAACACCTATCATCCCTGCGTCCCAATGTGCATACATACCTGCCCTAAATAGTATTGAAAATTACTAATATCACATAGAATTTTTGGTGGATAGTATGCACATTTGGACATAGGCCATCAGTTGAAAAGAATATTGTCGTTAATACTTAATTTACAAAAAAAATACACAAAAAATCATACATTATGAGATAAAACAATAATATAAAATAATGTTAAACACTTATATCTTTATACAAGCTGTAATAATTTCACCCATGAGAAGATCTGTCTTTTCCTTAAGCACAACGAACCAATCTTAGCTCATTTGAGCATTTATTTAAACATTTTATTAGACAATCATTCTAATATTACCGAATTAGGAAATCATTACATTGCAGCCAAAGACATATTATGGAAAATGCAAATGTTTAGTTTAGTTTGTCACGTGGCAAATGCAAATACAAACTAATAGTTCATGAAGTTGCCCACAGACAGAAGTCTAACGTTAGCTAGGCAACTCACTAAAAGAGCCTGACTATGTTACGTTACATTATATTGGAGAAAGTGTAGCGATATAACATAATTTCACTAATAAAGTTAGATCAAATTGAATAAATATTCAGATAACTATAAATAAAAAGTCCCTATACAATGAGAGTTATTCTGCCTTATATCATTAGCGTTATGTCTATTTAAACATGCTAACCCACAGTACTGTAAACTGGGTAGTTACATAGGTTTAACTAAGCATGGTCTTAGTAAAACAATGATTTATTACCTTTTCTGGACAGGTTTCCTCCGTTTGCGACTTGCATAAATATTACTGGTGCTCATAATTCCCAAACAGATTCGTGGTTAGTCAGTGGTTTTACTCAGTGCTAGCAGGCTAATCTCTGCCTTGGGTTAGAGGTTAGCTTTGTGTTTAAATAAACTAAGCTTACAAACTAACCATTACCCGACAGTGTTCTTTAACTATGAAGCATTCACCTGCGTTAGTCCACAGTTAAAGCCCAGTGGTTGACATGAGAGAGGTATAACACGTCCCTGTCATGGCTAAGCTAAACTGATAAGCTATCTGTCAAACTAATGTTAACGTTAGCTAAGTTTTGTCTAACTTTCTAAAGCTCAGCTGCCACTCAAACAAACGCCAGCACTCATACACTAATACGAACATAAGTCCTTAACACAGTCCTGGCTAACCTACTCCAACTCAGTCTCTGTGCAGTCAATAAATGACAAACCAATGTTTGGTTTTGACAGTCTGACTTTGATCTGAGCCTCTCCCTCGCCCACTTAACCAACTGCCTGCTAACCACCTAAAATTCAGTTTCTGTCCTGAATGCAGTGAACTACAATAATATAAATTATAATTACATGGGTGTTAACAATAATAGAACAAATTTTTATTCAAATGATGTATATAAAATAATGTATAATTTCATATTTAAACAATACATGTTTACAAATAGCACATTTTGTCTTGTTTATTATTGCTTATAGCATTAACATTGTTTTTTTTACTGCCATTCTTAATTATACATAGTTTGTGAAATGTTATTTGGGGTACATTACTTGGGCATTAAAGTTTTCAAATCATTTATTTTGTTAGTCTACCCTTAGAAAAGCTCTTTATCTCCTAAACTGTTTATAAACAATTATTCTGAATTCTGATGCAATTTCCATTAAATAAGGTGTCTATATCTGCCACTTCTCTTCTAAAATAAAATATCTGCAAATATCTATACATCGCAATTTGGAAAGTCTGGCTCTATTCTTTTCCGTTAACGGCACTTCAGTTAATAAATCCTGTTAAGATTAAAATTGGAATTTAGACTAAAACTTAATGGGGCGGGACACATTAAAAGGGTGGCCTTCTAGAGACACATAATCACATACAAATCTCTACATCACTTTTTTTTGTCTGTTTTATATCCATTCATCATTGACAAGAGAAAAATGAAAGTCAAATTAATTAATAAAGAATGTGTGCATATGCTGAAGAGATATGGTTTTCAAAACCCAATGATTGCTGTTGGCTTTACAGATACAGATTTGATGCAAACCAACATGGCTATAGGAATAATTTCACAAGAGAGACCATAGGCCTCATTTAAAATGTTAGTTAATTATGATGTTTTTATTTCTTAGTAACATCACAGAGAAAATAATTGTTTTCCCTTATGACTTATTTTTGGACAGTCAAATGTCACTGCATCACATTTTTGAGCATCCTTGCTTTGACAACAGTGGCTAAAATGCATTTATTACAGTTCAACCATATTCTTTACATTCTTCGCCATTTTGATTCTGAAGGTATAAACACAGTAGATCCATTATGCAGAACAAGTATAGAAAGACTGTATACTATATAGCCTACAATGAAGAAAAAAAAGACATATACAGATGCATCTCAATAAATTAGAATGTCATGGAAAAGTTAATTTATTTCAGTAGTTCAACTCAAATTGTGAAACTCATGTATTAAATAAATTCAATGCACACAGACTGAAGTAGTTTAAGTCTTTGGTTCTTTTAATTGTGATGATTTTGGCTCACATTTAACAAAAACCCACCAATTCTCTATCTCGACAAATTAGAATATGGTGACATGCCAATCAGCTAATCAACTCAAAACTTCTGCAAAGGTTTCCTGAGCCTTCAAAATGGTCTCTCAGTTTGGTTCACTAGGCTACACAATCATGGGGAAGACTGCTGATCTGACAGTTGTCCAGAAGACAATCATTAACACCCTTCACAAGGAGGGTAAGCCACAAACATTCATTGCCAAAGAAGCTGGCTGTTCACAGAGTGCTGTATCCAAGCATGTTAACAGAAAGTTGAGTGGAAGGAAAAAGTGAGGAAGAAAAAGTTGCACAACCAACAAGAGAACCGCAGCCTTATGAGGATTGTCAAGCAAAATAAATTCAATAATTTGGGGGAACTTCACAAGGAATGAACTGAGGCTGGGGTCAAGGCATCAAGAGCCACCACACACAGACGTGTCAAGGAATTTGGCTACAGTTGTCGTCAGAGGCGTCTTACCTGGGCTAAGGAGAAGAAGAACTGGACTGTTGCCCAGTGGTCCAAAGTCCTCTTTTCAGATGAGAGCAAGTTTTGTATTTCATTTGGAAACCAAGGTCCTAGAGTCTGGAGGAAGGGTGGAGAAGTTCATAGCCCAAGTTGCTTGAAGTCCACTGTTAGGTTTCCACAGTCTGTGATGATTTGGGGTACAATGTCATCTGCTGGTGTTGGTCCATTGTGTTTTTTGAAAACCAACGTCACTGCACCCGTTTACCAAGAAATATTGGAGCAATTCATGCTTTGCCTTGCGTGGGTTAATCCTAGATAGGATCTTCCTTACGTTGGCTGGAGACAGACAGAGTGCCTGGTCGTTGGGAGGTGTGGGCAGTTTTTGTGCAGGTGTGTCATTCTGCATTTCAAACCGTGAATAAAAGTGGTTGAGTGCATCTGGGAGGGATGTGTCATCATCACAGGCCTGTGGCGGGGGCTTATAGTCAGTGATGGTCTGAATGGCTTGCCACAGGCTCCGTGTGTCTCTGCTGTCTGTGAAGTGATCATTGATTTTTGAGCATATGACCGTTTCGCATTTTTGATGCCACAGGACAGATTGGCTCTTGTTGTTTTGAGGGCTGCTTTATCTCCTGATCTAAAAGCTTCATCTCTGGTCTTTAGCAGCTCACAAACCTTTGCTGTCATCCATGGCTTCTGGTTTGCACGTGTGGTGATGGTCTTAGTGACTGTCACATCATCAATGCACTTTTTGATGTAAGCAGTCACAGTTTCAGTGACAACGCTAAAGAAATGACACTTTGTTACAATATAAAGTCGTGAGTGTACAGCTTGTATAACAGTGTAAATTTGCTGTCCCCTCAAAATAACTCAACACACAGCCATCAAAGTCTAAATCGCTAGCCACAAAAGTGAGTACCCCTAAGTGAAAAAGTCCAAATTGGGCCCAGTTTCAATATTTTGTGTGGCCACCAATATTTTCCAACTCAGCCTTAATCCTCTTGGGCATGGTGTTCACCAGAGCTTCACAGGTTGCCACTGGAGTCCTCTTCCACTCCTCCATGATGACATCAGGAGCTGTCACTCGTTCACGCGAGTGACAATCGCACAGTGTGAATTACCAAAGACGCGATCTGAGGTCATCGCCGACACCCAGGGAACATTTGGCATGCTAAATATCTGGAGCTGTCGGCGATTCACAATCCTGCTTTGTGAATGAGTTCTGACTGAAAACTATCAGTGAAGACTTACAGCCAACTAGAGAGCAAGATACAGGGCAGCGGGGAGCTTGGAGGAGGACTTTTTTCTTCTTCTTTTTTTTTTTACAAAGTGATTAACCATTACACAAAACATGCATACATTTTGGCATTAAATATACAGATCAGGTAGGCTCCATGAAGATGAAGAAGGGGCTTGGGATTTTCCTGTAAAAGATATTCTTCTATAAAGGACAAAATATTTATAGCATTTTTATTTTTCATCACTTTGAGGGCTTTTATAGGCTATAAGAAATAAACTCATTGTAAAATGCACAACACGTTGGTTTCACTTTCAAGTTAGATATGTGTATATACAAATTTCCCAGCAGAAGTATGTTTGGTAACAAGTCATCTTTGTTAATTATTGTGTGATCGGGTAGGATTTATAGACCAAAATATCAGCGTGATCTTGCGTTATTTCCTTCACTTCTCGTGTGCGTTTTGCTGTAGTTGTCGGCGATTCTTCCTATTGTAAAGTCATGCAGTGTGAAACCTCCTGTCGCCGATCCATCGTGCAATGTGAAAACAGCAGCGACTGACTGCGACCCCAGATTGTCGTGCAGTGTGAAAACAGCAGTGATCCGATGACTTTGAAAATCGTGTAGTGTGAACACGGCATAAGTTTAAAGCAACTCCAAGCCTCGTTCTGTCCAAATTAATGTTGGCTCTTATTCTCTCTCTCTCTCTTCATTAAAAAAATCTAGTTGTCAAGTTGCTATATTTTTATTGAGACAAGTTGTCAGCTTGTTTTAAGTTATAAACAGAATCTAGCCTACCTATTAGGCCTATTTCTTATCTAACACAACTTTCTATCACAGCCTTCATTTAGCCTACTATAGCAACTATCAGCGGATGATCTGTTCCTTTTAAGGAACAATACAAGAAACCGGTTTCATTGTTTTCTGCACAGACCTATGAAAATATTTCTATGTATTTCCTGTAACACAAAGTGAAGAAACAATGAGGAAAAGTGCTACATTAATATATTCCAAGTTCGCTGAAATTGTAGTTATACATTTTACATTTTGTTACATAGGCCTATGATAGAATTGAGTCACTTGAGAACAATTTGACAGTTTTATACTGCCATGCACTTTTAAAAACTGTACCTAACAGTGACATTTAGTTGGTCATTTGGATAATAATGTTATCATTAATTATACTATATTAACAAATATAATTTTCCATTATCTTGATACCTCCATTTTTTACTCTAGAATCAGAAGGGAAAAAACTTAGATTGTGTTAAATTGTATTTTATTCCTCAAAATTAAGCACTATTTTTAAAATTACCAAATTTGCATGTTTAACAATTTGTGTAGGCTATAGAAATAGGAAAGAGGGAAATAGGAAGTGGCATCAAAAAGTGTTAAAACTCCTGCATTAGTCATACAAATAGAAACTGTTAAAACAACTGTAACCCTAATATTTAATCTCAATGAACCATCACTTTGAATTTGTATTCGTTGTAATGCATTTTGTATTCACCAACATTGTTAAAAAGTCAAGTGGAAGTCACTTTGCAATAGAGAAACACGCACTTCTTCCTTTACCGATCTGACACCTACTGTTAAACTGCAACGCGTTGAACGCACACACATCCAGCAACATTTCACAGTTCACAAGCAAGCATCTCCCCATCCGGTTTTTAACCAATCATCGTTCTTTTTACTGTCGCTTACACCACTGTCTAGCCAATCATCGTCTCCGTTCTTTGCGAGGCAGCAGTGGCGGTAATGTTATGGAGTTTTCTCCCCTGCTCATCAGTGGCAAGTAGGAAAGCCAAGGCCTACTGAAAACGCTAGATTTACCGACAACAAAACCTCAGCATTCAAGTGGTGGTGGTGAAAAATATCCGTTTAGTTCTGCATGAGATCCAAAGAGAGCATCGAAACATGGTGGTCCTCAAAATTAGAGACCAGGTGAGTGGTGTCTGAAACAGCTAGCCGAGTTAGGCTAATAAGTGCTAACACGCTAGTGAACTACCAAGCAACCTCCTGTCCAAAGTCATTTAACTAAAGCCGTTTAAGAGGACGAATACGTATTACATTACATTGCTATAAGCAAAAAAGAAAGCGAAACGTAATTTGGTCGGTATTTGTCATCTCGTGCAGAAGGAATGGTAGCTAATAGTCGCTAAGCTAAATGTGCGCGAGCCACGATATTAGTATAACGGGTTGTGACCGATGAAGTGTACACTATTTGTTTTCAATAATCTGTAAAGTAGTTAATACATCGCACAAGTCTTTTGCTTACTTGTTATCTTAAGGCTCGGGCAACAGTTGGTCTCGTGAGGTTAGATGGTTAACATCTTTTTTACTGCTGGCTATGAAAATGCTCAGAAATCAGAGAGCTGGTTTTGATTAATAATTTTGTTTATGGATTTTAAGTTGAGTCATCTAAAATTATAACTTTAACGTCAGTCTTCATTAGCTGACAACTTTGCTGAGTGTACGACAGGTGTATGGTCGCTCGCCTATCAGTGATTCTCAAAGACCAGCCATGCATCGCAGCTCTAAAAATATTAAAATATTGAATAAAATATGGGGTTTACAGCTGATCTTAGTGTTATGTGAACTTTATTCGCTTTATATATGAGATATGTCTAGCATAGAGGAGATTCAAGAATAGAGTGACCTTGCAAGGGGGCCAAAGATGTCAAATATTTGACATTTGTAATGATGACAATGCCAGAAAGGTTTTTTTTATAGATTTTTTAGATCATAGATTTCACCTGTCACATTACTTTCTGCCTCATAACTAAATGTAGAGAGTTGGAGTATTTCTACTGTAGGTATAGTATTTTTGTCTTTGAAATGTAGTGTTTTTAAATGCATATAATTTCAGATTTTCCTTGGAATATTGCACCCATTTTTATGCATTTAGCAGACGCTTTTATCCAAAGCGACTTGTAGTGCATTCAGACTATACATTTTTTGTCAGTATGTGTGTTCCCTGGGAATTGAACCCACAACCTTTTGCGCTGCTAAACGCAATGCTCTACCACTGAGCCACAGGAACAAAAATGTCAATATATGTGCAAATCCTTATGTCTTCTAATAGAGTGTTCCTACAAGTAATAGCTTTCACTGAGAAAGACGATTTACATTATTATTATTATTAAAATGTATTTGAAAAAGGGACCATGTACAATTTTAACATAAATGTTTGCATTTCATGCATTGTACCGAATTTAGCCAATGGCTAGTTTTCATCCGCAGTCCCTTGGCAGGTAGTCGTAATCACAGTTAAACACAAAAACATACAATACAATAATACTTATACACATCATATCAGAGCCACTCCATAACCATGTCAGTGTTTACAGAGTTGAGTTGATTTTAAATAAGATTTGAGTTTCAATTTAAAAATGTCAATAGCTGTGCAAATCCTTATGTCTTCTGATAGAGTGTTCCAACAAGTAATAGCTTTCACTGAGAAAGACGATAATCCAAAAGCAGAGTGACGAAATGGAATAACACAGTCACTAATGTATGATGATCTAGTATATCTAGATGACATATATGTGTGTTTGATGGATGTTTATTAGGACTCAACATTAGGGAATACTTCTACTGACCCGGTCAGGCCAGTGGTTTAGAGTTTAACTTGCTCTGTCAAAATTTTACTGGCTCTGCAACAAAAATAAATGAATAAAATAAAACCAAATTGAAAAATGTAATAAAAAATTTGAATGAATAAGGTTATGACACCATTGTTTTTAAATGCATTTACAATGCCAATTTCAATACCACAGCAAAAACCACTAGCCTATCTTATGTAAAGTTAACATCGGGTATGTACAGCAGATCTGATTTCTTTCCTGTTATTGCTAACTTAAAACATAACTGACTGTTTATGAAGATACTTGCCAAGATGAGCATTTTGACATAAGTGTGTAATTGTCTATTCAAGTGTGATAAGACATGGAAGAGAACACAATTCTAGTACTGAGTTTTCTTTGCTGTCTTCTAAGTGACTAAAATGTTTACATTTGTAAGACTTAAAACATGCAAATGATAAACTTTTGTGACAACAACTGTCCCCAGTATCATTCGCTCCGGCCCCTGGCCATCAGGCACTTTTTATTTTTGAGCCCTGCTTATATACTTGCAGTGTATTCCAGGTGTTCTCTGGAAGTCAAACCCATGACCTTGATGTTACCAGTTTGTTGTTTTCTCAGTTGACCTCCAGAACCAGACAAAGAGTTCAGTATCATGTTGTTTTAGTGTTTGTACATGTACACATGCGTTTACATCACTCGGTCTCCAGTTAGGAAGGACGGTGAGATACAGAAGCGCTCATCTCCATGGCGATGGCATTAACTAGAGCTCGTTAAAGGAGACGGAACACGATCGCATCGCTTGAATGGACGATTAAACCCGTATGCATGCAGTAGAGCGCAGGCCGCATGTGACAAATAGAGCCTTGTCTCAGCTTAAAGCTACTAAAGGAGTCTTTTCAAATGAAGCTTTCTTTAAGCACAAGTGCTTGCTTGTTATATTCTCACGACTCTGTGTGCGCCTGTCCTTCCACTGACAACCTCAACTGAGACTAACTGGTTTAGATAAGCCAGAGAAGATCTAGGTAGATGAACTCTACATTGTTGACGTTTTTAGGTTTACTATTTTTTTTAATTGGTGACTAGTGAGGTGAATGTGTATAAAACATAGAGATATCTAAATAAATATAAAAAAGCTATCTAATATGATGTCTGATTTATGAAACTTCTCAAAACCTGTATATTATTGTGGATGTAATTTAAATTCCTTGCCGAGGCTGTTATTCTCAAGGGTAGTGCGTGGTGTGAAACCTGAGGCAAATTAACACTTGGCTGTTATCAGAATTTTCTGCATCCCATTTCACAACACTCAAGAATGTGTGACTGAACACTTCCTGTAACTCGGGCATAGTGCACATGCTTCCCATGAGTCACAGCAAGCCTGTACTGCAGGAGATGGGGATGGCACGTGCATTGTTCTCAACCCCTGTTTTTTCGAAAGTGATGATACAGAATGGAATATCTATAGAGATGAATATGTAAAGGAAACAGGTCTTTGCCAAGCAGAACTGATGTCACAGGTTTTCTTTGATATGAATGCACTCATTGTATTATTTGTCTTCTCTGTCACCTGTTGGAACTGGCATTGTTTTTGTTTGTTGAAGCTGGCTAAATATTTATTGATAAACATAAAATTAGCTGTTTGTGTCCTTGATAAACCAGTAGCGCAAGCTACGCTGCTGGGAGGAACACTAGTGTCCTGTCCAGTATTATTAACTCATGCCGGTTTGGAGCAGATCTGTACTGTCTGCACCATCTGCTCTCTCCATGCTGGTGGAGACCACTATGCTTTGCATCCATCTTTCAATTAATCATGAACATATTTCTTATTCTATTATTTTGAGCCTCCTCACTGGGTGGGATTCTCCTCTTGGTTTAAAACAACCCATCTAATAGTTTGTTTATATATTTGATTACTTATAATCTTGAAAACTAACTGTTCATCCTTGTTAAAAATGTACCACATTTTTTGGGATAAGGATCTGAGCATGGTTTTGATCATCAGTTTTTGGCTCCGTGTCAACCCTCAGTTCATGATTTTAATGAATTACATTTGTAGATGTTGATGCATCACTCTGTGGTTCTGGCAGAGATGTGCTTGCTTGTCACTTCTCTTTTCTGTCATAGCCAAATTGTTCTGTAAATATGGTGGTGGTAACGATATCGTTGGTAGAAATGCACCGATCGACTAGCCAGGGATTTTCCACATGATCAGCCCAGACCGGTGGCGGCCGGTCAGTTTGCCGATTCCAAGCTGGTCTGCTTTGACATCACACGCACACATCCTCATGTAAACATGTCGTCGGCATGGAAGTTATTCACTGTGAGTAAAGAAGACACAAAGTTTGCAATTTCTAATACACGTAGGGCCAAAGTAAACTGTGGGGGAGCAATCAGCTCTATTAACGCTTGTCTAGGGCATGTAGATTTTTTAAACGGGAAAGCGAGAGATAATTTTTCATGCCCAACCGTACAAAGAACCATGATTAAAACGTCAATAACAAAAATAACTAGGGAAGCACTGAAACTTGGCCACCAAATTTTTTTGCCCAAGAATTATTCAGATTTTATTGCATTTAGTGTAAACCGTGAACGATAATGTTGATGTTGATAATGTGGCAGATGAAGCTCGCGTAGCCTGAGTGTCCGTGAATAGCAACTCGTGCAGAAATCAAAACAAATGAGCAACACAGAAATGTATAGATGTACTATGATAAAAATATATCAGCACGATTGCAATGTGATATTGAGTTTATACAATAAACAAGAAGTTAAATTAAGTGACTTGCGTTTCAGTTTTTTGCTCAATTTCGCTGATGAAAATAGTTCCAATCAAAGCTCCAGCAGAATTGCTGTGTGTCTCTGAGCAACACACAGCAGTGTTTCATTATTGAAGTAATCCACAGTTTTAAACGAATCGACTTAAGTCAGTGATTCAGTAACCCATTTCCTATCACATGCCTCGTTTCTGAATGAATCAGTCTTTTGAATGAATTTGCTAAAATTAACAACATTTTGAGAGATTTATTATTGGGGAAGATGGAATCCAAATTGTAACATTCTGTGACGAAATACTGATTAAAGAAACAAAGTTCAATGTTATTATAATCTCTCCTTTAAAACATGAATGTTTGTTTACTAGAATGAAAGCATTTCTTTAAAATCATTGTAAGGGAAAGAAAATTGACGAATGATTAAAGAGTGAAGTGTCCATTTGCACTGCAGCTCAAAAAGACAAATCGAGGAGGCAGAGGCTGGCTTTGTTTAGAATCACTTTGGCACTCGAGGATGCACTTACACAAGCAACACACAGGCAGTCTCATGACAACACTTCCAGGTGCTGTTGCCTTCGGTTTGCTGTCGGAAGTCCTCGGGGAAGCGATTCAACCATGTTTACCCAGTTACTGCAAACAAGTTATCAGACTCTGCATTTAAGTTCACCTGTCAGGACACATATGAAATGTCACAGTTCAGATTTGGCCATGTTTCTCATTGTCAGTTGTGTCACTTGAAGTGTGTCTCTCTGTCTTACAGCCTGCCCTGCTAAAAGCTATTTTCAATGTTGATCCGGATGAAGTACGCTCTCTCATTTTCAAGAAAGAGGACGTGAATGTACAAGTAAGAAAAAAAATGGCTGGATTTTAAATCGATCCACCTTATATTCAAATTGGTTCACTTACTAATAAATAAACTCTATTTCTTTCAGGACAATGAGAAAAGGACACCGCTGCACGCAGCTGCTTACCTAGGAGATGCTGAGATTATAGAGCTCTTAATTTTATCGGGTAAATGCATCTGAAATATTCATCATAATGAAAAAAAATCTGAAGCTCCTCGTATCTCCTCCCTTTGATTCCAGGTGTCTTCAAATGTGGCTTTGATGTATTGTTATACTGTTATTCATGTTTTGCTTGTGATGTAGGGGCGAGGGTGAATGCCAAAGACAACAAATGGCTGACTCCTCTACACCGCGCAGTGGCATCCTGCAGTGAGGTATTACAACCACAGAGACACATACTCGGTTTCTGTAGGGTTTGCCGAAACTTTGCTTCCTGAAGAACAGAATTGTCACATTACCATCATTTCTTTAGCGAGTACCAAAATCGTGATATAGATTCCAACAGCACAGCAAAAGCTAATGTGCTTTTGAAACGAACAAATATTCTATAAAAAAAAGTTAAGTATTTTGGTCACACTTTACTTTAAGGCCCCATTCTTGCTATTATCAAACAATTAACTATGACTTTTGCCTCAATAGTCCTGATTTGCTGCTTATTAGTAGTTAGTAAGGTAGTTGTTAAGTTTTGGTAATGGATAGGATTAGGGATGTAGAATATGTTCATGCAGAATATGTGCTTTATAAGTACTAATAAACAGTCAATATGTTAATAATAAGCATGCTAATAAGCAGAATCAGAATGAGCTTATTTACACATACAAGGAATTTGTTTTTGTGACAGAAGCTACCGCAGTGCAACAGAATGACAGTGACGGAACAAAAAACACAAATAAAAGATAAGGAATAACAATATAAAATTGACAATTGTATGTACAGGTATATAACAATGGACAGTTTTGTATGTACAGGTATATTGTGTGCAATTGAAGTGTAGAATAAGTATGCGTGTTAGATTTATAAGTGTATAAGCAGCTAGTTAATAGTGAAAATTGGTCCTTCCTTACACTAAAGTGTTACCTATATATTATATAAACATTTTAAATGAAACTACAGTGTAGTCTACTACAAGTGATTAAGTAAACAGTTCATAAATTAGGTAAACATTGCATCTAATAATTATCAAAGTAACAGTAATAAAATAAAAAAAGCAAATAAATAATGTAAAAGATTCTTTTAATTTTACATGGTTTCTGTGAGTCTTAAAATGTTCTTAATATGCCCTTCCATAAATCAAGGCCTTAAAAAGTTGCATCATGCATTGCACAAAAATGTATATATTTTTCAATACAAACATTTTTTAATTAAGATACATTTACTTAAAATGTAAAATCTTGGAAAAACTGAACAAAAATTAATTAAAACGAGAAAATGTGTAAAATATTTTTGCAGTGTGAATAGAAGGTACAGTAAATGTTATTTCCATATTCTAGTAGCAGAGCTATTCAAGCTTTAAGCCGTTTTATTTGGTAAAATAAAGGAAAAGTTATTATAACTAATTTTGTGCTCCCTAGACATTCACAATAAGAGAACATATTGACGTGTTGTGTTCTCTTCAATTAATTCCTTCATTTCTTTTTTACTTAGTCTTTCTAAGATCTTAAATTTACCTTCATAAAACCTGCAAAAACCCTGTATCTGAAACTTCAGGCACTAATATATTTGACTTGAGCTCATATGTGTAAATTGACAAGTTGTGAAAGTATGCAACCACAAATTAAGGAAACAAATGAAAAGTAATGCTTCAGATAATTGATCCGTCTCTTCCTGTGACCTTGTGTCCTGCAGGAGGCGGTGCAGGTTTTGTTGAAGCACTCTGCCGATGTGAACGCTCGCGATAAGAACTGGCAGACTCCTCTGCATGTGGCCGCTGCTAACAAAGCGGTCCGCTGCGCTGAGGCATTGGTGCCACTGCTTAGCAATGTTAATGTATCAGATCGGGCTGGACGCACAGCTCTGCACCACGCTGCCTTCAGTGGCCACCTGGAGGTCAGTGAACAGCCATTTGCATATGTGTGGGTTTGTTGAAATGGTTCAGAATTCATAAAGTACTTCGAGGTACAATGGAGAGATAAATATTTAACATTATTTAAATTCTTTTTTTTTTAACACACTACAAATGTATTGTTTCATTATTGTCCTCCATGTGTAAAGTGTAATGCATGTTTTTCTGCTGTCAGATGGTGCGGTTACTGCTATCCAGGGGAGCAAATATAAATGCGTTTGATAAGAAAGACAGAAGGGCGATCCACTGGGCGGCATACATGGGTGAGACAGAGTGATCATTTGTTCTCCAGCCTCTGCACAACTATATGTGGGGTCTTGTAAATTCAAAATACTTTCAAACCCTCAACCCTTCAGGTCACATGGAGGTGGTCAAACTGCTGGTGTCTCATGGTGCTGAGGTGACGTGTAAGGATAAGAAAGCTTACACACCCCTCCATGCTGCAGCGTCCAGCGGGATGATCAGTGTAGTCAAGTATCTGCTGGACCTAGGAGTGGATGTGAGTGTTCACATTGTCATACTTTCTTAACATGCATGTCTGTCTACTGGGCTATATTGAATATGTACATTATAGATTATCATGGCCATTAATATACTAATATTGCATATTATTGCTGTTTTGTTGGTTTTGATTGCTTCTATTGTCCTCATTTGTAAGTCGTTTTGGATAAAAGCCTCTGCTAAATAACAGAATTGTAATATAATGTAAATGTAAATAACAAAACTAAATTCAAATTTTAAAACAAGCCCCAAATCAAATAAATAAGTACACAAATAAAATAAATCTCTTCATATAAACAAAATAAGGCTTTGTCTGTGCTCTTTCCATTTAAAATTGGAGGCAACCACTGCATTTTAATCATGATCCAAACAAAGATGCTGCATACATGCAACATGAGCAGTTTTTAATATAAATTAGATTGTATAATTTCGAAATTTGAAGCAAAAACAGAATGGTTTTACTTCAGTTTTGTGAAACTAGAAACGGAGATTCACTCTCTGTCAGCAGGTGGTGCTTCAAGCCTTTCCATGGTTTCCGGTGTAAACGCACATGATCTGCTTGTGCTCATCAGTTCTCTTTTCACAACACTTCAGTCAATGTACTGCTGGAGTAACTGAATAACTCGGGATATTGGTTTATTTCGACTCCGGAGGGAGTGTCAGGCACGTTTATAAACTGACTAATTTAAGTAATTTGTGGATTAGTGCATATTGGAGATGTGAACCGTTTCAAAAGATTTAGGTTTTCAAAAGATTCGATTTGGTAAACTGGTTCGACCGGTTCACTAAGAATATCTGAATATTTGTTTCGATTCGATTAATCGTTTTTGAAACCTATCTAAATAATGTCGGATCTAAATAAGAAATAAAAAAAATGCCCATCCTTAGTCTCAAGCGGTTTGCTTTACTTTTGTTCATTGCTGCATATTTTAAAAGGTGTTATATGTTTTTCATAGAATTCAATGCCAACATTTAAAAAAATGCTTATGTGCCTGTGATGTAACCATTTTGGCAGTGAGCTAGTTGATTTTTCATTGTCAGTTTGGCAAATGAACAAAGTGGCAGTCAGCTTGATTGACTAGAACATAATAAAATGCTTCACTCACAACGTGGCTTGCTTTCACACAGTCATTCGTACTCTTGTGGGTGGTTTGGTCCAAATATGGTTCAGACGGCCTCATACTAACCTTTTCATCTAGAGATCTGCTTCAAAAGAACTAAAAGAGTAGACTGCTGTGCTTATGAAGAGCATGTTTAACTAATTGGGCTACACCACAATGCTTAAATATGATGCACACCTCTGTTCAGTCTCATTCAGTCATACAGTAATTAAACCGCAGTGTGAATGTCTGAGCATTTCAACTGTGGACATGCTTACAGATGAATGAGCCAAACGCGTATGGGAACACGCCACTGCACGTGGCATGCTACAACGGTCAGGATGTGGTGGTGAATGAGCTGATCGAGTGTGGCGCGAATGTGAACCAGGTTAACGAGAAGGGCTTCGCACCCCTGCACTTCACCGCCGCCTCACGGCACGGAGCCCTCTGCCTTGAGCTGCTCGTGGGAAATGGAGCTGATGTCAATATCAAGGTGGGACCTCTATGATCGCTGCACGTGTGACAAAAATCCCCAATGAATTCTATAGTAACTTGGTTATTTATCTTTTTGCAGAGTAAGGATGGTAAGACTCCTCTACATATGACCGCTATCCACGGGAGGTTCTCAAGATCTCAGGCGATTATTCAAAATGGTGAATCTTGACTTTTGAAATTTTCCGTTACTGACACGCAAACCCGCAGTATCTGACAGCGTCTTGTTTGTTTTGTGTATGTGTAGGTGCTGAGATAGACAGTGAAGATAAGAACGGGAATACTCCTCTGCACATCGCAGCTCGATACGGACACGAGCTTCTCATCAACACACTGATCACTAATGGAGCTGATACAGCCAAGTAAGAATTCTCATTCCCATGTGCTTGCTAATTACTGAATATAACAGCTTTGTTTCATTTATGCATTCGCTGTGGGAATATAGATGTAGGCAGAAATTAATTATTCAGACACCTAAGAACTTTGTAATTGATCCCACGTGCATGCACAGTGAGATGCTCCTGTCTGTCTGGTTGTAACTTTGGATCGTTCTTTTAGGAGGGGTGTTCATGGCATGTTTCCACTGCATTTGGCCGCTCTCAGCGGCTTCTCAGACTGCTGCCGTAAGCTGCTGTCATCTGGTAAGCTGCATCACTGCTCAGATAGTCAGCCAGTGCACTTTTTGTGCATGGATTATATCATTCATTGCTGTGTAACAGTAAGTCTCTGTCTTCCAGGCTTTGATGTAGACACCCCAGATGACTTTGGAAGGACCTGTTTACATGCTGCTGCTGCCGGCGGGTGAGATTATTTGAGATTTTATGGTCGGTGATGACATTTTTTCCTGGTCACAATCTGTTTATTTATTCAAAAACAAAGGTTTAAAATGTATTGATATTTTTGGGGGGCATAAATGTCAGAGGTATTCAAATATTAAAATAATAAAATTTTTGAAAAGAACCTGTATTAGTTTTGCGTAATCTTATTTATGTTGCTTAATAACAAATATTTATACAAATACAAAGTAATATCTTTACAAAACAAGACTTATTTATATTTTTAAAAGGTTTGTCAACATATAGAAAAATACTTAAATCAAGAAATGTTATCATAAAAGACCCTTGTACACTCATAATTTAGTGTCTTAAAACATCCGATAATTTAACCTTTTTATTATAAGGCTATGCCAAGGTAAGTTCATATTTTACAATGTGAAACATTTGAATGTTATTTATAGTTAATGATATTTGTATAAAATACTTTTAAGATGAGAAAAATTTGCTTTTACATTTGCTTGTATATTCAGTGTGCAAGTTAAATAATATTAAGATATTGCTAAAATATTTATTGGTGGTTGCAATGCAACATAATTTAAATGGTATACATATTTTTCAAATCATATGAAACCAGCATCAATGAGTAAGTTTGAAAGAACTTGACAAGACTAAACCTGTAAAAGATTTGTTTTGTATTGTGAATATTTTTTAACTTTGTCTCTGACCAATCTAGTCCATCCATTCAATCTATTTAATGTGTCATTCGCGTAGCTTGAGTCTGTTTTGCTTTATCTAATTAAAATGTGTTTTCTACCACAGGAACCTTGAGTGTCTGAATCTTCTCCTCAACACGGGGGCAGATTTCAACCGGAAGGACAGCTTTGGAAGGTGTGTTTACTTTGCACTTCCATAGTCATTCATTATGCAGTATGATATTTCTGATTGTGAGGCTTGAGCGTACAATCTCTTCTTTAGGACACCTTTGCACTACGCAGCTGCAAACTGCAACTACCAGTGCCTGTTTGCTTTGGTGGGTTCAGGAGCCAATGTCAATGAGCTTGACAAGAGGGGCTGCACCCCCCTCCACTACGCCGCTGCTTCTGATGCAGATGGAAAGTGAGTTACTGTACTGCATACGAGGGATTGGTGTGCATAACTTGTTAAACGACATGTATTTACCAGTCTCTCTCGTTCCCTAACTAGGTGCCTGGAATATTTGCTGAGGAATGACGCCAACCCAGGGATCCGAGACAATCAGGGCTACAATGCAGTGCATTACGCCTCTGCTTATGGACACCGCCTGTGTCTGGAGCTGGTGAGATGACTTAAAATCATGTGATTAGGTCTATGTTTTTAATATTTTCAACTTTATATATTTCTGTATTCTTCATCAGATTGCGAGTGAAACCCCTTTAGATGTGGTAAGTGCTGTGACGCTCAACATAAACCTCTTTAAGATTGTCACAGAGTGATGAGATCTAATTAGATCTGATGTGTCTTGTTTTGAAGTTAATGGAAACCTCAGGGACAGACATTCTAAATGACTCAGATGTACGTGCTCCTGTGAGCCCTCTCCACCTGGCTGTGAGTTCAGTCTCCATCTTGTTTGTGCACCAAATGTTAGGAAACATTGTAATTCTCTTTTGCTTTCTGGCTTGGGTTCTTCTTAGATGTTATTTAACAGTAACGCATGTCCTCAGGCATATCATGGACATCACCATGCTCTTGAGGTACTGGTTCAGTCTCTGCTGGATTTGGATGTGAGAACAGCACAAGGACACACGCCGCTGGACCTGGCTGCCTTCAAAGGCCACGTTGAATGTGTGGATGTGCTCATCAACCAGGGGGCTTCCATCCTAGTGAAAGACTACACACTCAAGCGCACCCCCATCCACGCCGCTGGTAAGGTGTACAAAGACTAATGAGATTACATGACGTTCAGTTATTTGCATAATTTGTGACAAAACACAGATCAGTTGGTAATTATTTTTATTGGTTAATAAAAATTAATATTGGTTTATTGGAAAAAGTCATATTTTATAATAAAACCGATTAGGTATAAGGCCTGTATTACATGGACTGAGATAGCAAAATGCATGCATGTAGCAGAATCAATGTTCCACTCTAAAATGTTATTCTTGCTGATGCAAATTTTTCTGTTGCATGTCATCCAGTACACTGAGACAAATGCAGGGAAGTAGAATTTTTTAAGTAAAACTTTTAGCTTTTAATGCTGAAAAGATTTTATTTGAACTAAAATTTTTTTTGGTTAGCAGTGTTAAACAGATAAGTAGATTACAGTATGTCATTGCAGTCAAAGCTTTTCACAGAGTCAAGTGCGGTCCTGCAGTTGCATTATTCATTTAAAAAAAGTTTTGAATATTAATTTTGATTGGTAAAATGCATAACTTTTCAGTCAACATAATCTTTCTCACAGATCTTTCGCAAATCAAGGTGTTCTGCTGTCATGTAATGATCTTGTAAATTGTTATTCTTAATATTTTTTGGTGAATAATTTTTTCTGTTCAGTATTTTAATGTTAAGTAATAACAGCTGTTAATTCATATTGGTGATTTTTCTGTTAATATGCTGACAGTGTTTCAAGTTTCAATATACTATAAAAGTTTGTCAGTAAATTGTTATTTTAAATTTTTTAAGTAAGTGATACTTTTATTCAGCAAGGATGTTAAATGGAAAAAAGGTGATAGTAAAGACTTATATTGTTAGAAAAGCTTTTTATTTTGAATAAATGCTGTTCTTTTTAACTTTATTTATATATATATATATATATAAAGTATCACATGTACCAAAAACAATTAAGCAGCACAACAGTTTCAACACTGATAATAAATCAGCATATTAGAATGATTTCTGAAGATCATGTGACACAGAAGACTGAAGCAATGATACTGGCAATTCAGCTTTGCTTCACAGGAATAAATTGTATTTTAAAGTATTATTAAAACAGGAAACCAATATTAGAAATTGCAATAATATTTCACAATATTACAGTTTTTTCCTGTATTTTGATCAAATAAATACAGCCTTGATGAGCATAAGAGAGAGTCCATTAAAAAACAAGGTCAATTATTTATTAGGTTTATGATATAGGCCTAATGTAACATAATATAATATCAAAACAAACTGAACCATGCAAACTGAGATCTGTAAGCTAAATCTGACCAATTGCATGACAGCCTGTACCAAAGCTGCCCAAAAAGCCTTGCAGCAGGTTGTAAAAACAGCACAGATTATTGTTGGTACGAACCTACCTTCACTTGATCACCTCTATAAAACCCGCTGTCTGAGAAGGGCGAATAAAAGCATTAAAGACATTACTCACCCTAACTACAGTTTGTTCCAGCTTCTCCCATCTGGAAGGCGATTCCAATCCATTCGGGTACGCACAAATAGACTCAAAAACAGTTTTTATCCAACGGAAATAATTTTGATGAACTCTAGTATCTCTCTGCCTGATCGTGTAAAATAATTTGAATATTTTATTGTTAGTATTATCTTTTTTTTTTTATATTTACACAAAGAACAGTGCTTTTAATGATGACAATTGTTAGAAATTAATATAAGAAGCGATTCTTCTTAAAGAGGCAAACAGACACAGGAAGTGCTCGTAATACCAAGTTTCAGGCATTGTTCAAATAAGTACAAGCTAGAAAGGGTAGGAATAAATAGAGAAAGATAAAGTTTTTTTTTTATGTAGGTTTTGAGCTGGGGTTAGAATAAAGTCAAGTGTGTTGAGATGTTGAAAGAGATTTAGTTTTTTGTTGTACATATTTGCGGCTATTTTACTTTAAATTTTAACAAGAACTATTTATTAGAAGTAGTCATTGAAGCAACATATCAATCGCTGCCTCAGTGAGGCGACCGAAGGAGAAGATAGGAATTTTAGCTGTGGATGTGGTTGGTTTGAGTTCCTGTGTGTGTGTGGGGCTGAGAATTGACTACTGATTGTTCTAGCTTTGTTTGTGAAGGTGGCAAAATCATTAGCTGTTATAAAAGTGGTGGGAGGTGGTAGAGGGGGACAGAAGAGATAACTTGATGTTTTGAAGAGATTACGTGTGTCTGGAGCGCTGTTGATCTTGTTGTGAAAATATGAAGATTTGACAGTATGGACTTGAGCAGCGAAAGATGAAAGCAAAGACTGATACATACTCAGGTCTGACGGATCTTTTGAAATGTAGAAAAATTTTGTTTAAATGTAATGAAGAAATGGTCAGAGATATGTAGGGGTTTTACCAAAATGTTGTCTGCAATACAATTGCGTGTGTAAATTAAGTCAAGTTGGTTGCCTGATTTGTGCATGCTTGTAGTGGTAAGGTGTTTGAGATCGAACGAAGAAAGGAATGAATGAAAGTCTGTAGCATAAGGCTTGTTCAGATGTATGATGAAGTCGCCAAAGACTATAAGTGGACTGCCATCTTCCGGGAATGAGACAGCAGCCCATCCAGCTCCTCTAGGAAGGTGGCTTGAATTTGCCCAGGGGGGCAGTAAATTACCACAACCTGGAGTTTTATGGGAGCGGTTACAGTAATCGCATTAGATACAAATGAGTTATAATTGCATAGGGGGGATTGGGTTGAGTATTTCCAATTGTTTTAAATGAGCAGACAGTACCCCTCGATAGAGGTGGGAATGAGAGGACAGAAAAGGAGTGTGTAAATGGAAGATAAAAATAATACGTAAGTAGACTGATATACATCCGGGTGGATGTATATCAGTCTACTGCAAATGCCAAAATGTTTTACTGTTCGTGTATTGACATACACTCTCATCACACGTATATCTTTCTTTTCTTTTGCCTTGCAGCCACAAATGGTCATTCTGAATGTCTCCGTTTGCTCATCGGAAACGCTGACCTGCAGAGTGCAGTGGACATTCAGGATGGGATTGGCCAGTAAGTATATGAGACTATTTCCCAGTTTCTCCTTGTAGAAAATAATGGAAATTATAGATTGCGGAGTCATATACATATACATGATTTTCAGGACGCCTCTGATGCTGTCAGTGTTGGGTGGACACACAGACTGTGTTTACTCCCTTATTAATAAAGGAGCCAATGTTGATGCCAAAGACAAATGGGGCCGCACTGCTCTGCACAGAGGGGTAAATCACGATTTATTTTCTTCTGTATTTCTACTGGCTCTGGCCCTCACCTGTGTTAGTGCTTCAGAGTGTGGCTCATGGGTGGTGTGTGTGTGTGTGTGTCCGTTCAGGCGGTGACGGGCCATGAGGAGTGCGTGGAGGCCCTGCTGCAGCACAATGCCAGTTTCATGGTACGGGACTGTAGGGGGCGCTCACCAGTGCACCTTGCGACTGCCTGTGGCCACGTTGGGGTTCTGGGGGGCCTTCTGCATGCTGCCCAGTCAGTAGAGACCATTCCTGTCATCACTGACCACCAGGGCTACACACCCCTGCACTGGGCCTGTTACAACGGTGAATAAACGCACTTGCCAGTCACAGATCGAT
This sequence comes from Ptychobarbus kaznakovi, assembly GCA_027422405.1. Classification (NCBI taxonomy): domain Eukaryota; kingdom Metazoa; phylum Chordata; class Actinopteri; order Cypriniformes; family Cyprinidae; genus Ptychobarbus; species Ptychobarbus kaznakovi. The sequence continues at coordinate 10,876,003 of CM049803.1, read as the reverse complement.
AGACCCCCTACCTGTTTAAAGGCCTGCTTGCACTAAGTCTGATGAAAATAATGTAGGGTTCCCACTAGGGCTGTGACGGTGGCCGTGACAACCACGTCACCGGCGGTGGTCGGTTGTGTATTGCCACCGACGGTAGTGCATTTGACGTCACACACTCTATAAAAATTATAATACAAAGTTTTGTAAAGAAGTGTAATAATAGTAACAGTTGCAAATGGTTTATTTAGACTATAAATCTATGCTAATTCACAAATTACCTGAAACGTCATACACAGCGTTTCCTTTAGATTGGCAGGTTTGAGCGCAGGAAAATACAGTTTATTCTGCATTCAGCAAATTTATTTTGTGATGAGCGATGGACCTTGCTGGGAAACCAAATACTACATTGCCGATCTAGAATCATTTCCATTCATGTCACCCATTTGCGTTTGTACAAGTGTCTTCAAGTTCACGTGAACGCAAACGCTGGTCAGGTGTGTATTGGTGAGGCTTTCTCCAAACTGGCCAAATACGAACAAGACAGCGGTAAATAGATGTTAACAAGAAATGTGGCAACAACATACGCCACGATTCCTATTACACAGAGAGCGCATGCAGCAGATGAGGAGTTTACGCACCTGCTTGCTAGGTGGAGGAACAGTGAACCGTGTCTAAACCGGACGCCGCGTCGCAACAACAGGTTGAGTCTGTCTACAGGACATTTGAACTTTGTGTCAGTACGTCATAAATAGGATGAAGCAGTTTACTGTGAGGGATTTGTCGTGTTGTATCGTGCATCTGGTGTAGACCGCATCACTGATTATAATGGGTTCGCACCGCTCGCGTGAGGTAGACGGGTCACAGGGTGTATTTAACTTTCTTATTTAAGGATACTTTCCTATTTAACTGTATTATTTTTTTGATATTTATTTGAGTGTTCACTGACGTAAGTGCTAAAATAAACACGCACATTTGTTAATAGATGATTGAGCCTCATTTATTTATTTTTGCGTTTCAGAATTATATATATAGGCTATATATCGCAGCACAGTGCCACCACCGGCGGTAGTTGGTCCATTACCACCGCGGTGGTAAAAATCTGCCACCGTCACAGCCCTAGTTCCCACTGTCATTGAAATGTCAGGGATTTTTAAAACTGGTTTCCAGACATGGAAAAGCCATGGAAATTTCTATAGTCATTTAATGTAAAGTTAATTTACTTCTTTGAATTTCTGGTTATGATCTGTTTGAAGTCTCGGGAGGTCGAAACATCCTTTTTAGGGACTTTCATTCACTGATATGCTTAATTATGTGTAATCTTATTTTAAGGAATAGTTCTTTGCGTACAAATGGAAATCCTCTTCTTCAGCTATCTTTGTGTAATGATAATGTAGTAATTATGATCGACTGGACAAGTCATGGAAATTCATTGGTCAGAAGGGTGGGAACCCTGTAAATGGCACTTTGGTGTCTATTTGTTTGTCATTCGATACAAAATGTTAAAACCGAAATGAAAGCATGTTATTCTGAAATATACAGATGTCACTTGCATTAATTTGAGAAATGACTCATTGGGAAAGGGTTGATAGAAATGCAGTTTCATTTTAAAATCTTTGTTGAAATCACAAAGGTCTGGTTTGCTGTGACTAGACCCCACAAGGTTAAATACCAACCAGCACAATCACAAAATATGATCGCTGTGTCTGAATTTTATAAAAAAAAAATAAATATTACTTTTTTTCTTTGAGCAGGATTCTATAAGCTTATTAGATAAACTGTTGTTACACCAAATTCTCTCTCTGCAGGTCATGACACATGTGTTGAAGTGTTGCTGGAGCAGGAGTTATTTCATAAGACTGAAGGGAACACCTTTAGCCCCCTTCATTGCGCTGTGTAAGTGGATTTGGTTTGGGTTGGTATGTGTTTGTGTTTAAAAGGACAAAATATTAAAGCTGTTTTTTATGATCTTTAGTATAAGTGACAATGAAGGAGCAGCTGAGATGTTGATAGACACACTTAGTCCTGTCATCGTCAATTCAACTGATTCCAAAAACAGGTACACGTCTTATTCTGTTTATTCAGTCTTTCATCAGTTAAGAGCGTATATATATATATTTATTATTTATTTTATTTTTTATGAGTTAAAACAGTTTCATTTCTGTACTGTAATATCAATGGTGGACAAAACAGTGCTGTTTTATTAAGCAAAACTAAAACTTTTAAAAAACATTTTAGTTAATTAGAGTAAAGTTGAAATAAAATAACAGACTTAAAAACTTAGAAATGTTTGGCATCTTAAAAGTAGAAGTACTAAAATCACTAAAACTGAAAATTATAACAAACATAACAAAATTGCATACTGTATAAGCTGAACACATAAAAATAAATGCCAATTCAAAATATTAAATACTATAAGTTTTTAAATAATGCTAAAATAACACAGATAAAATATTACTTAATTGTAATAGTAAATATCACAATTTTGCTTTTGGATATTGAACCAAAACTATTCTGTATATTACCTAGTTTTTTCTTAAATCTAGTAAATGTAATGTCACATGTTTTTCTTATGTAAATGTATAGATGCAAACCAAATATATAGACATTATGGTAACACATTATAAATAGTCATGTTAAACAATCATTTTTGGTAACATTTTAGAACAAGGAACACACATTCACTATTAACTAAGAGTTTTCCCTGAACAAACTCCTAATTTGCTGCTTATTAATAGTTAGTAAGGTAGTTGTTAAGTTTAAGTTTGTGGTCGGGTTAAGGAGTAAAAAATATGGTCATGAGAAAAAGGCATCAGTATGCATCTAATAAGTATTAATAAACCGCTAATATGCTAGAAATATGTATGCTAATAAGCAACTAGTTAATAGTGAGAATTGGTCCTTAAAATAAAGTGTTACATTGTTTTTTTAACCCTCACTTTTTGTGATTTCGGTCCACTTTGTAACTTCTTCTCTCTGTGACAGGACTCCTCTTCATGCTGCTGCATTCACCGATCATGTGGAGTGTCTGCAGCTCTTGCTGGGTCATAACGCTCAGGTGAACTGTGTGGATGCTGGAGGCAAATCCCCTCTCATGATGGCTTCTGAGAACGGCCAGACTAATACAGTTGGTAGGACTTTGACGCTCAAACCTCAAATGTTTTTCGTTTTTGTAGTTAACGGAGTTTGTGTTTATTTTTTGATGTGTCATGATGTCTGTCTGTGTTTGGCAGAGGTGTTGGTGAGCAGTGCAAAAGCAGATCTCACGCTACAGGATGCCAACAAAAACACTGCTCTCCATCTGGCCTGCAGTAAGGTACGAAACACTCTGTTCTCTCATGTCTTAATTCCTCATAAGTTGTAAGCATCTATTATAGATTGTGTGATGTTCTCATAACTGTTACTGTCACTGTATTGGTTTTCATTTGATCTCTATAGGGTCATGAAACCAGTGCCTTGTTGATCTTGGAGAAGATCACTGATAGAAACCTCATCAACTCCACCAATGCAGCTTTACAAACGTATGGTCAACACACAGAAATGATGCACTTACTCTGATATATTTTATATATATGTATTAAATTATAAGCCTAATATTAAATTGTCATGTTCCAGGCCCCTGCATGTGGCTGCCAGGAATGGCTTGACTGTGGTTGTCCAGGAACTACTAGCTAAGGGTGCTAGCGTGCTAGCTGTGGATGAAAATGGTAAATGCTGATGATTTCTAAACGTATTACTATAGTTTTTAATGTTTGTTTAAAATGTTTAGAGATGAGTGTGTGTGTGTGTGTGTGTGTGTGTGTGTGTGTGTGTGTGTGTGTGTGTGTGTGTGTGTGTGTGTGTGTGTGTGTGTGTGTGTGTGTGTGTGTGTGTGTGTGTGTGTGTGTGTGTGTGTGTGTGTGTGTGTGTGTGTGTGTGTGTGTGTGTGTGTGTGTGTGTGTGTGTGTGTGTGTTTTAGTGGTCGACCGATATATCGGCCAGGCTGATCAAGGCATTTTTCAAATAAAGGCATCGGCCGATATGTTTTTCTGTTTGGCCGATGTGTACGAGGCAGGACTTTTATTTTGACGGGGTTGAAAACGGTAGCTCTTGAGCACACAGTGTTCTCATTCTCCCTCTTGTTCATTGTCGTCGTTTAACAGTTTTGTCTAATACGGATAGAAATCTGTCTAATAATCAAATAGAACTGTTAAACAAAGGAATTACAATGTATACAAAAAAGTATCATAACGATTGCTTTTATATTATTGGTATAAAGGCAAACATTATACTTTATCATTTGCCGTCAACATTCAGCAAATACGCATTTATATGTCAAAGTTTGAATGACTAATGAACATTTTATTTCACAAATCTTGCAAACTTAGTCGAATCCAGCTGTGAGATCTTGTGAAGTGTGCATTTGTTTGTTGCGTTTTCTGCGTGACGGTCGGTCCCTGCGAATTGAATGCTGACAGGACGAGATTCAGCTTCACTGCACGATCGACAAACTTTAAACTCGTGATTTCAAATTACGCCGAGCTTTATCCGTTTGCCCACTGTAATATTCATCTTATTTTCGCTCTATGTAAAATGAGTGTTGCCATGGCTTTATTGGAAAAAATATGATTCCCAATGCACACAAACTTCAGTTTTTTCCGTTTAATATTTCTAAACGTCATATTACATTTTATTATTCAAAAAGCATGTCTAATTAATACAATTCATGAAACTTAAACAATTTAACATCAATTTACTAAAAGTGCGACAAAAATGCCATGTTTAGGGCCCAATGAAATGTTATATTTTTTTCCACCCTTGTTTTATTGTTAATTCTGTTTTAGCATGTCTAATTATTTGAAAGTATAAAACAAGTTTCAATTATTCTTACAATAGCCTTATGATTTTTTTCCTCAGAAATTGTTTAAAAATTTTAAGCCGTAAAACGTAATGAAAAAAATTGTATTTATCTTTTAATTAATACAAATTAAACAAATCGTATTATTTCGGAAAATATACAGACCGAATATTCCAATGTTCGACTAGTCGTGCGCACCCCTAATATCAGCATTGGAGGTCAAAAAATAATATCAGCCTGTAGGGCTGTACAAATAATCGAATGCGATTATCATGCGCATCTCATCAGTAAAGCCGGTTCTGTGATTAGTAGTAAATCTCCATCACCTGCTTTCAGATGGAGCGGCATTTACTACGCAGAGCCGTAGTTCACTGACAAGCTACGCAATGTCGCATTCATAATCACAGGCGATTTATCGCCGATAATGAAACGCGATATTGCGTAGCTTGTCAATGAACTACAAAGTCAGCTCTGGCTACAATGTTCTTCCACAAGACCCATGCAGTTGTGTTTATTAACCGCTAGAGCACCAAAAGTTACGGACTGCAGTAAGGTTGGGAATCAAGAATCAATTCCAGAATCGGATAGTTGCAAAATTAAAGTTTCAGTTCTGTCTATCAATTCCTGTGTGCGGATCTATTTTTTATTATTTGGTGAAAAGAGGCCATTACAAATTTATTTGTCTTTGAATCATCCAGTAATGAAACAAGTAAATCTTGAGTAAGTCATTGAATCATTCAAAATGTATTGTTTCTTGAGCAACAAATCAGCATATTAGAATGATTTCAGAAGGATCATGTGACTACGAAGACTGGAGTAATGATGCTGCTGACGATTCAGCTTTGCCTCTCTCAGGAATAAATGACATTTTATTATTTAAAATGTATTAATAAATCAGAAATAGGAAACATTTATTTTTAAATTGTTTCACAATATTTTTTATTATTGAAGAAAAAAAGAAATGATGAATTGGTTGAATTAGAGACTTTTTGAATGGTACCGTTTATGCATTTATTTTATTATTTTAATGTTTGGTATGTGAATTTTATAAACTTATTTTTTTTACTGGTATTTTACAGGTTATTGAAATATAGGAAATCGTGGAAATTTTGAAACTATGAACTCATATTTTGAAGTTTTTCAAATAAGCAAGACTAAAATAATTAATCTTCCAATTCATAATATATCTTTTGTTCTCTACTGTATAGGTTATATTTAAAAAAAAATGATGATCAGTAATTGTATTATTTTTTTTTCATCCTGATGGATCTTCTCTCGTTTCTCTAAAAGGCTACACTCCGGCCCTTGCCTGTGCTCCTAACAAAGATGTGGCAGATTGCCTGGCGCTAATCTTGGCCACCATGATGCCAGTGTCTCCCGGCGGAGGTGCGGTGCCCAGCCTCGCGTTCAGTGCCATCAATCACTACACCAGCCCCACCAAAAGCGGCACGTTCGACAGTCTGCCCGTGCTCCGCTCCGAACACAGCTCCTTCTGCAGTTTCAACAGCATCGGCCGCCACGATGGCCTCTACAAGGACGACGAGCTAAACGACTCTGACTCAGAGACGTACTGAGGAGGAGGAGGAAAGGAGAGGCGCACATCTTGTCTTAATTACCCAGCGGCCGGCCACTCCGCGGAGCCTTAAGAGTCTCTACACGCATCACACACAAACAAACACATGTATGAGGCGCAGCAGGCTGACCCTCCCAGCCCCCTGATTCATCAGCTCAACCTCTGCCAGCGCATCTCGCCCTTCACAAATATGACGGATAAGTGGGCGGACCTCTCGACATGGCAATAAAAGACAAGAATCAGCAGCCTGGGACCAACTTTTGCACAAGCAGTTTGACACTGTCATAGTGCAACTGGGATTGGACGTTCAAATCCTCCCTCGCGAAAGCCTGGGATATTTGTGATGCTTTCAACAGTTTCAAGTCAGTGTGCACTTCTGAATCGATCATTTACAACTTGGAAAGAAATGATTTATTTTTTAAAATGCGATTTTAATACCTGTCAATTTCTCTGTCCCTCTGAGGGGGATAAAACATACATAAATAAATCAGAGTTTCAGTAGTTTCAAAACCGAAGGGCAAATTGAGGACATGAACATTAGCATTGTAATGCTTTTGGCCACAAGCATGAGTGATGTTAAAATGCTAACTGTATCCATCTTCAGTTTTAGGATAAATTATTCTTTTTATCTATGGTATTTATTTGTACTTTCCATATTTCATCATCATTTTGTGCCTTCATAAATTACTGTATGGAGGGAAGGGGCAGCTTGAGAGAACAAATCATCGATGCACAAGAAGTTCAACACTACGTCTGTGAAAAGCACTGAAAATGAAGAGGCAAACGGCTCCCAGCATGCTTTGCTCCAGAATGAGGAACACTGTGGAAACCAATGGTAGAACAGCATTTGATCTCTTTGTATGTTGATATATGAATATAAATATATTATATTTTTTCTGGCTCTTAATAACATGACTTTTTTGGGCAGGTATGCTCGCTTTGATTTAGTAAATGAAACCACTCGATCCTTCTGTGATGGCCTGTCAGAAACCTGTGTTTGTCTCTTCAAGCTTTGATTTTGGAATGATTGAAACTGGAAATCTGTTCAATGCAGCTTCCCGGCTGAGAGGGGGTCAGCAGGGATCCGTTTCCTGTCCTTTTCTTGGGGAAGAAGGAGAGTGATTGGTGCGGTCGATGGCCGCTGCTGCCCCCTACTCGCAACAAGAGATTCCTGTATATTTTATGGTTGATTAAATAAATAAATGAGTTCAGTACTTTGAATCGTATTTTTCTTATCAAATGTTTAAAGCTGCAGTCCGTAACTTATTTTTTTTTTTGGAAGAATTTATATCAGCGATTATTTCATGAATCCATTTTCCAAATTGTGTTTTTGGCTTATCCTGGATCACTACGGTACACCTATAATAGGGATGCGCGGTATACCGGTACTGTAAAATTACCGGTATTTATTATATTTCAAACGGTACGATATCATAATTTTGCATATTTCGGTATTTCATACGCTGCTGTTCCGAAGTTCACCTGTAGGTGGCCGTGCTTCTCAAATCGCTGCGCATCCGGTAAATGTGACACCAGAACAAGTGAACAACACCATGGATCAAACAGATTAAACCATTAACGCTCAAAACAAACAAATGAAGAGAACAGTAGAAGTGAAATATGGCTAATCTGGCTAAGCATTGGTCGCTTGCTCATCCTCATCTTTTCTGAGAACTAATGTTAGAGATCGACAGGTTGGTAAGTGCATAATAAATTAATAATTGTAAGTTTTATTCACAACTTTTTTGCGTGTTTTAAAGGCTTCCCGGTTAAATGTTTCATTGGTGATTCATTGGTGGCCAGGACTGGAATTGAGAACCGCTGCTTTAAAGAAACATTTGTTATTATTCTTTAACAGCATTGACATTATTATAGCACTTATAAATGTAGGTCAATAATTATTTATAAATGTAAGCTACTAATATATGTTTAGTATGTTAACATTATGCATTAAACACATACCTAACATTAACCAAGATTATGGTATCGATACCGATTTAGTATCGATACCGAGGTACTACGTTCTGGTATCGTACCGAAGCCAAAATTATGGTATCGAGCTATCCCTAACCTATAATACGTTTTTATTAGTGCTGCTGTCAAACGATTAATCGCATCCAAAAATAAAGTTTTTGTTTACATAATATATGTATGTGTACTATGTATATTTATTATGCATATATAAATACACACATACAGTATATATTTTGAAAATATTTACATGTATAAAGATTATTATATTCTTATATTTTAGATTCTATATAAATATACTTAATATACAAACTAAGTTTTTCTTAAATATATACATGCATGTGTTTGTATTTATATATACATGATAAATATACACACACATTATGTAAACAAAAACTTTTATTTTGGATGCGATTAATCGTTTGACAGCACTAGTTTGTATGGGTTATTTTAGATAGGTTCTGGTAGTACCGCTGCGGACTAGCACAGCACCTGCGTGATTCGTCAGACAAACAGAGAAGTAGCTCCGGCTGCAATTTGTTCTTCTGCAAGACGCTGTTCTGTTAACCGCTAGAGCACCAAACGTTACACACTGCAGTAGGGTTGGGAATCGAAAATCAATTCCAGTTCCACAATCAGAGCGTTGTAAAATTAAAGTTTCAGTTCCGCGCCTATCAATTCCTGTGTGCACATCTTTTTTTATGTATTTGTCTTTGAATCATTAATTCAAGAAATTCGTTTAAAAACACTGATTCATCCAGTAATGAAACAAATCTGGAGTGAGTCATTGAATCATTTCATTCACACATTCCATGAGATTTTGTTTAGTTGGCTAATATATTGTTCTCAATCTCAGTTTATCCAGTATTGTGAAGCTCTATTTTGCACACAAACAGCTCTTAATCGAGTCCAGGTTTTATAGCCAGCTGAATCTTGTTCATGGTATTTAGCAGCAAATAAATGTTTTGAGACAAAATATGTTTGGTTTCTAAATGTTTGACTTCATTTTTTAACCACACTGAAATTGAAAATGGGAATCAGAATCGGAATTGATCAAATTCAAACATACCCAACCCTAGACTGCAGCTTTAAGAAACTCAAGGAAAACCTGCTAATAGTATGGAATTGTTACTTCCAGACCAATCTTAGATCTCAGTAGTGATGAAGAAAGCAATTATAAACGTTATTCACACGAATATTGTATAATATAATATTATGTATTATAAATAAATATATATAGTTATTATTTGCATGAATATTAAGAGCAATTATAAGTCTTAATATTCATACTAATAATACATTTCTCCTAGATGTTTTGGTAATGGTCTTTCAATGTGTTCCACAATTGTCTGTAATTTCACAGGCTTCACGATTCTATTTAATATGATCCTTTGATGACTGATCATTTTCTTGTCAGACATTTAACAAAATCATGTACAAGTCATGGAAAATCTGGAACCTGGAAATTCTTATATATATATATATATTAATTCAGACTTCTAGCTCAACTTTAAAAGCCTAGAATTGTTCTTAATAGCTAGTATTATTGTAACCACATTGAGTAGTGAACCTTTGTTACATATTTTGTGGGGGGGGGTTGTCTTTCAAAAAAAGATAAGCGACATATATTTTATTTTTATTGTACATAATCATATATTTTTTTACTAGTTACATCTTACCAATGGTTTCTTCATTTCTTCTACCAGTATTTGTAATGACATTCGAATGTGTTCATGAAGGTCCAACACATGCTGTCTTTTTGTTTTCTGGCTGGACAGAGTTCAGACAGTTCATCTCAGTTTATATGTTTTCACTGAGAGCTGTTCTCCTGCAACCATTAGCTTAAACATTATTCAAGACACTCTTGGGGCATGATACTCTGTTTAGAAGAAACCAATTACATTCAGACTCTTACTGACTAATTATAATTCTTCAGTCAAGATTTAAGTGATATTGATTAACCCTGAATTAAAAGATTAAGCTCAGATGAGCTTTATTTGTCACGTGCACAATTATACAGAGTATAACCAGCAGTGAAATGTGTTCTCTGCATTTAATGATGGATGGGCCAAGTGCACACATCTGGAGCAGTGGGCAGCTGACGCAGCGGCACCCAGGGAGCAGTTGGGGGTTCAGTGCCTTGCTCAAGGGTCTCACCTGCCGGAGCCGAGATTCTAACCCACAACCTCGGATTACAAGTCCAACGCTCTATCCACTAGGCCACGACTGCCATCAGTTGCTTCTCTGGGCCAGAGTTCAAGGAATGAAAAAAGTCGAAATAAAATGTTGAGAATAAACTCATTAAATTACGAGAAAAAAAGTTGTTTCCACTGATCTATAATAGAGTTATATATGGCCTATAGATCAGTAGGTTTATATATATATATATATATATGACCCTCTCTGTAAAAACCAGGCTAAAAGTTTGATTACAAGCATTAATTTCACTATGATTTCAATCTTTGACATGGTCTGAAGACCGAAGACTGTAAAGACCATCGACTCTACCGTGCGGCTCCACCGGGCAGGTACACCGGCAAAGGATATAAGCATCGCTTTTTATTTATCTTCTTTCCTACTTGTCTCACTTCTGTTTTAGTTTTTTATAACCAATCCTTACTATGTGTAAGTAAGTTGTTGTTGTTTTTAACATGTGTGTTTGGCTCAGTGTTATCTTTTTAGGATTACTGATAAACCAATGTAGTTTGATTTGTATTTGTTATTTATTTTAGTTTTAGTTACAGTTGTAGTAATGTTGTATTTTTATTAAGTTTTAGTTTTGTTTAATTTGAGTTATTTTAGTATTTCAACATACTACATGGAAATTAGGATAATTTATATATATATATATATGGGTGTTTGGCTTAGTGTCATGTTAGAATCATTTTTATACTCATACCTTTTGTTGCGTTAATATTTTGAATTGTTTTAGCTTTATTTTTTGTTTTCATTTAAATGTTAAGTTTTGAAATGTTGTTGTATGCATTTGTCATTTTTATTTAATTTATTTTCTTAAATGTGTATATATAGTATTTATAGAGTTTTAACTTATAGTTGCAGTTACTTTTTCTTTTTGGATAAAAGCGTCTGCTAAATGACTACAAGTAAAGTAAGTAAAAGTCTTACTCAGTCAATATTAAAGATACCAAGGATATATTTTCACAGAATAATATGTAGGATGATTTTATGCAGAACATAGTTAATCTAAAAAAATTACTTAAGCTGGGTTTTCACAGAGAGGGTCACATATATATATATATATTTTTTTTTGTCAAAACTTTATTTGAAGATGTAGGCCTATAGATGTCAGTAGATATTGTTTAAAATCCGACAATAGTATGTAATGCTTTTATTTCAATGTTTGTGCAAACAAAAAGTGCACAGTGCTGCTACTTTTGTCTCTGAAATGATTTCAGTGAGTGTTTCAGTACTTTTTGAACATTTTCAGTACATTTTAATATATAGCCTATTAGGCTATACCATGTATAACAGTTTGGATTGATTTGATTGGAATTGAATATAAAGAGATTTAAGTATTATATAACATGGGTAGCTCTCAGCCACTTCCGTTTTTAAAGTTGGAGAATTAAAGACTGTGCTAAATTAAAGACTCATAGACAAGCAGAACACTTGGATCTTTTAATTAGCAATATAGGTAACGGCGGCAGAAAAAAAAAGATTGGATAAAATATCTCAAAACTAAGTTCAGAAGCAGTTGTGCTCATGCTGTTTTGTATTATTATTGTTCTCAGTGGGATATGCAATTTTATAGAAAAAGGTCTCTCTTTGAGCTTTCACACTACTGGTAAATAATCATAGGTTGTCAACATTCATCCTTGACCATATTCATTAAAATATTTCCTACAATTTCGATTCCTGTATTTCACTGATATATCTGGTAGACTTTCATCATGATTCATGCCACTTTAAAGGCTAAGCCATAAATACCGCCATCATTATAAGGGGCTATTCTGAGTTATACGTCTCTAAGCGAGCCATGATGACGCAATAAGGTTAATTATATCAATTATGGCACTCAGTGTCTGTCCAGATTTTCTTTGAGAAAAAAGGAAATGCCAATTTGCCAGAAGGTGCAAATTGTTCATGTATGGCATGCCTTCTTATATGCTGTGTATAAAAGCAGGGGCAGAAAGCTTTTGGGAACCCGTGGCAACCCAACAGCAAACTGCCCCGGCAATCACAGCCTCTGCAAACATGTGAGTTCCTTTCGGTCAGCTGAAGATGCTGTGGTGGTCTGAGGAAGACTCTGTAATGTCTCTGTGCTTGTGTTTGGCATCCAGGCTGACAGTACTGGCTCTGATGACACTGCTGATGGTCTCGGTTGAGTCGGACCTCTCAGATGAAGAGTGGAAGTCTCTGAGTAACCCACAGAGCAGGACCCTGGTGAGTCAGACAGCAGTTGATCCGTCTTGAGGATGTGTTTTTTAGAGTAGGCAAGTGTGCGAGTTATATTTGATTTATATTCGGAATTATGTTTTATATTAGGATCTCCCCCCTCCACTGGCTATTTTTGAGATTTTGAGATATTTAGATTTTTTTTATCTTAATGTATTTTTTCAGACTATTGGAAAAAAACATCCAGAGTACGTATTTTTAAGGTGTTTATTTTATTGCACTTTATATTTTTGCATCTGTATATTTAAAATAAAATATGTGTTGTTAAAGGAAGTTTTCTCAAAATTATTTTTTTTTCTTCAACACTGAGCCATAAATCTTCACTCCAGTATTAATAATACTAATAATAATGCTACTTACTAGTATTTTCACTTCAGTAGTACTTACATACACCAGACTTTACAGATTTATTCCTCTCTATATGTTGAATGTTTTCATAGAATGTTTTGCATGGTTCATTTGAGTTTATATGACATGTTTATTCTTAAAAACATGGCAAAAATATTTTCTGATTTATAGAGTGATAAAAATAGATATGCAAAATACCCTTTATTAAAACATTTAGCTCTAATATGTCCAAAAACAAAAAACAGAATTGAACCTGGCTTTATCCAGTGTTCAGATCTCTCTTCTGGAAATGTAAGCATAATAGAGCACATTTAATTCGATAATGCCAAAACATAACACTTCAGTAGATGTGCAATACAATGTTTTGTTATTTTTTTTTGTTATGTAACAAATCAACTAAAGTACAATGGTATCTTTTTGTTCAGTTTTTTACCTTATACACCTTGCCTTAAAATGTTGTTTGAGTGTCAAAATTTTAATTTTTTTTGTGTGTGTGTGTGTGATAAAAGTCCCAATTTGACACAATAGGATGAAGACTAAAATTACATTTGATCAAGACTTTTTATAACCAGACTTCCGAGACAGAATCTAAAATTGATATTTATGGACAAACGTGTAATATTTAGTCAGACACTGTGTATTTGTAAGCTTCATTTATTCTTTAGTTCTTATAATGAAAATATTTGAATAACGCACTGCATTTTTAAACTCATGTTGTCATTGATCTGTCCAATATTTTGGCAGTTTTTCCGGATCCTGCAGTCCTATCTTGAAGGCAGAGAAAGCGAAGCTCAAGCGATGAACAGGAAAACGAATGTGAAGGCGAACAAAAACAGCAAAGTAGAAAATACTGGTTATGACAAGTATGACCTCTTTCTGCACAATGACATTTATGATGTTTAGCTGAAGATTTCATTTTTAGTTTGATAGCATGTAAATCGGTTATTAGATCTAATAACTTTAGAAATGTTCAAGTCATTATGTTTGTGATGTGTGGTATAGTAAACTTGAAACAAATTTCTGTTTTTATTGATATTTGTCTCTTCTAATATAGCTATACATGTTTTACAAAGTTAAAAACGAGTTGATAAAAGCGAAACATGTCATTGTGTTTATAAGTAATAAGACATGTATTGGTTATTTCAAAAGTATAATTCCTCTATAGTTGAAATCTGTGTAGTTGTTTATTTGTATACTAAATAAATAAGAATGGAAATAGTGGAATGAAAATGAGACGAACAGCTGTTCTTTGTGAATTACGTCTGGTCAAATATATAAAGTCTGCTCTTTTACATTCCATCCTTTATTTATAACAAAAAGAAACCCATCAAAGAAGCACACATTATCCATAAAGCTTGTGATAGAGACTCCCTTTTTCAATGTCTTAAAATAAATTATTGAAAAATGTATGATTTCTGTATAAATATTAAAATAAGTTAGTTTAAAATTAAAGTAACGGACACTATCTCTAGAAAAACTATATCCAAAGTTTCTAATACAGGAATAAACTGACCTTGGTCATGAACCGTAGAAATTTCATATTAATGAGCACAATTTGACAGAAAGCTAAAGTACCAATGAAGAGAAACAATAAATGGGATAATATATACTCATGTGTTTTTTTCTTTCTTTTTTCAAGCATAAACCTGTAAAGGAAGAACAATGGATTTATGATCTAAATGCATGAGTTTTTAGCAAATGTTGAATGCTGATACTTAAAAAAAATGTCCACGTGACAAGTTAATTAAAATACATTTAATACTAATACTACTACTACTGATACTACTAATAATAATAATATTAATTGCATAATCAATACCAATAGCAGGCAGTGCTTAATTATAAGCAACTGTAAATGGCAACTACTCATTAAATAAATAAAAACACATATATGCATGAATGATTGATATTGAATGAATGAATGAATGGATGAATGAATGGAATGAATGAATGAATGGATGGATGAATGAATGAGAGACTGAGTGGACCTGCATACAGCATATCAAGTTATATCCAGTAGATGGAGACACGAGCTTTCATGCTATTTTAACCACACACACAAACCCCAGAAGAAGAGCAGCAGGGGGCGGACAGAAGAGCAACAGAAGATCAGTTTGATGTGTTTCTGAGTGAAGTGAATGTGTTGTGACTGAAGGTGATTATGGATGAAGTGACTGGAGCTCAGCTGATCGCCGAGGCGCTCAAATCTCAGGTCTGTTGTTGTCGTATGCTTCTTTTCTGGGTTCTCAAAGTTTCTCCTGCATATTTTGAAATAGTCTTGCAAAGGGAATTTTTATCAAAAAACATTTTTCCTCTAGCAATTAGTCACTTAATCAAGAATAAACGTGTATATGCAGTCCTCTTATCTTTGCGACATCGCCTGCTGTACTATTGAACTTGGACGGACACTGTGGCAAAGGTGCTGCGCATGCGCAATAGAGCTGTCAAAAATGAATAATGTAATTTTGTGTAATTTTATTTTATTTTATGATATGATTAGATAAAAATAAAAAACTGTAACACCTTGACTAAATCTTTACCCCTAAATGTGATCATCTTTATTTATTATTTATTCATTTTTTCTGTTAATATATATATTTAGGGGTTTTTTATTAATTTAAATAAAATAAAATGTATTTCTTTAGTTGTTTCCTTAAATAAATTGATTTTTTTTATGTTTTCGATATTTTATTATTATTTTTAACTTATTAATTCATTTTTTCATTGTTAATATATATTCTTTAGTGAGTGGGCAAAAATATATATCACATTTTTGTTTATGTCTTGTTTTCCGTGGCTATACACTTTGTCTGTTGTTTTACTTTTTTTTGTTGAAAACAAACTATTATTCCTATAGTGTTCAATTTTAAAAAGTATAATGTGGATTTAGGCAGGTAGATAAAAATTTTGTCAATATCTTTGTTATTTAGCAGATACACATAATATAGAATAAAATAAACTGTGTTTTATTTTCATTCAAGAAATTGAATGAACAAATATAAAAATAAAACATAGATTGATTCCTTTTAAAGTAAATATTTTTTTCAGTCAAGAGTAGTGAGTTAGTTTTGTTGTTTTAACATTAAAGAATACAAATGGTCATCTGTGTATCGATTCTGTCATAGTGTTTTATATTATACCATCATTTACTTGCTCAAAATTAGTTTTAAACCTGAATGAGTTTCTTTCTTCTGCTGAACATAAATGCTATTTTGAAGAATGTGAAAACCAAACAGTTGCTGGTCCACAGTGACTTCCATAGTATCTTTTTCCGTCTATCAAAGTCAATAATGTGGACCAGCAACTGTTTGGTTAGCCACATTCTTCAAAATATCTTCTTTTGTGTTCAGCAAATGAAAGAAATTAATACAGGTTTGGGACAACATGTGAGTGAGTAAATAATGACAGAAATTACATTTTTGGTGAACTATCCCTTTAATTACAGTCGGCTGCATGTTTAGTACTGTCCTTTAAGACTTGCACGCATCTTAGGCTGCGTTTACACTGGCAGAAAAAATCTGATCTTTTGCCTACATCTGACACCGATCGGAATTCGATGCACGCGTGTAAACACAAAAATCCGCACGAGATCCGATTTTTTCATATCCGAATCTGAGCTGTTTCAAAATGTGGTTTTAAATCAGATACATATCCGATATCTGGACATCCGACCTACGTCTAAACACACATATCCGATTCCCCATAGAACTCTACCTCAGCTGTAGATAAAATAGTCTAACAAATTAAAATTACCGTTATTTTCCGGTCTTTATCCGTTCAGTCAGATTGTGTGCTGCAAAACATCCATGACAGCCATTGTCCATGCTGGCAAATAATAATTTGACGTGAATTATATAAATAATTTTAATAGCACTACCATTTAAAACCCGATCGTCTACCATGTGCATAAGCGATCACTGTACCAATCCTTTTGGGTGGGAATTAATGTAAACACAGATTTCGGATACCAGTCATGTCTAAAGTTAATGTAAACAGACGGGCCAAAAAATCGGATATGGTCAAAAGATTGGATCTGTGCATTAAGACTTGCAGTGTAAATGCAGCCTAATATACAGGCACGCATCCGTTTTTCTCTCAACAGTTTACTTACATTTTAGACATAACCAACTGAGTCTATACGTAAACCTTGTGTGTTTTGACAGTATTAGCTCAAAGATAACATAGTTGGGTTATCAGGCGCTGTCAGACAGGCTTTTTCGTGCACGCTCTTCAGGTGTATGGGCTCAAAAAATGCACGCCAGACCAGCGCTTGAATGAAAAGTTTAACCTTTAAAACACACGCAAATAATGTATTTTGTGATTGCGAATAAGTGCAGTGTCCCGTGAGGGTAACTCTACCACTAAGCAAAGCCGATCCTAGACTTCTAGGGGCCCTACGCAAAACTGTGTTGACCGGGGCGGGGGGGGGGGGGGCTTGGGTTGTTCGAGTGGTTAGGAATGAAACACATTTGTCCATGTTTCACTCCGTCTCGAATCGCGCTCGTGGAAAGCGCTCTTGAGAAACAGTGTTTCTTCCGCTGCTCACTAGGCTTTCAACTCAATGTTTTAGTCTCGAGCAAGAGACTTTACGACATTCATGTTACATGATTTGACTGATTTTTACATTGAAAGGGCGACAGCACCGCATTACAATAAATTATCATTCATGTTTTCATAACCGTTGGCCAAATTCTAAAACGAAACTAAAATGAAATCATCTTTGAGAGCAAGGGGACCCCCTGGTGTTTCGGGGGCCCTACGCAGCTTGCGTATTCTACGTATAGGGAGGATCGGCTCTGCCACTAAGTTAACACTGAATGAATGTGGCGTTGTACAGTACATACAGACGGTGGCGCCAGAACTGCAACTGAAAGAATGTGTGCTGTAGCACGAAACTACGATATTTCTTTAAAAGCAGATCGTGGAGACATTTTTATCGTCCATGATGAAAAATCGTCATATCGCAAACCCGTAATATATATATGCCCTCTCGAGCATCAAACTTTGATTATAAGCATTAATTTCACTATGATTTCAATCTTTGACATGGCTTTATTTAGTAAATATTAAAGATACCAATAATATTTTTTACAGAATTTTCTTTACAATAAGTGGAATTATTTTTTGCAGAAAATAGTAAATCTAAAAAAAAAATGACTTTAACTGGGCTTCACAGAGAGGGCCACATATATGTGTGTGTATATATGATCACAAATTAATAAATACTTTTATGTATTTTAATCAATATTTTTATTTTCATCAATTTTATTTGGCTAATATTATTTTATTATTTATTTATGTTTACTCTATTTTTTACACTCTTTTCTCTAAAAATTCACATGGACCCTCTAGCACTCTCTTTTTTTTCTGGGGGTTCCCAGACCCCAGTTTGAAACCCCCTGGCCTATGTATGAACTGCTTCTTTTATTGTGCCTTAGATTACCAGAAACGACATTTAATAAATCGATATTCAACATATTAGTCTCTATCAGGTATGTCTTTAATTCTATTCAACTCTATGTGCAGAATGTGGAGTACATGTTTGGCATTGTTGGCGTGCCTATCATCGAAGTGGCCATGGCTGCCCAAGCAGCGGGCATCAAGTATGTTGGCATGCGCAATGAACAAGCAGTAAGACAGTCTCACTTTTCACTTTTATTTAAAATATATTCCTGTTTCACTACACTGAAGACTGTCTGTGTGTGTTTTCAATGCATCTTCTTTCACCTAACAGGCCTGCTATGCAGCATCTGCTATTGGGTATTTGACAGGACGGTATGAATATGTCAGTTTGTTTCTCAGTATTACTTTTTGTGCTCTTTTTGTGATGAAGTTACATTTCATTTTCCAGGCCAGCTGTGTGCCTGGTTGTGTCTGGACCTGGGCTGATTCATGCGCTTGGAGGAATGGCCAATGCTAACATGAACTGCTGGTAGCTCTACATTGCTGAATTCACTTCAGATTAAAGTGAATTGATGGGCAGTTTTTGTACTTTTCTTCTCTTGTTTGAATTCACAGGCCTGTCGTTGTCATTGGCGGCTCATCTGATAGGAACCAAGAAACCACAGGAGCGTTTCAGGAGTTCCCTCAGGTAGGGTTGATAGGAAATGTTTGGCTTTGATATAAAAACAGTTTGTTATTGCGGTATTGATACGAAATTGACCCTTTAAGCAACAAATTCAAAAATGTTCAGATTCAAAATTCTGACTCAAAAATGTATTTTCAGTAATTCAAGGAAAGAAAACACAAAAGTAATCTGTATTTATTTTTCTTGTGTCTCTTAAATGCTTTCTTGTTTCTCACCTCTTGTTCCTCACAGGTAGAAGCTTGTCGTCTGTATAGCAAGTTTTCTGCTCGACCAAGCAGCCTTGAGATGATACCAGCTGTAGTTGAAAAAGTAAATATTTAATCAAAATTTTAGTTTTGTGGTTCATAGGCCATGTCTGTCAGTTGACAAAAAATGCAAACTTTCATCAGATATTTAAAATGTACATTTTTAGCATTTTTGGAAATGTAAAATGATACAGGAACAAATGGAGAGGACTCGTCTTGTTTAAAGAGATGTTCAAATTGAGCCGTTTGGTCTTACTGTCATGTTAAGTAAAGCCGTGCTCTGTGACTTAGTTAGTGTTCAGAGAAAAACATTTTTTTTTACTGTTGTTTTTGTTAACTAAAAATACATATTCAATATTGAAATAAGCTGAAATATAGTATTAATATTCAATAAAATAAGATAAATGAAGATAAATAAAATATATAAGCATTAGATGAAAAGCTTAAATGAAAAAAACGAATTAAATCTAAATAGAAATAGTGTTATATATATAGTAATAAGATTAAATAAAACTAATAAAAACAAAATACTAAAACTTAAATTATAATTTAAATTAAAACTGAAAATGTAAAAATAGAAGCGTATTCAAAATATAATAATAATAATAATAATACTGAAATAACACAGATTTGTTTGACAATTTAATGAAGTCTTAAAAAAAGGATGTTTTTCAAATGTTGGCCAAATATACTATGTACTATGCAATATAATTTAAGTATCATTAAGATACTATTCAAGTTTTTGTTCATATTTAAATGAGATTTTATTTGTATTTTTTCGTCCTTATATTTAAGTTGGAATGTTTGTGTTTTTGTTAGGCTGTAAGGAGCAGCATTTATGGCCGTCCAGGAGCGTCCTACATAGACATAGCTGGAGACATGGTGAACGCCAAAATAGACCGGGCCAGTGTCAGGTGAGCTTTATGTTCAGTTAAACACTAATCATAGCAATGGGAGCTTGCCTGTATTTTATGATGTGATCACTTATTGATCATTGTTTTCTGTTGCACAAAGAAATGTGCAAAATGGCATTGCATGTGTCTTCATTTGCCTCTAGGTTTGTTTCCTGCTGTCCTGCTCCTCCTGTGAGTCAGGCTGACAGCAGGGAGATCACACGGGCTGGCAAGCTGCTCAGAGCGGCTCAGAGGCCTCTGATCATCATCGGCAAAGGTGAACAATAGAACTGAATGACCAAGAGTGATGGCATCTTCACAGCTGAAACTGATCAAAGCAAGGTTGAACGGTGATCTGCTGCAGGTGCGGCGTATGCCAGGGCAGAGGAGGAGGTCAGGGAGCTGGTGGAGGTGACTGGAATCCCTTTCCTTCCCACACCTATGGGGAAAGGAGTACTGCCGGATGACCATCCTAACTGTGTTGCTGCGGCCAGGTCCAGGTGTGCATATGTATCAAAATTATTGTTCCAAAATCTTGTTTTGATGGACTGGTGTGATGCCCGTCTCTCTTTTTTCTAGAGCTTTATTGCAGGCTGATGTTATAGTGTTGCTAGGGGCCAGACTCAACTGGATCCTGCACTTTGGTTTTCCACCCAGATTCAGTCCCCATGTGAAGATCATTCAGGTTAGTTACACCCTGGACACTCAGTATGCTTCTGAAACTCTGCCATAAAGGCTTGCCATAAATTATCTTCAGTTGACCTTCAGTGTGGACTCTTGTGTAATTTTGTTCAGGTGGATCTGTGTGCTGAAGAGTTGAGTAATAATGTGAGAGCTGCATCTGCTCTACTTGGAGACATAGGAGCTGTGGTCAGACAGGTAAACTACAGTATAACATCAGTCGTCTTACAAAAAATGCAATATTTTTAGTTTTACACACTTTTTCTTCATCATGACATTATGGATGTTCTATGGGGTCTTTGAGAGGCTCCTAATGTTCTATTAAAATCCAGTATGTTTTGTAGTATTTATTCTCTTTTAGTTGCTCTTATAATGTCAAAATGTATCATTTACCCTTATTTTAAATTTACATTTTTCTGTTCTTTTAAAGGGGTCATATGATGCGATTTCAAGTTTTTCTTTCTCTTTGGAGTGTTACAAGCTGATTGTGCATAGATAAGATCCCTGAAGTTTCAATGACTAAAGTCTCAAAACCAAAGAGATATTCTTTATCGAAGTTAAGACTCTGCCACGGCCAGTGCTTAATTTGTAAATTTCGAGGTCCCGGAAGAATGCGGGGTGACGGATCCGGCATGTGATTAGAGGAGGGAGAGGTAACGGAGCATTCAGCCGATCACATTGGTGGGCCAGTTTAAGTGATTAACAGCGTGCATCAGTTGCTTTTATTAGGGTTCATACATGAAAAACCTGAAAATGCCATGACATTTTGAAACGGCAATTTCCAGGCCTGAAAAAAAATTATATAATGGAATTTTATTTCACACATCTCTGTAATAGAGTTATAATTAATCATGTCCAGAATTTCGTGGGGGGTTGTGTGTATATCATATAGTTTTACTCATTCCCGCAGCTTTCAAGTTTATAATGAGGGGAATTCCTGCAAACATTTATTCAATATAGCAAGTAGGTTATATGGGTGAATAAATCCACACAAACTATCAGATTAAATCAGTCATTTGAAAACAGCGTGAGTGATTCAGCTGGACAGCGTCTTCTATCTTTCACTCTCTCAAAGCGGCTTCACAACAGCACATCTCCTCTATAATACAACGAGCTGCTGCACGCTGTCGCTGATCCAAGACTTTCACTTGCATTTCGAGACAGTTGACAGAATTGTCACTTGCTTAATCGGGTCATTATTACATCATCAAAAAATGTATAATTGGCACTTTTTAAGCCAATCGGTACTCGTGCGCTCCAGAGGCTGTTTCATGCTGAGCGCTCACAGTCACATCCATAGCCGCCTAGCGAGTATCATATTGAGTTATTTTTCGTAGTTTGTTGTTGAGCTTAAGTGGCCAAACCACACAAAATTATGCAAAAGTGGCCGTCCTGGCGAGTGTTCAGGTTTTTTCTTAAGTAAATGTGAACAGTTGAGGAAGTAAACACGTGTATAGGCTATTGGATCCGTGCATTATGTCTTGTGAGAGCAGAGCAGTTCACATGTTGCGTCTTTTGCGCGCTCAGGTTCTTTATTTCAAATGTAGATGTGCCACAAGCGCGGCCATTATAGAGGATTTTTCATATATGCACACTATAGGTCAGCACGAACGTCTTTCATCATTGGCGCGTGAGGAGGGGGATCCGACAAAATGAGGTGCCGGATCGGCTTGTTCCGGCACAAATTAAGCCCTGGCCACGCCCCCCTAAAATGGCTCATTCAAACACATGTCTACGTCATGATGTGGAAATATTTGCCTAAGGCATGGTTTCAGTAACCACAGTAGTGTTGATGCAATCAGGGAGACACTGTGTGTTTCTTGGCCAAAGCAAAAGCACTTTATTTGGCCTTCCGAAAGTAGATGCATTTAGGAATCATTAAGATTATTTACAACAGAACAGCAACGCATTTTATGGACAACCGTTTCGTGAGCCTAGGAGTGGAGGTAATTCTGACTTTGCTGTGACAATCTGGGCTTCTGAATCAGCCACTGTATGTTTTGTTATTAGTTTAAGTATTTGCTATTGACTGTTCAAAGGTGGAATTTGTGTGTGTGTGTGTGTGTGTGTGTGTGTGTGTGAGAGAGAGAGAGAGAGAGATAGGGTCACTCACATCACAGCACACCATCTTAATCGCGGCTTGTGTGTGTGTGTGTGTGTGTGTGTGTGTGTGTGTGTGTGTGTGTGTGTGTGTGAGAGAGTGGTCACTCACATCACAGAACACCAGCTATCTTAATCGTGGCTGTGTGTGTGTGTGTGTGTGTGTGTGTGTGTGTGTGTGTGTGTGTGTGTGTAAGAGAGATATAGGGTCACTCACATCACAGCACACCATCTTAATCGCGGCTTGTGTGTGTGTGTGTTTGTGTGTGTGTGTAAGAGAGAGATAGGGTCACTCACATCACAGCACACCAGCTATCTTAATCGCGGCTTGTGTGTGTGTGTGTGTGTGTGTGTGTGTGAGAGAGATTTTTAAAAAGGTATTATTACTGCTTTTTGCAGTGCAAATTTTGTTTGTGATGAAAATAACGGTGCGTTTTCATTCTATATTTTACCTAAGGATCGATGCATTTCTTACAGATTTCTGCTCATTCGAAATCGGATACAGATGAAGTAGCACTGTAAGATTAGCCCTACATTTGTTTGAATGCATTATTGAGAAAGTGATTGCATGCGAGTGTTGTAGTACTCATGCTTTCAGCTGAAAATATTCAGTATCTAGAAGGAACAAATAAATTCCTTGAGAACTATTATAACTTACCGCTCATGTCTATTGCTCTCATCATAGCCTTCATATTCTTTCTGATTTGAGTGATCCTTCTCTATCAAGCTAGCTAAATATGTTTAACATGAGAATTCTGGCTAAATATACAGTTATATTACTTGCTGTGGGCATGGATTGCACTCGTGATGGAGCGGTGGTGGAGCGCTCTTGGAGCGAGTGAAAACCACAACGCTCTGACTTTTAAAAAATCCGCTCCTTGCTCCAAAATCACACCGCTCCGCTAACATCCTCTGATCCCTACAATAGAAGTCAATGGCTACCATCAGCTGGTTGGTTACCAGCATTCTTCAAAATATCTTAATTTGTGTTCAACAGTTGAAAAGTTTTTATAAAGTTTTGAAACAAAGTAGGGGTGATAGAATTGTAATTATTGGGTGAACTATCCCTTTAATGTGCTGATTTTTAGTTTAATATCAATAAATAGTGTAAAAGTTACATGAAATAACCCCTTATATCTCTATTTCTACTCCTTTTGAAGCTGTTGGAAACTGTAAGATCCTGGAGATTTCCTTCTGATTCACATTGGTGGTCGACACTGAAGGAGAAAATGACTGCCAATGCTCAGATATCAAAGGTGAGCTTGTGTGTCATAAGCATGTAATGAACTACTTGATGTATTTGAACTTGATGTAATGAAATATTATTGGTTGTTTTAATGTCAGAATGCGAACTGTGTTTGTTTATGGTATTAAGTGAACCATTATTATTGTTTCCCACAGAGTCTTGCTCTCCAGTCCACTCTGCCCATGAACTACTACATAGCGTTCCACCACATTTCTGAGCTCCTGCCTAAAGACTGCATCATAGTGAGTGAGGGAGCGAACACTATGGACATCGGCCGCACCATGCTGCTCAATTACCTCCCACGACACAGGTGAGAGACATTTCCATACCCCACTTTTTACAGCTGGACAAGAGACTATGCTCTTTGTATTTGAATTGCTACAAACGTTGTCCCTATAATCAAAGAACACCAATTATTGGTCCAGTTTCAGACCTTGAATTGGTTCCAAATGGAAAATGAATTATTCTTCTTGAATTAAATTGTTTTTATATTATTTATAAACACAAATAAACATACAACTGAAAAAAAAGATTTGTGCTGATTGTCATGACAATGGCACATTTTAAGGCCACTCTGATGTGACATTTCAAATGGTTTGTAGCTGATGAGTGAAATGAAGAGCGACAGTTTTTATGCTGAGAGTGTCATGAGAAAACCATTATTTATGTTGTGGTTATAAAGATAAATTATGTTTATATTAAGAGAAAACAGCTTGGTTGTATGTACTCCACAAGAAACCCTCTTTTGTTATGTTTAGATCAAAAGAAAACGACTTTTGTTATGTTTAGATCATGAGAAAACAACTAATGTAATGTTAAGACCATGACAAAACAAATTGTTTGGTTTAGAACCCAAGAAAAACACTGCTATGTTGTGATCACAAAAAACAACTTTTGTTATGTTTAGATCATGTGAAAACAACTTATGTTATGTTAAGACCATGACAAAACAAATTGTTTGGTTTAGAACCCAAGAAAAACACTGCTATGTTGTGATCACAAAAAACTACTTTTGTTATGTTTAGATTACGAGAAAACAAATGTCATGTTAGATCGCAAGGAAACGTACTCTGTTGCTATCGTAACCTCGGTTCCCTGAGATATGGGAAAGAGTAATGCGTTGAGTATCGATGCTTGTATGGGAAAAACGATTTTTTCCTCTTCAACTGAAGCCTATTTCAATCACGCAGTTATAACTGCACGTCGATTGGTTCGTGTAGGATTAAAAAACGAACCAATGCATGGCAGTGGCGCACGAGCCAATGGCTATGCAACCCTCCATAGCCTGCAAAAATGGGAGGGGCGTCTGGCTATATAATCAGCTGCCCTGCCACCGCATCTCAGATTTCTTTGGAGGAAGCAACCGAGGCGTGCAGCTCATAGCACGACCAGGAACGCAGTACTCGTTCCCATATCACAGGGAACAGAGGTTACGATAGTAACAGAGTAAGTTCCCTTTCGATATTTCACTCGTACTGTGTCGAGTATCGACGCTTGTATGGGAACTAGTCCAATCACGCCGTGGTATGACGCGGAATGACTCGAAACCAAGACTCACGTGGGATTAGGCCCAGGGGAGTCAATAGAATACACCAAGCACAGAGTGAGCCTTGAGGGTCTACCGTGGCCTGGGTGTCGTCCCGTAAGTGATACCTGGCGTCCATATAGTTATGGACAGACCAAGCAAAAGAGGGGCTTGAACAATGTTGGTCAAGTGAACCCGGAAGATTGCTACTTAAGCAGAAAGGACTCTGGCCTGCAAGGCAGGGGCATCCAGGTTGTAAAACCTTACCAATATGGACGGCGAGGAACAGCCGGCTGCCTGCAACCCCAAGGAGGAGTATGCTAATGTGATAGCCAACAAAAAGCTATTCTGACATTCTGTATGAGGCAGAACGCTCAATGTATACTTTCAGGGTCCTGACAGGGCAGAGCAGGGATTCCTTTCGCGGAAAGCGCTATGACCTGGGCTCTGAACGGAGTGGAGAGCACCTTAGGTACATAACCCAGCCTTGGTTTCAGGACGACCCTGGAGTCGTTAGGCCCGAATTCCAGGCAAGCAGGGTTGACGGAAAGGGCCTGCAGGTCTCCTACTTGCTTGACCGACGCCAGTGCTAGCAGCAGGGTGGTTTATAACGATAGTACTCTGAGGCTCGTGGATTGCAATGGTTCAAACGGGGGCCCCTTTAGGGCCCTTAGTACGGTTGGTAAGTCCCAAGGTGGAACTGTATGAGGACGCAGGGGATTCATTCTCCTGGCGCCTCGTAAAAATTGAATTACCGCACTATCTCTGCCCACTGATCGGCCAGCAATAGGGGCATGGAAAGCTGCTATGGCTGCCACGTAAACTTTGATGGTGGATGAGGAACGGTGTTTATCCAGCATCTCCTGCAGAAATTAAAGAACTACTGACACATCAGAGGTGACCGGGTCTAAGTCGCGGTCTTGACACCAAGCCGAGAAAATGGACCATTTCAGAGTGTAGAGGCATCTAGTAGATGGGGCTCTAGCTTCTGCCATAATGTTTAGGACACTCTCTGGGAGGCCAAAAGGCTCCCGTCGAGCAGCCACACATGCAGGGCCCATAACTCGGGCCGTGGATGCCATATCGTGCCGTTCGCTTGAGAGAGGAGGTCACAAAAAAACAACTTTTTTTGTTTAGATAACAAAAACAACTTATGTTTAGATTATGAGCAATCAAAGTTTTTTTGGATCACAGAAATAGCAAGATATAACTCAAATTTAATTTTAGCCATACAAATTGTTTGGACTTTTCTGGTAAGAAAATTTAAAGAATGTATAGTACCATAGTTCAGATACTAAAACTATACAATTCTGTTAAAGTTGAGTACTACCTGTGTGATGTTGTTCAGAGCAGTAATCTGAATGTCCTGTACAGGTTAGATGCTGGTACTTTTGGTACTATGGGGGTGGGTCCAGGATTTGCCATCGCAGCAGCAGTTTTGGAGCAGACGCAGAAGAGCGCTCAGAGAGTGGTGTGTATAGAGGGAGACAGCGCCTTCGGTTTCTCTGGCATGGAGGTGGAGACAATGTGCAGGTGAATGAAATGTCCACCTACAGCTCCACCTATAGGGCATTTATGCAGTGTGCAGCATAATAAAATGGTTATGTTTGCTCTGTTACTATAAACAATCTGCACAATTTATTTTTTCCTAAATCTGAATAGGTATAAATTGCCAGTCATCATCATAGTAATCAACAACAATGGTATATACAGTGGAGTGGATCCAACGACATGGAAAGAGATGGAAAAGATGGGAGACATGACCACCATGTGAGTCTAGAGCATTAAGGAAAAGGTCTGGGTTAATTTTGGGTGCCCAATCATTTTACTGCTAGTGCCAAAAAATACTTAAATGTGGGTCTATTTTCTTCCCTCATGTGATGTGGCAAGGCAGGCCAAATCAAAGGTCATTAGGGCTCAACTTTGTCCCGCAATCCCTGGTTTGGACATCTCAGTTTTAAAAGGTTTAAAAGCGGAAATATAAAAAACTGTCAATAAGAAAAACAAAAAATCAATAACCGATCAATAACTAATATTGTTATGATATATTGTGCATCCCTAGTTAAACCTCATGCAGGACTTTCGGTTGACTTTATTTTACAGTATGTGAACTTACGTGTACTTACACTGTACCTACCTAAGAAAGTTCTGGTAATATAAGTTCTGGTAATACATCTGTTTGAGCCTGGTCAGTACCTGGATGGGAGACCTCCTGGAAAAACTATGTTGCTGCTGTAAGAAGTGTTAGTGAGACCAGCAGGGGATGCTCACTCTGTGGTCTGTGTGGGTCCTAACGCCCCAGTATAGTGACGGGTACACTATACTGTCAAAAAGCACCGTCTTTCGGATGAGACGTTAAACCGAGGTCCTGACTCTCTGTGGTCATTAAAAATCCCATGGCCTTCTTGTAAAGAGTAGAGGTGTAACCCTGGTGTCCTGGCCAAATTCCCACCACTGGCCCTTATCAATCATGGCCTCCTAATAATCCCCATCCACTCGATTGGCTCTATGACTCTCTCCTCTCCACCTGTAGCTGGTGTGTGGTGAGCGCACTGGTGCCATTGTCCTGTGGCTGCCGTCGCATCATCCAAGTGGATGGTGGTGGTGGTGGTTGAGGAGAGACCCCCCACACACACACACACATGATTGTAAAGCACTTTGGGTGTACAGCAATACACAATACAGCGCTATATAAATGCATAATTTATTCATTCATTAATTCATTCATTCATTCATTCATAAGGTAACTACACAGGGTAGGGTTAGGTTTAGGGTAGGTTCGGGGTTATTACCTATTTATTGTTATTACTATAAGTACATAGTATGTACATGAGTTACAGGACTGTAAAATAAAGCGCTACTGGAATTACCCTTCTTCTGCTTTTAATCCCTCTTCTAGTTGTTCATTTTTCATTTCAGAGATATGTTTTATCTACGCTTCTGGTCAGACGAGATGTAATTCTCCTTTTTGACAGTAGATGGAATTGTTAGTTTTCCTACCAGCACATTAAAACATGCTATACAGAATCATCCAAGTTTAACACTTAATAATTGGATTAATATTATTTTATAATATCTGTTAGATGAATCACTTAATGTATTCCCCATTGTAAGTCGCTTTGGATATAAGCGTCTGCTAAATTAATAAATGTAAATCATTTTAAATCTAATGTTTATAAATTTCAGGTCGTCGTGATACAAGATTAACTATAGCCAGCGCAACAGAACCACTCTGTCATGAGACTAAAACAGATTTTCATTACAGATTTCTTGCGTTACAGATTTTATTTTAAGCATTGCAAGCAGCTTAGTAAAATGTATGTGACTTATCTACGATTTATCTTAGACTAAGATGGAATGAAGAAATTACAACAAATTGCTCCATTTGAAAGATTGGGTTTAACTGCAAATACAATGAGACAAAATTGCTGTCAATAAGGTTAATATCTATCGAATCCAGAAAGTATCAAATCTTACACATAAGACTTACCTGTGTGTCTGATTTAGTGCTCCTCCGGTGACGCTACTACCAGAGGCGCGGTACGAGCAGGTGATGAGTGCATTTGGGGGTTGTGGGTATCTGATCCGGACAGTGGAGGAACTCCGCAGTGCACTACAGGAGAGTCTAAACAACACACAGATGCCCAGCCTCCTCAACGTACTTATAGACCCAGCCTCAGACCGCAAACAACAGGTACAGTACACACACACACACACACACACACACACACACACACACACACACACACACACACACACACACACACACACACACACAGCCTTACATTACATTATAGTTCAATCAGCTGGAATATCATTAACAATTTAGATAAAACCCTACTTAGTTGTATATTCCCATTTTAATCCTATAAAGCCTGCTGAATCATATTTAATATGCAACCAGGGCCTCTAAATTGTCAGCATGATCAAAACTTTGCTGAAAAACCTGTTGTACGCAATCTACTACATGCATTCTATCTCCTGATTCATATTATATACTTTATAAGCAAATCAAATTTCAACTGTCCCCCTTCAGGTTGTGGGTCATGTGTCTATTTGCTGTGAAGTATTTACTGATTTTTATGAAGTCAATATAAGAATAACTTTTACAGTATATTGTGATAATATTTCAAGATGAACACTTACCGCTTACTGGGCTGAAGCAAGGAAGTTTGGTTTACTTGATTATCCATACATAATTTATATATATATATATATATATATATATATATAAGGTCTTATGGTCTTACGTTTATTTGGACATCTCTTAATCATCATTGTATTGCACTGCATTATATGTGTTGCCGGTTACACTTTATTTTAATGTCTAATTCTTGCTATTAACAAACCATTAACTATGGCTTTTGCCTCAATAAACTCCTAATTTGCTGCTTATTAATAGTTAGTAAGGTAGTTGTTAAGTTTAGGTATTGGGTAGGATTAGGGATGTAGAATATGGCAATGCAGAATATGTGCTTTATAAGTACTAATAAACAGTCAATATGTTAATAATAGGCATGCTAATAAGCACCTAGTTAATAGTGAGAATAGGTCCTTATACTAAAGTGTTACCATTTTGCCCCACAATAAAAACCACAGACCTTTGATCATAAAACTAAGCATTTAAATATCATCTTACTATGACAAATTATTGTGAAATATAGAGTGAAAACTGATATTTTTATCTATTTTATATAAATAGTCTGATATACTGTAATGATGATCTCAATGATTTACAAGCTTTCAGAGTTTCAACATATTTTGGGGCAATTTAATTATCAGCAACTGCTCCAAAATGTATATTTTTGTTCCGTTTGGGCCACTGCCGGTCATACACAATAATAATTAGATAAATCTAATATTTGTTTATTAAACCTTTAGACAAAATTATACAAATACAAATTTGATGTGTTTTTTGTTCATGTGTTTTTTGTTCAGTTCATATTTGTATTATTAAACCTTTAGACAAAATCTAAAAATAAAATCTAAAAAAAGTTTGCATGTGGTTTTTTGTTCAGTATCATATTTGATATAAAGCAGGTGTTTATGGATCATCACAAGGTCTGTGTAGTACCGTACAATTTCATATAGGAGAATATGGGGCACCCACATCATAGTTTTGTAGGGAAAGAAACCCCTCTCACATGTTTGACACACATGTTTAAAGTTAACATAACATTTCTATTCTTGGTCTGTGTAACCGTAAATTTCAACACCCACATGTTTTGTATCCCCCTCTCACATACACACATTAAATATAACTGACCTTTCTATTCTTGAAAGCTATGAGACCCCCATTATTGAGAGTTGTGACCCTCTTTGTTGTGCTGGGTGTTTCCTGGCAACCACATGCAGACATATTGAAGGATTGAGTGTCAGAGCGGCCTGGAGCACTGAAACTCTCGGAGTATGTCACACTGACACTCAAAGGGCTTCCCCAACGATGAATGGAAACGTTCTAATGTTACAAAAGCATTTCGAGATAAACGGGATCGACTTCAATGTGCAAACAGAACTTTTGATGTTCATATCATAATATGAGACTTTGTGTTTGTCTCCTAGGAGTTTCCTTGGCTGACTCGTTCAAATCTGTAGAGCTGAGAGAGATGTCGGATGAGATCGGATCATGTCTTGATGACCAAACGCTGTTTCTTTCACTACATTTGGTTCATTTACTGTAGGTGGCACCATTTCCTATAAAAAGAAAAGCTGTATTATTTTACATGATCTCAATCTCTACTGATTGAAATTCATTTCTATAGATTCCAGTTCTTTCTATAAGTTCCTAAAGGGAAACGTCACTTAAAAATAAAAGGTCTGGCATCATTTACCTCGTCGTTTTAAACCTTTATGACTTTTTCTGTGGAACACTAAAGTAGAATTTGTTTGTAAGAATGTCTTGCACATCTTTACATACAACAACAATAGTTCATAAGGTGCTGCAGGAATACTTGGGAACAAGTTTTTACATTTGTACCACCAGTTCCTTCGTCCTGAAGTCAGTAGGTTATTGGTTAAATGGTTGAAATTATGTCATGTGGTTTACACAAGCTCAAAATACAGTACTGTGCCGTTTCCTTCACGTTTCATATTTTCTGCAGAAATCCAAAAGCCAGTTGAAAGATCTTATTGACTTTTTGTCGAGGTAACCCTAGTAAAAAGTAATATATTTAAAAAGGCATTTATTTCATACTAAGCATAGTTCAAATCTAGTAACACATTTACTGACATCGCTCAAGACTTACTGATATAAAATTATAATTCAACTTTATTTAGAGTACTACTTGTGCACAATGCACATTTCTTAATATTAAGCCTAAAATGTGTTTTAATGTCACTATTAATGAGGATTGTATAATCTTTGAATAACACCGGTCTTTAAATGCAAGATATTTAAAGTGTACGTGAAGTATACTTACAATAGTTCCACTTTAGCACAATCAAATATACTTCAACATATCTTTAGTTGGACTTCAGCACAATTAAAGTGCATTAAGCACAAAATTAGTTGTTCCAATTCAGCAGACTTTAACTATGCCAGTTTAGAATGTTAAAAATACAATTGCAGGTTTTTTTCTATTAAGTACATAATATGTAAAGGTATTTGAATCATTTTAGTATATTTATTTTTCACTGGGGAAGCCTAACTTCCAGGTTGGCTTACAAAGAATATGTCATCCCTGCAGTACTTCGATGTGACCATGTCTCTCAAACTCCCCCAAAAAAGCACTATGAAATTAATTCATATAATTTGTGCACCATATTTCTACTAAGAGATTCTAAAGTTATTATTCACTGATAATATTTACATCTACCATGCCTCTTTTACCATGCCTTTTTTCCTCAAAAGTCATACAGGTTTTAAATGACATGATGATTTTGAGGCAAACTATTCCTTTTATAGAGAAAATAAGCAAACAATTTATTATAACAAATGAAGGGTCATATGGTTTAGACTATGTACTGTATATTTGATTATTTTAACCGCCTTCACATTTCCAGGTGTAGAAATGTTCCCTACAACTTTAAAACATATTTACTTATTAAAAAAAAACATTTTCACAGCCAAATCTGACAATGTTTGAAAAGGTGGGAATGACAGGATTGTACAAAAGCAGCCACTCTATTAAAGCCTTATCACTTTTTAATTGTTGTGCACAAACAAAAATGACCTTACTTGCTGTACATCGTTATTGTATAAAGAATTATAGTGATTTAAACATATTTTTCTAATAACAACTTCACAATGAATGTAATTTGTTCTCTGAATGATTTTGTTTCCAGGGGAAGTGTTGGGAAATTAAAATGCGATTCATAAGAGCCTGTCTTTCTCTGACTGTCTTTGTTCTGCACTCTGTCTGATTGGAGGCGTTTACAGACTGCATCTCCCATCAGGCTTTTAAACGGCCCTCTTCATAAATGCTCTGTCATTAATTCTGAGGGAAAGGAAAGGCGCCAATAAATTGTAAGTAGTGGTGGTCGATAAGTCCTGAAAAAAAGGACACAGAGAGGGAGGGTGAGATAGACGAGAGGGACTGGAAAACATCTGTGATATTCCACTACAGAGCATGCAGGCTAATTCTGTCATTTTATGCATGCGTGTACATCACATGCCGGTGGCAGCCCGTCTCCAGTTCGGACATTGTAGATGGTCACATCACGCTGATTTTGATAAATGAACACCAGTGTTGTTTTGCCCACAGCAAATGTGACTCTCTGTCATTCTATATAAACTGAGATTACTAATAAAGTTGTGCTGATTTGCAAAAAGCTTAAAATCACAAGCAGTTTCTTTACAACATAAGAATTAAGATTTTTCAAAATGCACATAGATTTAAAGCACTTATCAAAATTAAAGCCGTTTTAATGACAAAAGACATATTTAATGTATAATTAAGAGACTATTATAGTTTTCATTTAAGATTTGGAATCAGTTTTTGTTTTTATATTTTCCATTTTTTATACATTTTTATTTGAAGTTTTTAAGTTTGAGTTATTTTATCTAAATAGTTATTAATCTCACAGAACTTAAACAGGTGTTAAATATATATATATTTCTTTTTTTTACAAAATCTGCGATTTTCTATTGCTGTGTGCATGTTGTTAACAGGTTTATTATAGTTATCTAAAATAAAACCATAAAAAAATAATTCAAATAGAATAAATATTTAATTTAACTGTATGTACTAAAACAACTGTACTAAAACTGAAACAAAAAAGGTATAAAACTATACAGACATACAAATCAAAGACAAAAACACAATAAAATAACTAAAAATTTAAATATATTAAATAAACTGATATAATACAAAAATATAATAACTCAATATAATAATACAAACTATAACAGTATCTCAATGGTGCTAAAATAACAACTGTAGTAAAACACCCGCAGATATAGCAGAAAACAGCTGGGCTATGTTTGCATGTTCTTCTGTCACTGGTGGTCATTTTAACTTTGGATTAGTCATAATCTTCAAAATCATTCTTATATGAGAGAAAATAAAACAGATAGTTCTAATCTGGCTCAGAGGAAAATATGAATCATGTGTCAGGTATTAGAGGATAATAGAAGACTTCTTCAGCTTACTTATGGTTGTCAAAAGCAAAAAATACTATGAAACGTGAATAATATTTTGTCAGAAATTGTGACATGCTAAAGCAACACACACACACTTTGGCACTTTGGAATCAGCACCCCAAAATGAATAAGAAACAAGTATTGGATTCCCTTCAGCAAAAATGATGCAGGGTGTGTTATTGATAAATGAATGGCGGCAGTTCAACATTGCATCTGGCATGATGTCCTGTCATTTCAATGTCATTTCTATCCATACGTGTTATGTTTTCCCTGTCCATTTGAGGCAGGGGAAACAAAGGCAGCGCTGGCAATAGTAACAGGCTAATATTGGCTACAGAGGGCAGCTGACCGGCTGCCTCCTGTATATTTAGCTCAGGGCCAATACATGGGAGAGGTGTAACAGACATTGGCTGGCATTCACTTCTCCTAAAGGCGTGGATCTAGTGTGTGTGTGTGTGTGAGAGAGAGAGAGAGCGAGAGAGAGCAGTAGTGCGGGACTGCCTCAGATCACTCTTCGGTGCTATTGGAGGTAGACTGCAGCCGGCAGCATGATTCTGTTCATACTTGGACTATATTTTCAACTCCTCTGCTATGTGGCTTCATTCTCTTACGTGGATAATATATTCCCTCTTCCAACAGGTAAGACATCACTCTTTTTTGCACATGTGTGGTATGCTGATATTAAGGGTTTTCTCTTACAGAGAGAAGTATGATTGCATGCAAATCAAATTAATTGCACCAGCAAAACACCAACAAAAACATATTTGACCGACTCTGTAATTTCATGAGTAATGCAAATTAAATAAATGCAGTTGCAGAATATTGATAACATGAATTAGGTTGCACTGCTCTTTAAAAAGTCATTTTGTGATATACAGTATATTATGTGCAATGCTCTGAAATGTGTGCAGCATAGATTGGTTGGAATATTATGGGGAAAATGTCAAGTACAATTTGTATTTCAATACTATACTCAACAATTTGGAATCCGCAGGCCTGTAATAAGAATAAAGTAAATATTTTGTCATAATTTTGCAAT
Source organism: Ptychobarbus kaznakovi (assembly GCA_027422405.1). Classification (NCBI taxonomy): domain Eukaryota; kingdom Metazoa; phylum Chordata; class Actinopteri; order Cypriniformes; family Cyprinidae; genus Ptychobarbus; species Ptychobarbus kaznakovi. The sequence continues at coordinate 10,840,484 of CM049803.1, read as the reverse complement.
AAATTTCCCCTAAGGCATCAATTAATTATTTCTGGTTATTATCTCTAATGGCAAAATGGCTGTGTTTCAGTTTTGTCAGCCAACACTGCAGTGAAAAGTGTAATTAGGCAAGTGCTTGTTTTTGCAAAGTTAACATCTTTCTGGACTTTCTATTTTAAAGTATGTATTTATGTATATATGCATGCATGTATTTATTTATTTAAATAAACAGTCACTATTTCTTCTGCACAAAAATAGTGGTATGTACTTTATTTAATTATGGTCACTATTTTTTTTTTTTTTACTTGTGTGTGTGTGTTCATTGTGTATGTATTTGTAAAAAGTGAAAAAAATGAACACTAAATATGTATAAGATTTTAAAACAAGTTTCAAGTAATAAAACAATACATATACTATTGTTCGATTTGACCGTGATTGTCAGATGTTAGTGTATTATATTCTTATAAATGCAACTGTGAAAAAAATCCCTAAAACTTCACTAAAATATCATTTACTGACCCATTTTAAATGCCTCAGAAAAGTGAAGTTATTTCTAAGAAAAGATCCAGCATTATATATTTGCAGATCAATGTTTAGTTTAAGTAACGGCGGACGTTTCATTACACTCTTCATTTCATCTACCTGATAAGTATATAATATCAAACACACATAGTCATGTGTTTCAGTCCCTTTTTTCAAAAACAGTGGAGAGAAACACTGTTCCGCTGGTCCACGTGTCTAATGACATGTTCCTCATGAACCTTATTTCCCCTCATCTAGAGCTCCAGTTGCTGGAAACCAGGAAGAAATTCAACCCCTGCTGTTTACTGAGTCCACCTCCGCCCCCCCTCTTCCCTCCACCCCCTGCACAGTGGCGGCAGAGCCCTCTGGTGAGTCCTGATCAAGCACCTGGATTTAGTGTGTAGGTTCCAGGTACTACAGGGCTCAGGTGTCAATAAATACATTGTCTGGCTAAATGACCACAATAGTTTATGGTGATGATGAAATATAATAGATGTAAATAAAACCACTGAAACTGAACTGTAGCCCTGAGACTGTAACACTTTATGGACAATTTTTTATTTTTATTTTTAATGTAATTTTCTATGACTTCTCTTATAGACTAAGACTGATGTTCCACCAAATGTCCCAAACAATCCCACACCTCACACATGCTCCCCAGGGCCTCAGGGACCAGCAGGGCCTCCTGGCCCTCAGGTATGTGCTTCCAGTTTTCATGATGAGGATAAACATATTTGATTGTCCAACTATGAAACAGGTGACTTTAAGGCATATTTACATACATTTTGGACACAAAATGTACAAGATTTTACAATGAAACCATGCATCCGTAAGCAGCTTTTTCCACATTGAGTGAAATGTCATGCCGCAGATATCTATAGTTGTTCTGTTTGGAGGTTTGGTTGATTTTGTATACTGTTCAAATGGTAAAGACTGTGTACAAGAACATTTGACAAGCTAGACAAAAAGAAGGGCCAATGAAAAAAAGGAAAAATCGTGTTTAGATGTAAAGAACATACATGTATTCATGTTGCTTTCATATAGTTTTGAAAAACTTTTATACACATTTTTATACCAGAAGAGTTTCAGCTTAATGCTTTAAAATGTCATGTGGCATAACTATCAAGTAAAATAATTTTCTTTACTACGCCTTTAATACAGGTGCATCTCAATAAATTAGAATGTCGTGGAAAAGTTAATTTATTTCAGTAATTAAACTCAAATTGTGAAACTCGTGTATTAAAAAAATTAAATGCACACAGACTGAAGTAGTTTAAGTCTTTGGTTCTTTTAATTGTAATGATTTTGGCTCACATTTAACTTAAAATCCTTCACCATCTCAACAAATTAGAATATGGTGACATGCCAATCAGCAAATCAACTCAAAACACCTGCAAAGGTTTCCTGAGCCTTCAAAATGGTCTCTCAGTTTGGTTCACTAGGCTACACAATCATGGGGAAGACTGCTGATCTGACAGTTGTCCAGAAGACAATCATTGACACCCTTCACAAGGAGGGTAAGCCACAAACATTCATTGCCAAAGAAGCTGGCTGTTCACAGAGTGCTGTATCCAAGCATGTTAACAGAAAGTTGAGTGGAAGGAAAAAGTGTGGAAGAAAAGATGCACAACCAACAGAGAACCGCAGCCTTATGAGGATTGTCAAGCAAAATCGATTCAAGAATTTGGGTGAACTTCACAAAGAATGGACTGAGGCTGGGGTCAAGGCATCAAGAGCCACCACACACAGACGTGTCAAGGAATTTGGCTACAGTTGTCGTCAGAGGCGTCTTACCTGGGCTAAGGAGAAGAAGAACTGGACTGTTGCCCAGTGGTCCAAAGTCCTCTTTTCAGATGAGAGCAAGTTTTGTATTTCATTTGGAAACCAAGGTCCTAGAGTCTGGAGGAAGGGTGGAGAAGCTCATAGCCCAAGTTGCTTGAAGTCCAGTGTTAAGTTTCCACAGTCTGTGATGATTTGGGGTGCAATGTCATCTGCTGGTGTTGGTCCATTGTGTTTTTTGAAAACCAACGTCACTGCACCCGTTTACCAAGAAGTTTTGGAGCACTTCATGCTTCCTTCTGCTGACCAGCTTTTTAAAGATGCTGATTTCATTTTCCAGCAGGATTTGGCACCTGCCCACACTGCCAAAAGCACCAAAAGTTGGTTAAATGACCATGGTGTTGGTGTGCATGACTGGCCAGCAAACTCACCAGACCTGAACCCCATAGAGAATCTATGGGGTATTGTCAAGAGGAAAATGAGAAACAAGAGACCAAAAAATGCAGATGAGCTGAAGGCCACTGTCAAAGAAACCTGGGCTTCCAATACCACCTCAGCAGTGCCACAAACTGATCACCTCCATGCCACGCCGAATTGAGGCAGTAATTAAAGCAAAAGGAGCCCCTACCAAGTATTGAGTACATATACAGTAAATGAACATACTTTCCAGAAGGCCAGATTGGTGTATATATAGTGAATAAATGTGATATAGATAGCAGTTTTTGAAATACTCAGACCCCCGTTTTTTTGCTTTAACTTCAGCAAGTCGTCTTCAAATTAAATACATTGTTTCATTCAGAAATTTCAAACTTAACCCATCATAGAAGAGGATTTATTAATGCCATTTATTTTTATTTTTATTTCTGATGAATTGACCCAGACAAAAATAGTGTCCTATCTCCGACCAATTGGCTATATTTACATGTATAGACCCTGACAAATCCAAATGTTAAAAACTGTCTAACATTTTTATAAGTAAAGTCACATGCGTAGTTGGTGCTTCAAGGATGCAGAGTATTGCGTTGTCACAATGGTCAGTTCCAGTTCTGTAATTGGCCTTCATAACCCTCTCAGCATGTGAGACCCGTGTGAGTTCCCCCGACGTCTTTCTGTAGTGACACGATGTGACCAGTTTGGCCCCCCACGAAACAGCAGGCCATTAACGCGCCACATTTAGAGCAGATAGAAATAGACCTTTTTCCATTGCCAGCCTCTGCTCCATTCTTAGAAACAACCCCAAGAAAGACACTCACAGACTCTCAAACCCCCAAGAGAGAGTTCACCCCTGCCCTGCAAGTTCAGTCCAATCTCAATACAGTTTGATCTCTGTCATAGGTTATCAATTGTGTAGCGAATATTATTGAGATTGTCAGCCAAAAACATTATAAATGCATCCTTTTGTAACACTGAAGTTGCAACAGCGATGATAATTTTGAAGGCTTAGTGCATAATTTTTTGATTACAACATTTTCCAACTTTAAGAAAGCCATTCATAGGCTGATTTCCATAAGAAGTACCAATGCTGTGATGCTTTGATCATTGTTTTGTTTGAGTTTTGGGTGGGACTGTTGCTTTTATGTCAACCAATAGAAGGCAGGAGGAGTGTTTGGGAAACATGTTTGGAAACAGTCATCATTTTGGCGTTGAAATAGCTTACAACAATTATAAGTTGTAACCAACACTCTAGGTCAAAGTTAAAAAATAATTATTGCTGCTAAGGCTTTAGCTAAATGTTTTAGATAAGCACTAAACATTATGTTTGTTTTATGATCAGGGTCCTGCTGGACTGCCGGGACCAAAGGGAGATAAGGTATGACACACACTTATGGAAATATATACAAACACTACAGCATGAAAAGCAATTAAGAGCGAGAGAAAAATAAGGCTGACTAAGTGGTCCAGTGAGTTAAAGAAGCAAATAAGATTCTTATTATGGTTGCACTTTATTTTACAGTCCTAATCAGCATGTACATACTATGTACTTATTATAGTAATTATAATAACTGTGTAATAACTATGTACTAACACTGAACCAGGCTCAGAAAACACAAAATATTTTTTGATGAATGTTGTTTGCTAAAAACTGTTGTTTACTTTTAAAATGTCTTCTTTTGAAATTATAACTTAATAAATTATGACTTTATAAATTATTCAGTGACACTCAAGACTGTGTATACTGTAACACACTGATGAACTGACTCTGTGCTTATTCCCTCCTCCCCTCCTATTTGTTGCTAGGGTGAAATTGGAAGACCCGGACAAAAGGTGAGACTCACTGTCCTCTGTTTTCCAATAAGTGGATTTACTTTGAAAAAAGGGAAGAAGAAGGAATGAGAGATGCACACACTTTTACAGCTGCAGCATAGCGTGAGCTGAAGGAAATTCAAAGCAAGCGCAACCTTAACACAGATACGCAGGTCACATGATTCCACATGATCTTCTTTATGTTATAAGCAGCAGAGAGCTAAACATCAGGGGACACTTGTGGTCACCATCATTAGGTTCAATCCACAATGGAATATCCCACTTGGCTCCTGTCACACAATCGCATTGTGGGCTTGTGTGGTTTCCTGGAAGGCATTTGGGACCAGAGTCAGTAATGCCTTCAGCGGGGCTGCGGGTAAACAGAGAAGCCACTAAACTGCTGCACAGGATTTTGGGTGTGCTGGTGCATTGTTTTACTCCAAACAGGAACTGAGAGTGGAGTGCTGTTGGTGTAGGAAGCTTTGCAGCATTGCATAGTAATTTAGCTTAGTGCTGGGGCAGCCCAATAAATAATTTGCTCTCCCACAATGCCCGGCTCCTGCCTTTAGCACATAATTTAATTAAGCCAGGAGACTGATGGGGCTTGGTTTAGTTTGTTCTCTCTCTCTCTCTCTCTCTCTCTCTCTCTCTCTCTCTCTCTCTCTCTCTCTCTCTCTCTCTCTCTCTCTCTCTCTCTCTCTCTCTCTCTCATCTCTCTTCTGATGACTGTTTTGTCCATCAGAGCACTCAGAAGACATGTTGTCCTCACCTTGTCCTCACTGCCCTGCAATTAAGCAGCCAATCGTTTTAAGGTGTTACACACATTAGATGCATTGGAAAAGGGATGGTGGCACTGAAACCTAGCTGATACTCAGTGAAATCGTAAATATTTGACTCCATTACATTTCTGATGTACTCTATTAATGTTGTTATCGTTAACCAATTTTCTGTAATTCAAAGCTTAAATGAAATAAAATACAAATATAAGAATAATTCTCATGACTGATTCAGGGAAATACATGGCTCTCCTTTTAGAGGTGACATACTCCTATCCCCGCTGGAGACTTGTGTGGGTGTTACTTTATTACAGTGATTTCACTCTGATTTGTCAAATAGGTTTGTCTGTGTCAGGGGTAGGCAAGTTCGGTCCTAGAGAGTCGCTGTCCTGCAGAGTTTAGCTTCTAACCCTAATCAATGTCTTTAGGATTACTAAGGCTATAGGTAGATACATTTTTTCAGGGTTGGAGCTGAACTCTGCAGGACTTTGGCACTCTAGGACTGAACTTCCCTGGTCTGAGGCATCACTTGTTCTTCAAACATATACTTTTTGGTCGCGGTGTTCCTCAGGGATCAATTCTTGGACCTGTGTTGTTTTCCCTTTCCCCTTTCCCTTTGTTTTCCCTTTCCCTTGACAACATCCAAATCTATCTTACCTTATAGCTTAACAATAAACACTCTCTTCAGGCACTGTTAGAATGCTTATAGAAATTATACTACACTGTAAAAAGTGATGCTGACTTAACTTTAAAAAACGAGGAAACCTGTTGCCTTAAAATTAGGTAAATAATGACAATTCACTTAACTTATACTTTTTTATTATTAATTACTTAATAATTTTAAGGCAACGGGTTTCATAATTGTTTTAAGCTAAGTCAATTTATCACCTTTTACAGTGATAAGAAGCCTATTTGTGAAATATTGTGTGTCATCAAGCAGTATGCAGACTCAACCAGAGTAAAACAAGTAAAGTTTCACAAAAGTAAACTATTTCATTTGTTTGGGGCAAATATCTGCACTCCTTGAATGCCATATTTGGGGGTTGTAGCTAACTGCTGTAAAAAAAATCACTTAATATCACTGTAATCACTTTTTTTTTTTACATTGCATGTTTTTAAGCTATTTTTTACCAAATCTAAATGAAGAGAGATCCAAAATTATGATGTTTGGCCCAAAGATAAAAAAAAATTATCTTTACATTTTATATATAAAATATACAGTGTGCCAGAAATTTGGCCATCCTATTTGAATGCAGCTTAAAGTTCACTGCTGTTGTCAAGTCATGTTTTTATCAACTTCACCTTCTTACTAAAGTTAAGATCTTTTCATCCATCAGCAATTTTAAAACCACAATCCATGCCTTTGCTTGACTACTCTAATACTGTATTATGGCATTACTCAAGCTTCCATTTCCTGTCTGCAGCTGCTGGACTTCTCAAATATATCCACATTACACCTATCTTTAATGTCTTTACTTGCTCCCTGTCAAGTATAAATTAACTCTTATTTGTCTACGAAGCCCTCAAATCCCAGCACCTCAATACTTGCTCCTATATACTTCATCTAGAACCTTAAGATCATTTGACCTTGGCGTATTCACTTTCCCCAGAGTAAAACTGCCCCACTTTTGCTCTATTCACATTAGACATGTTCCATTCATCACTGCATTTAAGATCTTTCTTAAGACATGGATTTTAATATTCCCTTAAGTATGTTATTTTGGGTGTCTCTTGTAGATTGTTGATTGTCTATTACATATTTTTTTTTTGATTTTTTTATTAAAATAATTTTCTTTTGTGCCGTAACTGCTCTGAGCCACTGCATTAGACAGCCAAAACCTGTGCACTAAAGATATATCAGCCAAAATAATTTCAGCAATCTGAGCTTGCAAAAATATCGGACGTTTGGACGTTTTTCAAGTCATTGAAGATTGGACATTTATTAAGTCAAGAACACTTTATCAAGACATTAATTTCAGTGAAATCTGCTAATATGCAATGATATATGGGGCTGATTTAAAGCTTACAGTACTTTTAAATGTATATTTCTCTGTATGTGTAAAATGATGCTGTATGTGTTACAGGGACGCACTGGCACTCCTGGTCTCCCAGGACGACAGGGACCAAGCGGATGGCAAGGACCAACTGGGCCTAAAGTGTAATTAATTCCATCCAATATTCCAAAATAGCTCACCAAGGCTGCATTTTTTTTAATTAAAAAATAAAGATGTTTGAAAAAATTCCTGATGAAGGTCATGTCGACCGAACCGATGTTAATAAATAATTGATCTATTTTGCATAGATAGTGTGCGGGACCTTTTTGTCTTTTAATCAAAAATAAAGTAAAAACATTCATTTTAATTGTAATATATTTTCAAATGTTATTTATTACTCTGATAGAAAAGCTGACTTTTCAGCAGCCATTGCTCCAGTCATCAGTGTCACGTGATCCTTCAGAATCAGTCATTTTAATATGCTGAATTGTGCTCAAAAAAACATTTCAGATTATTATCAGTGTTGAAAACAGTTGAGCTGCTTAACATTTTTCTGGAAACTGTGACAATGTTATTCCTGTGACGCCTGTGTTTTTAACAGGGGGAGAAAGCCGACCCTGGGCTGATGGGAATGCCAGGGGCAAGAGGACCAATTGGACCCAAGGTCTGGACAGCCTTTTATTTTCTGAATTAGGACTCATACAGTCATACTGCCTTGTCATATAGACATAAAGTACTGTACTCTGTTCACTGAATATTGTTCATTTATTGCAGGGCTTACCTGGACATAAGGGAGAAAAAGTGAGTTACCTCTCTGAACTCACTTTTATCATTCAGTTCATTCTTTAATTTTGTTCCCCAGTTGGTCATAGTTAAGTTATTCTTTTGCTGTTTTGACATTGTCCTGTTAGGGTTCACAAGGTTTCAGAGGTGAAATTGGCTTAAAAGGTGACAAGGTAAGTTACCATAGTGCAATTAGTTTTATACTGCAAATTGTAACTGGTCTAATCCATCATTTATTTTTTGTACTGTTTCAGGGATCAATGGGTCTTCCTGGAATGCTTGGCCAGAAGGTTCTGAATATATTATTGCATATTATTATAAATATATATATTTTTTAAGTTATGGGGTAGTTAGTATTAAAAAGAATTGGTCTATTATTTGTTAACATAATAAAATAATAAAGGCAATCTTATATGTGATTTTAAAATAATTTCTCAGGGTGAAATGGGCCCAAAAGGAGAACCTGGAAGCTCAGGGAAGAGGGGACCCACTGGCCGCCCAGGAAAAAGAGGAAAGCAGGTGATCTATCCCCAAACACAAATATAACAACATGATAACAGTGCAAAAGCATTGGAAATAAATGACTGTTATTATTGATTTCTGATGCAGGGTGCAAAAGGTGACATTGGTACAACTGGACCCATGGGACCAGCAGGCCCACAGGGGGTCCCTGGTCACCCTGGCCCTCCTGGTTTACCTGCCTCAGGTATTAAATTTACATACAAGTGAAAATAGTTCTCAAATATCTTGTGGTCTCTAAAAAAAAGTATAGTATCTTTGGGGAAATTACATGGAAAATTAGTAAATTAAAATAAATAATTTAAATTTTTTTGTAAATAATGAATTAAAATTAAGACAATTTGGGAGGAAAATTTGGCCATTTCTAATTATTGAGAGGTGGGGGGGTCTTGTCCTCTTCAATGTCTGTAGTGGTAACGGCCCTGTCAAGATCACATGATGATATTGCAGCATTCACCATGTGCAGACGGTAAAGCACATGGATCTTAAATCACCACAGGAAATCCCACCACTGGTCTATTTAGCTTCAGATGCAACCTGATCCATGACTAAAACAGAAGCCCCAAAGGAGACTGAAGCCATGACATCATGTCCTTAACTGACGGCTGGAGCGGCCAAGCTTCTCGCAGAATTAAAAACATTATGTCATCACTTTATTCACAGGACAGTTGCTGTCTTGTTTTGGTTTCTGTGCATATTAACTCAGGCCAGGTTTAGTAACTCTTAAAATCACTCCATTACTTTGCATCACACGGAGGGATATTTATGCCTTTGGCTTAATGTTGTTTACCTCTCCTCCAGGACTGTACATGGTAGGACAGAAAGGAGAGATGGGACTACCTGGCAGCCCGGGACGCTGCGGCTGTAATGCCCCCTCCTTTGACCACTGGCGCAGCTATCCCAGAGTGCCAGCGGTAAGCCAGCAATGCCATCACGCTTTACAAACTAAGCGTGAATATTCCCAGATATCTGTGCACTGCACTGGATTGATTGTTATTTTTGGATGATATTCAATATTCAATAAAACCATTCAATTAATTTAGCCAGTAAAGCAGTTGATAACATTTCATGTCTGTGCTGCAGATCTTTGTGGTGAATAACGAACAGGAGCTGAATCGCCTCCAGACTGATAATGCTTTGGCCTTCCGTAAAGATCAGAGGGCGCTTTACTTCAAAGATATTGGTGGCTGGATACCAATTCAGGTGCCCATTAATAATGTGATCTAAACAAAATCCAATTTATAAACGGACAGATGGTATATTACTTGTCCAGAACCTTTATTTTTATCAACTTTTTAGTGTTAAAATGATATGAATGTGTTAGGAAAGGCATATTTTAGGTTGTATAAAAGGTTTGCTATTTAGTTTATATGTTTATTATAAATGCAACAAAACACTACAGACAAAATCATTGTTTTTTTCCCACACTGGTCAATTTGAGCTATTTTGCTTCCAATGCTTGTCTTCTTTCAGACTAGGGAAAATAAAAAAAACATCCCAAATACACATTTAAGTTTTTTTTTTCTAGTCATACTTTATCTATTTGTTTCTGTAGATATATTTTACAATACATATAATTAAAGGCTGTTTTCTAAGAAAAAATATTCTCTTTTCTCCTGCATGGAGCCAGAAATACACTTCAGTGTCACTTACATACACCGAGCTTTACAGTTTTATTCCTATCTATATTTTGAAGGTTTTTGCAGTGGTGTTTGTTCATATATAATTTTTTGATAATTGAAAATTTGTTGAAAATGTTTATTAAATTTTTTCTGCTTCTTGACATTATTTTCTGATTTATAAAGTGATATCCAAAATCTACTTTGTAATAATAATATATATATATATATATATATATATATATATATATATATATATATATAATATACATATTTATAGTAATAATACAATTATATTAGTTTGGACCCTATTCGCCTGTTGTGTATTGCTTTAATTTATTTAATATTTTTCAATTATTTTTGATTTATGATTGATTTTATATTTTTTTTATTTCATGTTTTTAATTGCCAAGTGATATGCCAAGTCAAATAATGTCATAAAACTTTATTTATAGTAGGCTAATTATAAATGCCAAAATAAAATATAATATGAATTGTAGCATGTTAATATGTCAACTTCCCAAAATAATTTTGTGTCAGTCTGACTGTTTTTGAAATGCATCTTATTTCTAAATAGTTTTACTCACATAGTGATTTTAGTCTCCAAGGTCTGTAAAAGACTCTTTGATTGCAGTTAACACCGTTCCAGTCGATGGAGCGTGATCCCGACCAGGAGGGTTTCTGCGGAGACAGCATCGTGCAAGTTGAGAATGGAGAGGAGTGTGACGACGGAAATAAGGTGGTCACAGATGGCTGTGTCAGTAAGTATCAGGTTGAAACGGAGGCGCTCCAGCTGACAGCTTATTCCCAACAACATGCTGTCATACAGTTTAACCTGAGAGTGCATTCTAAAATGGGAATAATCTGGTCCTGTATAGCAAATAAAGCCGAGAATAACACCTTCATTCAAAAGTCACCCCAACATATGTGCTCATAATTCATTACACGGAGCTCTGGAATACTCCATTCTGATTGTTCGATCACTGCATTCTGCGGTCAAATATTTTTGTACAGTGACCGCTAAACTGTAGAGCTGGCTCTTGTCCCAGGCATTCTATGTCTTAAATAGTTGTGCTGGTTTCAGGCCTTGTGTCGCACCGTGCTCTCTTTCTTCTCATTTAATGATTTAACACTCAAATCAACATTTAAGTAAGGAATAATTGAAGACAGGCTGTTGAATTATTAGGAAAATAATTCAACCTGGTAATTGGTGATTCACAGCGTGAAGCTGAGTATTTTTGTGTTTGTTCATTTATTTTGTGTGCCATGTAATAAGCTGAATAATGTGCTGGCATGCATTAGAGTTTATTTTGCCAGACTGTACATTAACAGACTGTACATTATCTCTCACTGTAAAAACAAATAAGTAATTTTAACAGTAAAAACCTGTTAACTGGTTAACAGTAAGTTCCCTTATTCTATACTGTAAGAAACTGAAAAATAAATAAATAAATGTAATTTTACAGTAAAATACTGTTAAATGTAACGTTTATTTAAGTGAAAAAGAATAAGTTGTGTTATAACTTGTAGTGAAAAACTATATACTATGACATTCCCAGTGTGACAACTCACTTTTGTGTAGCAGCATGAACAAGTTGTCACCGATGTTTCTATGTGGCTGACAGCTTCAAATGCAGAAGAGTGGGTGTGTTCTGGTAAGGACCCCGGCACCTTCCCTTCGAAGCAACCAACACAGCCCAGCATGGACAGTGAGCAGATCCTCATTCTCTCAAACTCTGTGGAGGACTTTGGTTTGGACTGGTTGGCTCCTGAAGAGCCCACCCACAGCCGCTTAGGCGAGTGGTACTGGCAAGGATGGCATCAATGATCCTCCCCCCAACGACCCGCCCCATTCTTCCCGGTGGTTCACAACGAACTCACCAGGACGTGGCGTGCCCCCTATTAAGCACATGTTCATTCCTTCACTTTTGCCGCTCTCATCGCTGTTAATGGCACTGAAAAAAGAGGTTATGGAAAGCTCCCTCTCTGGAAGAGGTGGTTGCTGCACATCTTTGCCCTCTATCGCCTGTAGGATTGAAGGCCCATGCAGTGCACCCATCTAAGCCCTGCAGGACTACCTGGCAGACAGGGCTTATTCAGCTGCTGGCCAGGCTGGCTCAGAGCTTCACACGATGGTGGTACTCCCAAGTTTTTCTGTTTAAACTCCTCTGCACAATGGATGAGTCCGGCCATAGTTCTGATGCCTTCAGGAAGCTGCACAAAGCAAATTAACAACTGGCAATTGGCAAGGCAATGGCCAACCTAGTGGTGCTGGACCGACAACTTTGACTAAACTTTGTGGAGATCAAGGACGCTCTGGGTGATGGAAGCTCTGTTCAGGCTGGGCCCGTCCTTCTCACTCAGCATATGCCGAAGAAAACTACAACTGTGATAGCAGACCAACATACTCGAAATAGCACTTCTCCTCCTCTCATTACCACGAGTGTCAGTTCGCTGCCTCCTCGCGGCGACCTACCACTTGAAAGTCTCAGACCTCTTGCCGAGGACAGGCGTTCGGTTGCGATTGACCTCCAGAAAGAAGCTAGTCATGACAGATGCCTCCAACTTAGGTTGTGGAGCACTGTACAGGGGCACACCGGCGTTAGGCTCCTGGCCCAGCTTGCATATCACCTGCCTAGAGATATTGGTGGTTTTTATTGCCCTAAAATCCTTCCTGCCAGCCTTGAGGGGGCACCATGTCCTGGTCCACTCGGACAACTTGACAGTGGTAGCCTTTATAAATCACCAAGGCGGTCTCAGGTCACACTACCTTTAAAGGATGGCGAGACACCTTCTATGGACACAGTATAATCTGCTCTCACTGAGGGCAGTCCACGTGCTGGGCAGACTGAACCAGGGAGCGGACATGCTGCCCCAGGAAAATGTAGCTCCAGGAGAATAGAGACTACATTCCCAAGTGGTTCAGAGGTCTGTCTTCGGGAGGGCAGATGTGAACAACTCTCACTGGCCAATATATTTCTCAAAGGAGCGGGATTCTCTGGCCCACAAATGGCCCAGCGCTCACCTGTATGCGTTCCCTTCGATTGCCCTGCTCCCTCAGGTTATCAGACTCATCATGGAAGTTGGGTGTTCAGTCCTCTTGGTGGCCCCACTCAGGAGTAATCAGATGTTGTTCCCCGAGTTAATTTACCTGCTATCGGCATCCCCTTGGCCAATTCTGTTGAGGAAGGACCTCCTCTTTCAAGCAAGAGACATGATCTGGTATACCGGCCCGAGCTATGGAGCCTTTATGTTTGGCTCCTTGACGCGAGTCTTTACAGCTCCCAGTGAGGGTGGTTGATACAATTTTAAAGGCTAGAGCCCCATCTATAAGACACCTCAACTATCAGTGACGTAAGTGTACGCTGATTGGCCAAACGCATGCAAAACACTGGCTAACCGGCATTTTTAAAAAGCCATGTAAACATATTTACTCCATGAACATGGAAAACAGCGATAATGGCATTTACCTGTTGTCTGTAGTATTGTGTTATTTTCTCAGCTTCGATGATATGTAACACTGCATGTTTTCATAAAAAATGTAGTCTCTTACACCACTGGATAGTTCCTAGAACTAAGTTCCTAGAAGTACGCGGTACGAAATCCCCTAATGTTAACCTTTCTGCAAGAGCTGCTGGACAAAGGGTGCACTCCTTCCATGCTAAAAGTGTATGTGGCACCCTTTGCAGCGAATCATGCACTCGTGGCTGGCCAGTCTGTCGGAATAAGTTTTTGAAAGGAGCTTGAAGACTGAACCCACCTCATCCTTATACTAGGGGTGTAACGATTCATCGATATGGATCGATATATCGATAGGATGTATGACGATACGATGCATCGATGCCACGCGTAAAATATAAATATCTGTAGTATAAAAAGGCACCTTTATTTTGGCACTGTCCACATTTTCACATAATGGCCGTCTATGCATTACCGCCAACGCGTGCATTCTCGTTCAATCTCACGTATCAGGACTCGATATAAGCACTGCCCGAAGGCACAAGTCGAGCATAAAAGACGCTCGGGTTTGTTGGAGTAACAGTCGAGCGCTGTGTGAGAAGTTTCCGTGCACACATCTGAAGCGCACGCACACAGACAGCCACGTCAACTCTGCGCGAATACTGAATTGAGCTCTCCTCCGCTTTTTTGTGCATGGATGAATAAATACAGACAAAACTACACCAAAATAAATGTTTTGGCTAATATCTTTGTAAACAGTCGATTAAGCATAGCATATATCTTAATATAAACATTGAAGAAAGAAAAGGCATGTGTATCAGTGTATTAAATCTGTGCTTTCGTTCTTAAAGTGAAAGCAAACCAATAATAAATCTAATACTGTCAAAGATACAAGGGCTCACTGCTCCTGGCTAAATAACCTTTGTAACATCAAAAAGTATTAATTTATAGGCTATTTCATTTATACAGTGAAGACTATGCAATTATTTTACATTTGATTATTACATTTCTGTAGCGTACCTGAAAATGTATTTTAGACTGAGCTGAAAAACCTGAGAAGCACTGTTTATTGAACTTGTGTTTGTGTTCTTCTGTATTTATTTTCTGCTATTGCTTGCAATTTGGTCATCTGTAGAAAATATTTTTAGCACTGAGCCCATAGTAGCATTTTTAGATTTATGTTCATGTTATATATTTTTGGTTACATTTGTGAGTTAATAAATATGTAGATGGTTGTTTAAAATAGGTATATAATATCATAATATCGATATATATCGATCGATATACTCCTGTATCGAATCGAATCGTAATCATATAATTTTTTGAGGTATCTGCAAATATCGTATCGCTGGGTATGAGAATCGATATCATATCGAATCGTGACGAACCATCCGATTTACACCCCTACCATATACTGTGCTGACATGGGGCTTATACATAGTCCTTAGGGCCCAACGAGGGTCTTCCTTTGAGCTGCTCCAGTCAGCCGACCTAACGCCTCTGTCACTTGAGACCGCTCTACTTCTGGCATTAGCATCGGTCAAGTAAGTGGTTGACTTAAAAACACTGTCAGTCGGTGCTTCATGGCTTGATTTTAGGCCTAACGACTGTAGTAATCCTCAAACCAAAACACTGCTTTGTGCATAAGGTGCTCTCCACACGTTCAGAGCACAAGTTATCACCCTTCTGGCACATCCTAACACTTGCTTTACTCTACCCGGTTCGGGCTATTAGAGTTTAAATAAAGCAATCTAGCCACTTCTGGCATTCAGAGCAGCCCTTTGTTTGCTTCAGAGGCCACTCCAAAGGGCTGGCAGTCTTGAAGCAGAGACTATCTTGCTGGATATTTGAAGCTATAGCCCTGGCTTACGCCTCAGTGGATTTGCAGTGTCCTATTGGAGTGAGGGCCCATTCTACCAGAGGAATTGCCTCCTCCTGGGTATAGTCCAGCTGAGTTTCAATTAGTGATATCTGTGCAGCTGCTGACTTGTTTTCACTGTTTACCTTTGCCAGATGATTTTATGTCTTGGAGGTCCCTGGTTTTCAGGCATGGATTTTTCCACTTAGTTTACCTAATCCCTTCTGTGAGTGGAGAAGGTCTTGTAACATGGACCCCAGCCTGGAGGCTTATGTCTCTTAATTGGCTCATGCTTCTTAGGGGCCATCATTACGGGTGCTCTGGAGCTGGGCTCACAGAGCAGCTTTGTTCTACACTTGCTTATAGCACGGCGCCATTGGATGCGTTCCCCATATGCGTAGCAATGCAACAGGAGAGACTGTTCTATAGGGAATCCTCCGTTTACTAATGTAACCTCAGTTCGCTGAGATGAGGGAGCGAGTATTACGTAACTTGCCGTGCTATAAGGCTACACACGAGTCGATGACTGCTGCTATCAGTCGAAAGATTCTTGCCAAATGATGCTAAGAGCTGACTTATATAGCAGCCGGCTCCACTCCTTTTGGCGGTTTGAAGTGCCATTTGTACGTGCAGCTACAAGGTTCAAGGTTCTTTTATTCGTCACATACTCAATTATACAGAATATAATCAGTAGTGAAATGTAAATCAGGTCAGGTCTGCTCAATGGACAGTGCAAAATATGTAACACAACACAAGAGAATATACATAAATATAGGTAAAAAAAATAACGAGTAAAATGTGCAATAAAATAAAATGTGCAATACAGTATACTGTGGACTTAATAAATACTTATATAAACAGGGATGTGCAAGAGGAATGTGCAAACAGGCAATGCGGATGATGGAGAATAGTGAATGTTTTACATTTTATTAAATTGAGTCTTGTTGATGTTATTAGACCGAGTTTGAGTTTAGGAGCCTGATAGCCTGAGGGAAGAAGCTCCTCCTAAGTCTCTCAGTTTTTGCCATCATGCTCCTGAAGCGCTTGCCAGATGGCAGTAAAATTAAAAGACGGTTACCGGGGTGATTTGAGTCCTTGATGATTTTAGCAGCTCTGCTTTTGCAGCGTTTGAGGTAGATGTCCTGCAGAGAGGGAAGAGCAGACCCTGAGATGCGCTCAGCTAAGCACACAACTCTCTGCAGAGCTTTGCAGTCCTGATTTGATGCATTACCATACCACACTGAGATGCACTGAGTCAGTACACTTTCTATGGCCCCTGAATAGAAGGTTTTCAGGATTGCTCAGGATTTCCTCAGCTGTCGCAGATGGTACAGTCTTTGCCTGGCTTTCTTGACCTGTGTTTGAATGTGTGCAGTCCAAGTCCGGTCCTCAGAGATGTTTACACCGAGGTACTTGAAGCTGCTCACCCTCTCCACAGGGGTCCCACTGATCATAAGAGGAGTGTAGGGCCGCTGTTTTCTCTTCCTGAAGTCCACAATCAACTCTTTAGTTTTGCTCACGTTCAGAGAGAGACAGTTGTCCTGGCACCATGATGTAAGTCTCTCTACCTCATCTAAGTATGCAGTCTCATCATTGTTGGAAATGAGGGCCAGAACCACAGTATCATCAGCATATTTAACAATAGAAGTGGAGCTGTGAGAGGACACGCAGTCGTGTGTGTAGAGAGAGTATAGCAGGGGACTCAGGACACAATCCTGTGGGGCTCCTATGTTCAGGGTGATGGAGTTGGAGGTGAATTGGCCCATTTTCACCACTTGAGGTCTGCAGGTGAGGAAATATTGAATCCAGTCACAGAGTGAGAGTTTAGGAGGTCTGAATCAGTATTGAAAGCTGAGCTGTATTCAATGAAAAGCAGGCACTGAAGAGGGTCCAAAGTAGCAGGGATGGAGGAGCAAATGTGGTTCTTTAAAAGTCTCTCAAAAACCTTCATGACTGTTGATGTTCAGGCAAGAGGGTTTACTGTTCTTAGGCACAGGGATGATGACAGATTTTTTAAAGGAGGTGGGAACCACAGAGGTAGCAAGGGACTCATTAAAGATTGATGTAAACAAACCAGCAAGCTGATCAGCGCAGGACCTCAGAACACAGCCAGTAATCCCATCAGGTCCAGCTGCTTTCCTGACGTTCACTCTCTTTAGTTCCCTCCGAACCTCGTCCTCCGACACGGTGATAACATGATCATCGCTGCTCTGTCTGCTGCTTCCTGACGCGCTGATCGGCAGAGTCGCGCTGCCGCCATTGCATTCAAAGCGGCCGTAGAAGGTGTTTAGCTCTTCGGTCAGCAACGGATCTGCTCTCACCTCTGCGGAGGATTTATTTCCAGAGGAACAGATGTCTTCAGTCCCTGCCACATGCATCGAGAGTCATTGAGATGAAAATGTGACTCAATTCTCTCCCTGTATTGAGTTTTGCGGCTCTTACTGCACGTCAGAGAGCATAGCACAATGCTTTGTACTCGCTCATGTTTCCCAATAGAAGACCGGCATTGTATGCGGCAGTGCGATGGTTAACCGCATCACGGATTGTTCTGTCCACCCACGGTTTCTGGTTGGAGAATGTCCTTTTAGTTACTGTTTCAGTAGCTTGCTCGGTTAGCGTGTTGACAAAGCTTAATGCTACATCCGTGAACTCGCTGACGTCAGATGAACTCGCCCGGAACATGTCACAGTCGACGTCATCAAGAGCCGCCTGTAGCATAGCTTCTGAGTGGGAGGACCAGCGCGTCACTTCTCTCTCCACCGGGGGTTCCTGAACAAACCTTTGTTTATATTCCGGTGTGAGGAAAATGGCGGCATGGTCCGATTTGACAAAAGCCGGCAGTGATCGGACTTTGTAGGCATTCTTAAACTGAGTGTAGCAATGATCCAGTGTGTTCGGTCCTCTAGTCCGACAGGATATATGTTGGTGAAAGTTCGGCATGACCTGCCTGAGGTTGGCTTTGTTAAAGTCCCCCGCGATGATAGAGGCAGCGTCAGGGTGTTTGTTGATGTATCCGCTGAGCACATTGTGGAGTTTGGACAAAGCCAAGCTAGTGTCTGCCTGTGGTGGAATGTAAACAGCAGTAACGACGATCGATGAAAACTCCCGGGGCAGATAGAATGGGCGGCAGATAATGGAGAGATGTTCCAGATGAGGCGAGCAGGAACGCGACAGAATGGAGATGCTCCTGGGGTCACACCATTTCTTATTGATCATGAAACACACTCCACCACCTTTGGTTTTACCGGCCTCGGCTGTTCTGTCCATCCGTAAAACAGAAAAGTTATCAGATGGCCTTACTGCATTGTTCGGGACTGAGGTCGTGAGCCATGTTTCAGTCAAACAAAGGATTGTGAGCCGTTTCCCTCAGTCTGTTGCAGATTCCAGCGCATTTCCAGTGTTTCTTTCGATTATACAAAGTATCAATCCACGTGCAGACAGTTATGCCATGTCGTGTTCTTTTGTTGTAAAGTGCAGACATTATGCATGTAAAAATAAAAATACGTAAAAAAGCTGCCTGAACGTCGACTGACCACAGCAGCGCCATTTTGGTGTATCACAAATGTCACACAAATGTGAACAAATCATGCTTCAGTATTCAGAGTAAACAGGACTTTCCAGATATATTTAGCAATGCAACGCTCATTCCGTCATCTTTTTTTCTTTTTCACTTTCTCAGAGTGCAAACTTGCTTATTGTGGGGATGGATATCGCTATGAAGAGGCAGAGGAGTGTGACGGAAAGGATTTTGGCTTTCACACATGCAGATCCTTTTTGCCTGGGTAAGACTGTTCAAGCCTGTTTCAAATTTATAAGGCAAAGCTAAAAATCCCCCTCAAGGACAATTAGCCATTTTCTTGTCCCAAAGAGTTTGAATGTTATTTATTTATTTATTTACTGACTACTATACTCTAGCACAATTTTATATTAAAATAATATTTTGAAAGAATTTTGCTTTAAATAAAATTTGTCCAAATAACATCCCTGTCTTTTTGTCCACAGATCTTATGGACACCTCAAGTGCACAGCTGACTGTTTCATTGACTCAACAAACTGCAAGTATTTCACATGAGGACAAAAGAAAGTAGTGTCTCGTTGCAGCTGGCGAGATCCATATAAACGACGACACTGAAAACCGTAGATTCAGTGGATAAACTGAGAGTAGAAATCATTGACGGAATTATCACAAACACATTAGCTGAACTCCTCTGTTGACATGATGCTGAGAGGCCATGTTGCTCACTCGGGAAAGGAACGCTTGGCAAAGCCACGTTTGTGCTCGCGCTCTTAAGAACTCTAACTGGACTTCAGACGCCATTCTCAATTCATTCAGCCTCTGCTGCCTACCATTCGGCCCTGGCTCAACATTTGGCCAGCGTGGTTGGCTGCACTAAGAGGAAACAGGTGAGTTGGTTGCCTCTTGGAAATGGGCGAAGGACTTCTCAATACCTCAAAGTACTGTAGTACTGTTTCAGAGAAAAGCCGTTTTCTCCTGGTCCACCCCACCTTTCCTCACATAGGCTGCTCTGTACATGGAATGCAATGTGACGTTGTTACTATAGTATTTTGCATGAGGCTGAGATTGCTGTAGACATGTCAGCAGAGGCATGTAACTGAAAAAATTTAAGTGGCTCATATCTTTAAATGTAATATTATGCAGGCAGACCAAACTGGTGCTTGGCCTCGGAAGAAACCTAATAATTTAATTATCTTAAATAACACTGATGTACGTTAGGTTTAGTACAGTTTTGCATACTGGGTACAACATTAACTTGTTGCCATACATCCCAATAGTGGGTAAACTGAAGAAGAAAAAATAATTTAAGAGCTCATAAAATGGCACAATTATAAGCCAAATGACTGTTAAATTGACAAACATCACTTGATGTTTGTTCAGAAGTGCCACCATATCATATACAGTACCAACATTCAGTATCTTCAATATTTTGTATACTAATCAAACATAACCAAAAAAATGATTCGAAGCTCAATGAGGGAGTCAAACTCCGTAACATCTCTGACCGATTCACTGCCTGAGTCAGATTCAATCACCTTACTCAAAAAGAAATTCAAGGCAGCATCATAAAGAAATGTTAGAAATGTGTTTACCAATACATATGTCAGGTAAATGTGACCCCCCCCCCCCAAAAAAAAAATAAAGATTCTGATTGGAATCCACCCCATAATGATGCTTTTTTTTTCATTTCTTTGCAAATTGGACGTCATGGTTTGCGAGGTTTGTCACGTTCAAGAAACACAAGAAATCACACATGGATGCATATCAACTAGACTTGTTTGTTGAAATAATGTACATTTTTGTCACATTTGCAACCATTTTACTCACCCTTATATGAAACGCTACATCTCATAAACCATGTATACACAAATTTTAGTGGTTTCTTGCAATTTGCATTGTTGCAGTGACCCAAATGGCCAGTAAAACTATTTATTTAAGCACCAAATTCACATTTTATTTTAGTTTGGCGCATGGCAGGTGTTAGTTTTGGACCCTGGGGATAAAATGTGTGTTTTCACAGATTATTTCATGTAAAAAGGCTGCATAAATGTACTTAAACACTAACCACAATAATACTACTGACTGACAATATTTAGGATGTTTAAGATTAGAAGACCCTGCTTTCCAGGCTCTCAGTATGTTTTATACTTAGTTAACATTTCCATCATATCTCAGGAAACCACTTAAAGATATCCATAACCCCTCCACCTCCATGTGTGGAGTAGGGTGCACATATTCCACAGTTATATAGCTTAGTTCCACGCTGTTGTTTGGTACTTCAAGATCTTGAAGTAACGCAAACACTGCTTATTTATTGAGTTATGGGTCTACAGATCTTAAAATAGGGAGGAAAAACCAACCAATCTCACTAGTATACCTAGCTATTTTTTACAAGGTGGCGATTTGTTTGAATTCCCACAATGTGGTTTTCAGAAAACAGCAAGTATGAAGCTCCATCCCTAAACCTAACCATCAGTGGGGTGTAAACAGATTACAAATGTATTCTATATAGTCATCAAACGCAAAATAGTTTGTAATTGGCGTGAGGTTGTGTTGGAAAAACCATTCAGTATGTGAAGGCTCTACAGCTGTTATTGAACATTTTGTACTGTCTGCTATTGCAGGGGTAGCATTTTGCTGCTATTCAGGCTAAAGACTGTTGGATTAAGGCTGGACTGGTGTTTTTTTTGTCCCAAAGACTTTAAACTGACTTATGCCAAAGTCCAGTCTGAATATACCTCAGCATATACGATGTGCTTTAGCCTTTGTGATTACAGGACCTGAGGTGTAGCATACAGCACTTACTTACTGTTAAATTCAGTGAAATCTTGCTTAAGTATCTTTGAGTTTTTTGATCAAGCCAGTTTCCCATAAGCTATATGATGCATTTGCTACAGAAACCTCTTTGCTTACATTTCTGGGGTGATATTCCTGACTTATCTGTAGATTTCATGTAAAATATTATGGATATATTATCAAAATAAGTGTCTTGAATGTATTATTCTGGTGAAACTGCATGTTTATATTGTATACTCTTGTTCAAAAGAGCAAAATTGCCACATACATTGATGGCTTATGACAGGCAGGCGTTTTTGGAGTTAAAGTGCATTTAGCTTGTAACTGACTGTTATCCTCAGATTTGTACAAATTGAGGAAAGATTTTAACATCAAATATTGCACAACAAACAAATACAAAAGAGACTGAATGTTTTGTCCTAGTGTAATTTGAAAACTGTTCTCAGTATTAAAACTTGTTTGATTCTGTCCTGTAATGATGTTAAAATAAAGCTTGAAAAGCTAACTTTTGCTGTATCACTGTTGTTTATATTGGACCCATTCATTTTCTTCTCCTAAACATGAATTGTGTGAGGATTTTGTCTTCATATTCTTTCATCAAAATGATGTAATAGATTACACAAATTGTCAATGCTAGCTGCCCAAAGTCAGAGCCAATCTGTAGATTTTGAGCAGTCAGAGGTGACAGATTTATCATACATTTTTATTGTATGATGCACAAGTTGTTCAAGTCATTTTGAACACAACAAACTCAGGCAGAAATATGCACCTTGTTGCTATGAGATGCATGACATTTTTTTGCATAAATTGGCTGAAAATATCAAACATGTTTGATATCCTCTGACTGGATGGAATCATATGAATCTAAAAAAGTCTTGCCTATCACCACACACTGTGCAATCTGTCATATTTGACTGCAACTATCATCGACTTTCGTCCAAATAGCAAATTGGCAAAAGAAAGTTGTGAAATGTATTCCAGCCTTCAGTCAATTAGTATATGATGGCCAGTTATTCTGTTACCATTTACAGAGAAAATAAAAATAACTCGTAGAGTGTATGATACCTAGTGTTATAAAATATGTTCAGATTTGAAAAGTTGTGTTGTGTATACCAGCTTTAAATGGGTCATCAGATGCCTATTTTCCATAAGTTGATATGATTATTTAGTTTAGGGTATTAATGAAAAGTCTATAACATACTTTGGTTAAAATGTCTCAATGGTAGTGTAAAAAACAAAATCAAATGTCAAAATCAGCTCTGTTTTTAGCAAGCCATTCTAGTCCATTTTGCTTTAAATGCTAATGAGCTCTGCTGACCCCGCCCCTCTCTTCCGTGGGGTGACGAGCAGTACCGTTTACTTTAACCGCGAAACTGGTAGCACGTTATTAGGTGATTTGCAAAGATTCATAAAAAACGTTATACTCACATCTTCTGTAGATGAAGCTGGATCATGAATGATTTGCGCGAACATAGATGCATTTAGGAAGATCGGGATCGGCGCATTCACTTCAAAATGAAAGTAATGTTAATCCTCTGCGTCTTCAGTGGCTCAGATGTCGGGAGTAAATGACGACTGCTATATGCATTAGTACATCCAACAACAAAACACCTCAATCGCTTAATCGGAGATATCTAGTCTTCCCCTGCACCGGCGGACAGCTCTCAGCTCACTCAGAGCGGGTCTAAGGTAAGACGGTCTTGTCAATCAACTATTGTGGGAGGGGCCTGTACAGAACTACGTCATTCTGACAGGAATTTCAGAACAGCCTGATAAACCCTAAAATGGGGATTTAAAATAAAACACTGGGTGGATTTTTATCCTTATAGGATGGATGTGTACACACACTTCCAACACACATTTATGTTCAAACAACTTGTAAAGTGAATTTTGCATCCAATGACCCCTTTAATTGTTTTAGGATAATATACCAACAGAAAAAAAAATGTGATCCTTGTTTTTGTACAACAGCGCAATGAACGAAAAATTAATGTTGAGTTAGTCTGTATAATAAATTTGTTGACTTTGTAAATGGTTACAGAGAAAACTGGCATCACACACTACCAGATGTTCCAAACAATACAAACCCATGCAGAAGCGTGCATTGTTGCTAGAAGACATATGACGAATGAAAACAACATGAGTTGTAAAATTGGCTCAAAATATCAAATATATTTGATATCCTCAGACTGGATGGAATCATAATGTGAAGCTAAAAAACTCGGACTGCTGAAAAACTGCAGATCGTCTCTGACTTTTGGCTCATTCAGGGCAAACATCTGGGTAAAAGTTGTGTAATGTATTTGATTCTTTACATTTTTGAAAATGTTTATCAAATTTTGCTCTGCCAGAAAAATAGTTCCAAATGAAGGCAATTGGTTCACTCATAAAGGCAGAAAAGGTAACACTAAACCCCCCTCACTATGCACAAACACAGACCACAGAGTGTTTTAAAAAGTGGAAAGTACTGTTAGACTGGATTTTCTGTTCCACAGAGCTGGATTATGAATGTGCCTTTATGTTGACAAGTGATTCTTACACTTTTTAAAAGTAATTTTTTGTGATATCAGGGTTGGCATTGCTAACATTTTTATGTTGGCAGGCCTTCAGAGAACGTCCTACTGCTCTCATTGCTGAGCTTTTCTTGCTCATCAAGGTGTTAGCTGAGTAAGCTCTGTGCTAGATCACAGCCAGCCACAGTTACATCAGCATTTCTTTGCTGAGTCTCCGGCTCTGCTGCTCAGAGACTGTATATGTGGGCGTGAGGCCTGACAGTGATTGACAGTGTATTGATCACGGAGGAGACGGAAGGTGACAGAGAAAGATAAAAGGGATGCTGTCGACAGCTTTCCAGGAAAGAAACACTTTGTGCCGATGGAGAAATGGACCATAGAGCCTGAAAAATATTGTGCTATGGCTTTGGACTGGCTTTTTTGTGTGTGTGTGTGTGTGTGTGTGTGTGTGTGTGTGTGTGTGTGTGTGTGTGTGTGTGTGTGTGTGTGTGTGTGTGTGTAAAGGTTGGCAGGAACGTACACAGATTTTTGAAGATGGTTGCCGTTCAGTAACCATATTACACAGCCATATCTTTATCCACTAATCACATTACGGTAATTTGCCTGCAGATGAGCTAGGCAATATCTTATATATGCATTGCATAACACAATCTGATTTTGAAGTTTGTTGGGAATGTGCCAGTATGAGACTTTGAAGAGGGGGCCGCATGGAACAGGGTGTGAGGTGAGACCCCCGTTGCATTTGCAGGGGCTCAAATGGGGTCTTATTTAGCCAAAGCTGCCCAGGACTTTCCATTGAGGCTGGGTGGAAACTTTCTAATAATCTTAGAGTCTGGTATTTGAAATGTCTGCTGGTGAAATCCTAAACTGTGTCCCAAATCGCTACCTATATAGAGCACTATTTTCAAGGTAGTAACTGATTATATGTAATCTAGATTATGCAATCAGATACCAAAAATAAAGTTAGATTATGTAATCCGATTCCAAAAATAAATTTAAAATTCGATTATATTACATTTTAAAATGCTCATAATCATATTAATTATCTTTATTGATTAAATGTTTGCATATTCACACAGGAATTAATCATAATGTGTTGACTTTGCATAATTCTTTTTTTTTCTCCTTTTCTTTTCCAAGTACCATCTTGGGAAACACCTGACGTAATGTAAAGTTTAATGGCGTTCATGTACTTCAATCCCATAATGCACCTCAACAAGTGTACAATCGATGTAAACTCAGCGGCTAGCTGCAAAAGAGTGTTGCACCAAATTAGCTCCCCCAAAATCTCACAAAAATATGATGCCTGAAGCACTTACAAGGACACTCAGTGTTGAAATTTCTTTGCTTCTTTTACTCATTCTGTGGACTTATGGAATGAATGAGCAAAGAAATAGTATTTGGGGCAATTTTTGAAACAGCTCTGTAGACTGTGATTAAATTAAATAGGAAAAAAGACAGCTGCCATATTGTAAGTATGATGATGGATTATACCAATGCAGGTTTAGTGGTGTCATGTTTCGGGTGCCGGTGTAGGATGGAGGACAGGGGCCTCACAGGCAGGAAACAGAGAGGACCCAGCTGTCACCCGAGGCCCCAGTGAAAATCCCTGACCTACGGAGGGAATGGCATACATGCAATAGAATGGCAGGAAATGAACAACACACACAAACACATATAAACTAGAAATAAATGGATGGATAATAGCCAGGAACAAAGGGCTAAATCACAAGAACTCTTAAATCTTAGATGAGTGTTCATCAATATAAAAATTGAAGTCTAATACAGAATCAACTATAGCTAACTTTTACTGACAAGGGCAATAATGCTATAGAGTGATGTGATGACATTTTTTAGGCCACACCCTGGAAGTTAGCATTTCCCTGTTTGCCTCGACAAAGAGTCAGTAGGATTTTTCATTGGCTTTTGGATTATTGCAGGAAATAAGGCAACAAAATGAGGCTGTAAAAGCAGACTAGTGAGTAAATGTTTTCCTGTTTGGTGTGATGACTATTAATGTCCACAACAACCTCTGATGTAAGTTTATGTCAGGGAATATAATGTGAAATATATTTAGCTTGTGTTACCCTTACATCTTATTGTAGGCATTTAATCAAAAACCCATTCCAAAAAAAAAAATACATGGACTTAAGGACAATGGATCCTGGGGCCTCATTTATAAAATGTTGCGCAGAAACTATCCTAAATTTGAGCTTACGCTCATCACTCAAATATGCGTTCGTGTGATTTATACAATGAACGTACGCACAGAAAACACACGTACACCTCTCTTTCAGATGTGAAATCTGATTTGCGAATGATAAAATCTCTCTGCCTTGTAAATGACTCCTAATTAATGTCATTAACATATGTGACCCTGGAGCACAAAACCAGTCATAAGTCGCATGGGTATATTTGTAGAAATAGCCAACGAATACATTGTATGGGTCAAAATTATCGATTTTTATTTTCTACCAAAAATCATTAGGACATTAAGTAAAGATCATGATCCATGAAGATATTTAGTCAATTTCCTACCATAAATATATCAAAACGTAATTTTTGATTAGTAATGTGCATTGCTAAGAACTTCATTTGGACAACTTTAATTTTTTTGCTCCCTCAGATTCCAGATATTCAAATAGTTGTATCTCGGTCAAATATTGTCCTATCCTAACAAACATCAATGGATGCATACATCAATGGAAAGCTTATTTATTCAGCTTCCAGATGATGCATAAATCTCTTCATTTCAAAAACGTGCAGTACGTCCGACAAGAAAAAGTGTACGTCTGCTCAGCCTCAGACCCTGACATGAGGATAAGCACTTTTCCACGTCAAAGGCAGTTTTTACAAATATTTAAGCGCACACACACTCTAAGATCAAATCTGTGTGTATGCAAAGCAAACATTATAAATGAGGCCCCAGACATGCAAAATTTCTCTGTTTCCTGGTTTTGGCCTACAAATACATAATCTCTGCAGCAGTTTAATATATTTCATAGAACAGCTGTTTGCAGCCTTCTAATTTGATTGGTTGAGCTGCATAGTGTTTATAAACGCAATGTTCGATGGACGTGTGAGAGGAGTCATGAAACTGATGCCATAGGTCATGTGATGACAAAGCCAAAGTTGCTAATGTAGTATCACACATCGACTCTTGCCTTAATACAAAGAACACAAATGTCAAAGCTGCAGTGTTGCAGGAAAATATATTTTCACATTGTGAATTTATATTCTGTTAAATGTTGCAATTTGTTATGGTGTCCATGCTTTAGGGTAGGTTTACAATGACAACATTCATTGCATAATCCAGTACGGATAAGGCATTGAATCATTACCTCAATTCATTCAACAAACCTTGATTAATTTAGGAACGAAATATCATTAGGGGTAATTTACAGAAAACGCATTTTCACTGTTAAATAACACTCAACAAGGTCTTAGAGATGCATTTTTGAAAATATTAATTTTTTTCAAATGCTGTCATGTGCAAGAGTTTGCTAAAGACACGTGACCATTGCTCAACAGCTAAATACGTCAGTCTAGTTTTAGCACACTGAAAAGCAGTGTAGTGGAATGTGTTTTGTATTAACTTGTTAAATTAAATGTTGTATGAAAGCTTGTGATACTGCTTGATCAAAAATAATTTACATTCTGATTGGTTGGCTGAAATCTAATAAACTTATTAGACGTCTTCTTCCAAGAAGCTTGCATTCAGGTCACTGGAAAACTCTGTTCATGGGCCAAGAAGTTTTTGATAGAGAGTTGGAAGGGTGTTGCAAGAGATTCATTTGGCATCCAATTGCTAATTCCATCATGCCGCCTGCCCAAGAAGTTCTCCAGAATGTTTTCCCATCACCCCTTAGAAATGGATGGAACAACTCTGCATAGATAAAGTGTTTCCATTGAGTATAGAATGCAATATAACTCCTCTCAGAACTGTCATGACGTCCATTTAATAAATACTGTATTCATTGTACCAGTATATATAGTCACTACAGATCGGTCATGTAGAATACACTCTAAACAGTCAAAGTGCACCACTGCCTCTGGATATTTTCTGTGTGTTTTGATAAACAAAACCATCAGAAACCGTTCTCCCTCTATCACACATGCACAAGTGCACGTAAAAACAATCCTTCTATTCTCGGCCCTTATTACCGAGTCTAGAGATCATCCTTGTTGTGGTGAGAGTATCCCAGCAACCACATCCAGATATTGAAGGATTGAGTGTTACAACGGAGATGTCTAAAAAGGTCACTTGAATGGAAAATGCTTGTTATTGGTCACCTCATGAATTAGAAAATACTAAATTCATCTATGTTGCGAGAAATTTAGCACATTTTTTAATTAAAAAAGAAAACCACTACAGGCAATTCGGTATAAATGACATACAATTAAAAAATTACATTTAGCAAATACATATAAAAAAGCATAACATACAGACATAATTTAATACTAGTGAATGACAACATGGATCCTGTGTGCGATTCTTAAAATGTCAAAACTTCAACTGAATAGTTCATCCACAACAAGATATTTTGAAGAATATTGTTAACCAAACAGCTGACAGTAGCCATTGACTTCCATAGTATTCTCTCCATATGGATGTCAATGTCTACCATCAATTGTTTTGTTACCAACATTCTTCAAAATATCTTATGTTGTGTTCAATAGAAGAAATACATGCATACAGGTTTGTTGACCCCATGCTGTTCAAAAACTGTATGACTTAATATCTTATATGGAACATGGAATATATTTTGAGAAATGTCTCAAGATTTTATACTCTTAATAACTTTTTTAACCAACATACTTCAAAATATATTTTATGTTCAGCAGAAAAAGAAAGCCATAGAGTCACAATTCTGATGCTAGGAAGGCATTTTTATAAAGCCAATGGTTTGTCAGATTTTTGTTTAAAACTTTGTGGAATTAATTTGAATAAAACGTAAACCTAAGAGAACAGTCATCCTCATAACATGTGTGAATCATTTAGTAATCTAAATCTAGATTAATGTCAAAATATAAAAACATAATCCATGCAATGCAACATGCACACATTTGTATCATTCATATGATTTGAGAATAAGCATAGTGTGATTCTTACAATAAAATCAACAGTTATAATTACTATTCATATAAATAAGTCAATAAATAAAGTCACTGAGGAAATATCATGACATCTTTCCTTTTGTAGAGCCAAAGCTACGTGTTTTCAATAGTAGGAAATCTTTCCACAAAATCATGAAGAAGAAACTCTCCTTTGGTCCCTCTCACCAAGTTGATCCTACAAGTCCTGAATTAGAGCCATTGTGTATGTGTTTAAACCAGAGCATGTGAGTGGAGCGGAGCGGGGAGCGTAGCGGTCATATTTCCTTCAGAGCGCCTTTCTGAAGATCCCGCTCCGCTCGCTCAATACGCTCAGCGCCGCTCGCTCAACCCAAAATGCCCCTTTGGTAATTTGCTAGTTCGAGAATCTGTGGAATAGGCGAAGCAATAGTTTGTCTAAGCTAATATTTCTAAAAACAAATTCTAAAATCCTGTGAAGATTGAGATGTTTTAATAGACCGCATTTCCCCGCAATTTTGGACTATTTTAATTTTAGAAAGTGTGTTTCTTTTATTTACGCCACAAAGTATTATTTAAGTGGATTTCGTCTTGTGTGTGATTTCATGGGTCTGATAAGCAAGGTGTATTTCGTGCAATTCTATATGTTAATTTCATCTTGTGTGCGTGTTTTGAACGTTCTGTTGCACAATAACTGAAGCTGTTTTCATGGAAAAATATACTTTTTCAGTTATTTGGTTTGCCAAGTGGCTTCAAAAACAAATCATGTTTTTAAATTAATAATTTTAATTTAATACATTTCAATTAATACAATTCTACAAGCTGAACGTCACCCTGAAACATAACCGTTACTTATCGGACTACTGCTTTAATTGAGACATTTATTCAATAATTTAATTATAAACGGAAAAAAACACTATTTAATGTGTGTGATTGAGCGGGATTTGGTTTGAGCATGAGCAGAACGTTTGCTTTGGCCGTGAGCGACTGAGCGGAGCGCACGCCCACAAAGTAGAATATTGAGCTGAGCGCCACACCGCTTCGCTCACATGCTCTGGATTAAACCAAGATTATGTCACTGCAAAAAATAGCCCACCGCAGTATCTGTATATTTAACGTAAGCACTTGGTTTTATGAATACACTGCATGTTTATCTGAATCCCCAAAAGTCTCTGAATAAGTTCTTAGTTTTGTGCTAGTCTAAAACGAACGAGATGCGAGTATTTGAACAAAAGTAATGCAATATTTTAAGTGAGGAGAAAAGCACATGTGCAGTTTTACTGTAAATAAGGGTACTGCGACTAACACCTTCACTGCCAGGTAAACAATATCTTCAGCTTATCTGCCATTGTACTCTCATGCCTAAAAGTGTATCAAAAACATACAACCAATGTCAACAAAACACTTGATTATGCCACAAAAGGTTTCTAAAAATACACCTGTTCCCTGAAAACACTTGGAATCACACCCTGCCCCCCTCAGCTAGCATTATTTTGACGCGGGCGTTTAAATTTCGCAGGGATGACTGTTACTGGAGTCTGCATATGCCACATTATCCAACACACTCTTACTGGTCAGGCTTTGCGAGCCCTGCCCTCACAGAAACCTCCCTGTCTTCAACACTATATTCGGGCTCGGTTACCACAGCAGGTGAAAGAGTTACATCTTCACCACTGAAACCGACGAGCTCCGTCAGAAGCAAGCTCTGTTTGCTGTGCGGGTGTATTTGTGTTAGTCACACGATCTCATCTGATTCCAAGCCGTACTCCTCATAGAGAGCATCCAGGATGGACAGCTGCTTCTGCATAGCTGGCAGGTAGACGTCTAGGTCTCGATGCATGCCGGTTTTAAAGCCATCCTTCAGCTCATCGCCTTCATGAGAAACCATAGCAGCCATGAAGCCCTCATAGGATGGGGCAGCCCGTAGAGCCAGCTAAAATGAACATAAACACAGTCAGAAAGGCCTAAGGGGGGGTTAAATGCATGTTGTTATGTTTTTCCAAAGCTGTATATTATTTTATTTTCAAATGGAACACTAAATTAATTTTTTATAGAATATATGCACAGCCTGTGCCATAAAACGATCGATCATTACAACTCTTGAAATTTGTGTTGCATTGTAATGGACATGCCAGTGTTAATGTATTTGGTCTTGGCTGAATAGATCTGCAACATTGCTGCAGAGCAAGTACAGAGACTTACTACTGCATGCATATTCAAAGACTAGCTGCTGTGAACATATAGCATACATTAAATTATTCGTAGCAGATTTATATAGGTGGAGCTGGGGGAGGTGGAGGGTTTCTGAAAATGCGTTATAGGGGTGGGCGATATGACCAAAATCATGATACGAGTAATTCTATTTCACGGTATCGATATAAAAATGAAAGTTACATGACATACGGCCAAGTATGGTGACCCATAATCAGAATTTGTGCTCTGCATTTACCCATCCAAGTGCACACACACACACACACACACACACACACACACAGAGAACACACACCCGGAGCAGTGGGCAGCCAATGCTGCGGGGTCCAGAGAGCAGTTGGGGGTTCGGTGCCTTGCTCAATGACACCTCAGTCGTGGTATTGAAGGCAGAAGAGAGCGCTGTACATCCCCCTTGTATGTATTTGATACATACAAGTATGTGTATTTAACCGTTCAAGGTTTATAAAGTTCTCAGAAACGGTCTCTCAGACAGCTCATGCCATGTTGTGATGATGTGATTGTTAGCAGATTGCATTATTAGCTTATGCCATATAGATAATGACTGCACTAGATTTTTCATAGAGGGCCATAAAATCATTTTCTATATAAATAAAATGGCATGAATGGTCAGAGCAAATAGCCTGAAGGGCAGTGCTCTAACATGCAGCTTCCTGTCTACTCTATAGTGTCCTACTCCTATCGCAATAAAATGGCAACAATTAAATATATAAATATGGAGGTCCACACATAGCAAAAAACTAAAACCAAAAAGAAAATAATGTAGCCAAAAAATGATTAGTGGTGGGTTCCTCAATAGCATTTGTTGTTTTTTTTTAGTTAAAATTACGAATTTTTTTTTTTGGTGTTTGACAGAAACATAAAAAGAACATGAAGAACTAGGACGTCAGACAAATGTTCCTTTAAATTGGAAAAACAGCACTCTTAGCACAACACTTACTGCAAAGACACCCCGAACAACCCATCCATGATATTGCCGTAGTGTCTTTCCATATGCATTATCTGAAAGAAGAAAAAAGGGGACATTACAAAGCCCTGACTGAAGGACAGTTGTTTGAACCAGGTGTTCTTTTCTTTTTGCAACACAAACGGCTTTAGATTTGATCATCTGACTTACTAAGAGCTCTTTGGACGTCCTTTATCCCTGTATTGATTTCAGAAAGGAATTCTTTGAGGAACTTGAGTCCACGTTTAAGCCACAGCAGCGCTTCTGTGGCTGAGTTCCGCATCTGTGACACCTCCGTCTCCACCTCATGCAGCACGATGCTCTGCAGCGTGGGGAAACTCTCAGGATCGGACACCACCTTCTGCTGGATTTTCTGATGGACAAAATAAGGAGAATGAACTCTCAGACCAAGCTGTTATGCCCTCTAGTGGTTATGGTGACATCCAGAAAAAGTACAGTACCCTGTTAAATACTTCCAACTGAATAACTCGGGGAAAAAGTTCTGACCTCCCAAGCAATAATTCATATATCACAATAAAGGAAACCCACAACAAACCAGTCGTCACAGGCATTACTTTGAATGGTCGAGCTTAACTATATATTTGCTGTATTATTAGAGTACTTACTCATTACTGCTCATTATTACAGATGATTAATTTATGTACTGGCTGCACTGAATTTTAATTGCCAGATGCATCAATGCATTTTTCACTCCAATACCAATGACATGAATGTCATCCTAGAGTAAACCTATAATCTGTAAACCCACTGCTCATGTCATTTAAAATATGTATGTATTATTTTACATGTATTTCATTGTTTGCATTTACACTTTACCTTAATGTTTCCCACAAAATCCATTTTAACTGGAGCAAAGACAGTTGGTCCAAGCTTGTCTGAGGGGAGAAAGTCTTTGTAAGTACAGGTGCATTTCAATAAATTAGAATGTCGTGGAAAAGTTCATTTATTTCAGTAATTCAACTCAAATTGTGAAACTTGTGTATTAAATAAATATGGTGAATTGGTTCTTTTAATTGTGATGATTTTGTCACATTTAACAAAAACCCACCAATTCACTATCTCAACAAATTAGAATACTTCATAAGAGTTGGGCCAAGTATGTTAATTTACATCTGTACTCAATACTTGGTAGGGGCTCATTTTGCTTTAATTACTGCCTCAATTCGGCGTGGCATGGAGGTGATCAGTTTGTGGCATTGAGGTAAAGCTTTCTTTGACAGTGGCTCAGTCTCTGTGGTCTCTTGCTCATTGAATTTATTTAATACACGAGTTAAATTACTGAAATAAATGAAATAAATAAACTTTTCCACGACATTCTAATTTATTGAGATGCACCTTTACTCTGTTGGTTAAGCTGTTAGTTTCCTTCCTAAACATACACTACTGTTCAAAAGTTTGGGGTCAGTAAAATTTTTTTTTTTTTAAGGAAATTAATACATTTATTCGAAGAGGAAGAATCCATTGATCAAACGTGGCAGTAAAGACTTTTACAGGAAATGGTAATTGTTTAAAAAAAAATATTACAAATTATGTTGTAAACTTTTTATCAATCGCAAAAAACTGCAATTTTTTGTAATTACATTTGACAATTTTACTTTTTTTAACTGTATTTTGGATTAAAGCAATGCTGCCTGAGGGAGCATTAAAAAAAAAATCTTACCAGCCCCAAACTTTTTGAATGGTAGTGTACACATATATTGGTGAGGGTCACAGTAAATATGAGACAATTATGACACACATACAATTCAATGTGAAGATCTAGAAACATTTATGGGAAATCACAATTTATGCCAGTTCATGTGCAGTCCAATGATCTATGTGCAGGTGATCTATGTGCAATGAGTCACATGCAAATGTGCAATGTAATGAGTCGCCACAACCCAGAGAGAAACGCCATTCACCTTTACCCAATCACCTTCAGAAGCATCATGTCCATTCAAACTATAGAAAAAAGTGAGGCTTAAAAACTGTACCAGTAGCAAACCGGTGCATGACACCCCAATCACCTTTATTATCACCTTGATACAGTATGTTCTTAAGAAGAAAGTGATGAAAATCTTTTGTACAAAGCTTTTGTAATTGATTGCCGGCAGATTTTCTTGTTTTTGGCCCTGGTTCTTGGTCAGATTTTCACCGAACTGTCCCAGTATAAACTATAAAGACATAGCGCATGCAAGACCATGCCTGAGGGAGAATGAGGTATTAAACCAAAAAGCAGAGAATAAGACAACCTAATAAGGAAAAGAAACAAAGCAACGAAGGGGTGGAAAAGGGAGAAAGAGAGAAAGATAGAGTGTCCTACCTAAAACTGGTACTATAGCATAGCAAGAATCCAAAAAGGCTCGTGTGGGAATACCACGGTCGTCCTCCAGTATTATATCACTAAATCTACAAGAAAAAACCACAGACATTCAGACAAGGACAATACATTAGTTCACGCCAACAAAACATTTATTTGATTGAATAAAACATCAATACAAAAGCAGGCATAGCCAAAGCAGAAGAAAACCAGTTTGGAACATGCAGTCCTTAATTAAGAACAGCACACATTAAATACAGGTTTTATAAATGAGATTACACAACCTTCACACAGTGATATAATACTGAAAAGGTTTCATATCTGATACCGACACGTTGCTTTGATAACATTTCACATTACTGACAGTTCAATTTTATTTGGTTTCAGCCCAATGAAGACTGTTGGAACAGATTAGTGTTGTAGTTACGTTATAACCTCATAATTACATAAAAGAGATGAAAGAATTATGAATAGCAAAATAATCTACAAACCCTCATCACAGGCTGGGCCTCATTTTGAGCGACCAAAAGAAAACATACCATGATAAACATTTAATAATGAACCACTTGTCTTTACATGATGAAATCACTATGTTGAAACTGCAAGGCATTTATTTCTTTGTTTTGGAACTTTCCACAAGCAAGGTACAAATACGAGTCTTTCCAGCAAAGGAAGGTGCTTGACCATCAACTTCTACTTAAAGGGATAGTTCAGCCAATAATGAAAATTACTCCATGATTTACTCTCCTTCAAGACATCCTAGGTGTATGATTTTCTTCTTTCAGATAATTGCAATCAGAGTTACATTTAAAAAAATGTCCTGGCTCTTCCAAGGTTTATAATAGCATTGAATGGGGGTTGAGATTCTGTGTTCTTCTGTGAACGCGGATATGACAGCGGAAGCTAGAGATTATGCTTTATAGAGTTTTAAATATGGATATTTTTCTTACACAAATGCAACGCTTTGCTTCAGAAGACATTTATTAACCCCCAGAGCCATGTGGAGCACTTTTATAATGGATGATGTGCTTTTTTGGGCTTCAAAATCCTAACCCCATTTATACGTTTTTGACTCTACTAAAGCATAAAAATACCATAAATGTTTGCAGATATTTAAGTAACATACTTGTTTATCTGAAAAACAATGCTACAGTCAGTTATTCAGTTAAATTGCGTTCCGGCCCGGAATGTCGGTCTGTGTTTTGGTTTGTGAAACCCGCCCACTGCCAGTTTCCCCAATTGTATTTCGGCACGCCGGGTTGCCAGTTGGTGGAAAACACAGCGTATTTCATTTCAGTTCCTGTTGGTGTCGTCAGTCTGGCAACCTGTGTGTGCATCAAGTCTGAGGAGGAGGAGGAAGGGGGGCCGGGTGAAAAAAACCCTCTCCAATATTTTGCATTTGGGCTGCAATACCTAGTTCCCTACATACAGCACCTTTAATATAACTCTGATTGCATTTGTCTGAAAGAAGAAAGTCATATAACACCTAGGTTGGTTTAATAGTTATTTAAAATTTTTTTTTATAATATCATAGATAAAAGGTTTGAAAAAAAAAATGGAAAAAGGATTAAGATTATTTATGCGTCTTCCTGGTTTCATGCATAATGTGGAACACAGCAAACCATAAACATTATGCTGGGACACTTCAAATAGATTTCAACTACAATTACGGAGGGTCCAGATATGTGATATATTTAAAACAGTTTTGTACACAAAAGTGATGTTAGAGAATAGTTTTTCAAAAAGTTCTAATTTGGTTTTCTAAAATGTGTGCGTCTAATGCTTACAAAAAATAATGGGACACCTAAGGGTACCCTATTTGTGGAAAGTGCCTTTTACATCATGATCCAACCAGGTGAGACGCAACAAGTATCCAGTATTTATTTGTCTTAACTGAAAGCAAACTTTTGTGACACAAGTACAATAATTTATCTAGAATTGAATATATAGATAACTTCGCATTTCTGTCAACAGGTTTTTCATTTGTTTTGATGAACTTTAAGTTGTGTCCAAATAGTTGTGTGTGGTATTTCACAGCAAGCCACACATTCTCTCAACAGACTTAACCTTTAACAGAACAGGCAGGATTGATCGCTTGTCACTTTATAACGCTGCACCTGGTTACTCAGGACACAATGTTACTCAATGGAGATTTATAGTCCCACAATCTAGATTTCTTACAGAAATGCTGACTTTGCATATAGCAAATTTCTGTATTCAAAATTCTAAGAGTACTATTAGCTTATAACTTGACATTAGGATGACCTCCTTTGCATTTCACTTCTGATTATACTAATTTTATGTGACAAACCAAAAACAAGATTCAAACCAAAAACAAGATTCTGAATAGCATAAATGTGTGCAGTACATTCATCTTGTTCCCTCAGAGGATCACAGCAACGGAGGCGCCTCATACCTGTGGCTCATGGTACTGAAGAATGTGTCCACCTTATCTTCCTCTTCCTGTTTATTCTCAGACTGAGGCTCATTCACTTCCAGCTCAGCCTGGATTTCTTCAGTGGCCTTTTCTTCTTTGTTTTGTGTGGGGCTCAGTGAGACTTCCTCTTGTTTTTCTTGGGGAAGGTCTTCTTCTGTCGGGATGTCCTCCTCTCCTACAGATTCTTCAGGCTCCATGGGCTGCTTCTGGTCCTCCATTAAACCCCTTCCTAAACAAAACAAGACATAGGCACGACAGGAAATGATAGTTGAGGTCTGCCAAATTCTGCACGCGTAATCATTTCTGAATCTGACTTAATGTGTGTCATACTTTTAGGAGATGTAGGTATGTTTTCTTGAGGAGATGGAGGTGGTTCGTTTTCTGGTCCACTCTCATCTGCTGATGTTCCTGAGATGTTTAAGTCCTTTTGTCTGCATAACACACATTTTAAACATGGTAGAGAAAAACAAAAGCACATCTGACCCACAAGAAGTACATTAATATGAACTAAACTCACTTTTCTCCTGGGTGCTGATTTCTTGGATCAGTAGGTTTGATCTATGGGAGAAAAAAAATCTATTTTTTACAATTCTAATTCTACTTTAGGTTCTGACAAACTAAATTAATTTACAACCATTCAGTGATTATATTTAATATACCTTGTGAGGTTTGATGGTGGCCACAGGAGGAGAGCCTGGAGGGGTCCGAATCAGAAGATCTGGATTGAAGGTCCGGCTAGCAATATGCATACACTCCTCCAGGGTCTTCAAGAATGTGGTGCAAGTGGACTTCACTAGATTTCCAGTCTCATCCCCTACCTGAAACCCCACACAGCACAACAAAATGTAAGATTTAGAGTAGGTTGACCAATCTGACTGGTTTAGGACTGGCTTTTGCCCCTCATTTTTGTGATAAAGACAACTACACAAAATCAGAATGATAATACAATTCATTAGTGCAAGTATGAACTAATACACACTCTGTATTGATGTTTGCCCAGCTTATATATTGTTTATTGTCATATATATCATATATATATACACGTGTCCTTGAAAGGTACAGTAAGTGTACAGAAGGTTGACTCAAGACGAGCACTCCCTTACCTCCCCTGAATCGGCTGCCGTCTCCGCTTGAGGACTTTCTTGTATTTTGTTCACTTGCTGAAGGAGAAGGTCACAGTAAAGCCTTAGCTCAGACATTTTAGTTTTCAGAGCCTCTGTGTTTTCCTGGAGCTCTGAGAAGATAAAAGAGACTATTGTTGACATTATTTTCTTCATAGACTTGAATTGACAGCTCTTTGAAAACTTGCAAAATGAACAAACGTCATGATCTGAATGGGTTATGTAATCTCATTGTTAAAGTCCCCACGAAATCATATGAAACACAGTTTCCTATATTTGACATTGTCTATTAAAACAGGAAGTTGGGCCTAGTCATAATAATAAAAAATATATGTATATATATATATACAAATATATATATATATATACACATATATAATGTATATATATTTATATATCTCACAGAAGTGAGTACACCCCTCACATTTTTGTAAATATTGTATTATACCTTTTCATATCACAACACTGAAGAAATGACACTTAGCTACAACGTAAAGTAGTGAGTGTACAGTGTAAATTTGCAGTCCCCTCAAAATAACTCAACACACAGCCATTAATGTGTAAACTGACGGCTACAAAAGTAAGTACACCCCTAAGTAGAACGGTCCAAATTGGGCCCAATTAGCCATTTTCTTTCCCCGCTGTCATGTGACTCGTTAGTGTTCAGGTGTGAATGGGGAGCAGGTGTGTTACATTTGGTGTTATCGCTCTTACTCTCTCATACT
Source organism: Ptychobarbus kaznakovi (assembly GCA_027422405.1). Taxonomy (NCBI): domain Eukaryota; kingdom Metazoa; phylum Chordata; class Actinopteri; order Cypriniformes; family Cyprinidae; genus Ptychobarbus; species Ptychobarbus kaznakovi. Next base: position 10,801,275 of record CM049803.1, on the reverse strand, counting down.
CATCTCACATTCATTTAAAATAACTTTTATATAATTTAGTTTTTTTATTCCTTGTTTTTATTATTATTTTTAATGTCTATTTGACTTCCTTTTATGTAAAGCACTTTGAATTACCACTGTGTATGAAATATGCTTTATAAATAAACTTGCCTTGCCTAATTTAAAAATACATTTAAAAGTTTGGGGTCAGTTATTTTATACTTTTAAAAATGTAATTCAGCAAATTAATACTTTTATTCAGCAAGGACGCAATAAATGTATCAAAATTGACAAAAAATACATTTTCATTGTTACAAAAGATTAATATTTCAATTTATTGTTGTTCTTTTGAACTTTCTATTCAACAAATATTTTTTTGACCATTTTAACACTGAGAATAATATGAAATGACTGAAGTAATGGTTGCTGAATATTCAGATTTCTAGTTTTTACTGTATTTTTGATTAAATAAAGGCAGCCTTAGTGACCAAAATATACTTTCAAAAACATTAGTACTGTACTGACCTCAAAATATCAGCCTAAACGGTAGTGTATATTACATGATCATATTTCACTTTCATATTAACACAAGCCAGATGATCTACATAGAACGGCAGAAATACAACACCCACCCTTCTCTCTCTTGGTTCGGTTGTCTGTGAGGCAGGCTTTTGCAGTCCCCAACGCCACAAGCCATTTCTGCCTCTCTGCTGCATTAATTGCCCTGAGATAAAAGTATTGTTCTCCTGGAATGATCAGATCAACCCTTGTGAAATCCGATGGGTGAACTACAATAGAGAGAGGGACAAAAAGATGGATAATCAAAGCATGAGATCTTTAGTTGTAATACAGTACTTTTGGCCCTGTTAAAAAGTCTCTTCATACTCTCACTTGTTTATTTTACTAGTCTATTACTGTGTTCATCGGTGAACACACAATTCTGCTCCTTTCCCCCATTTTATTAAATAAAGAAATAATGATTCCAATCACGGTGTCATTTTCACCACATCTCAAATGAAGCATTATGTTTAATAGGATTGTATGGTGGAAATGGCGGCAGTGGAAATGTACATTTTAAAATAATTTCAAATAAATTGCTTGTCCTTTTGTTTTCATAAAGAGTTACTTCATATCTAGCATTGTATGGATCCCAAATATAGTCTCAAAATATATTAGGGAGAACATTGTTGTTATAGTGGCAATAATTATAAATCATTTTCAAACAATAAATGTTGTAAAAAGGTTGTGTTTATAGTTGTAATCATGCAATGATTCATACTTTTGATTCATTTTTATCATTAAGATTAATAGACTTGACAAAAATAAAATGATAAAATGAGACAGGCATTATACAAATAAAAAACAAAAGTCCCCAAGACAGCTTTACTGCAAACTTCATTAAACAAAAATAGCTGAACGTTAGTTCTAATGAAAATCAGCCCCTGGGACATAAAAGTTCCCAAAAATGAAGAAACACCCACTTGCGCAAGCATGAGTTATGATATCATGAAGCATAAAAAGAATATTTGCTTGTGATGTAATGGTTATTAGGTTTCCTGCTCAGGTTAGGCATAAACTTACCCTGTATTTCACACACAGATATTTTGATGCTGCCCTTGCATCCTTTCCATGCATCTTCTTGAGAGTCATAGTAGGAGAGAGTGCCCCCCTCAAGAACAAACCAACGGGGCTGCCAACCTAGAAACAACAAAGCAAGTATGACATGTTCACTGTAACCGACACATGTAACCATGTATTTGATGACGTTTGAGATCCATGAACACAATACGGTTTGACGTGTTCTTCCAGTCAGGTGGAGGCTTTTAACTGGTCATAGTTAGAAGAAGTGAATAAACAGAATCACACATAATCTTAAAAACAAAACGAACTTTTCGGAAAATGCTTTTGGCAGAGGAGACGTATGTGGTTGAGTTGGTCCCAGCTTCGGAGAAAAATATCGACACAAAGAGCTAAAGGGCTTAACTTCATTTATACACGACCGTTAACGTTACTTGAGCTAGCAAACAGGCTAACTGCTTTACAGACTTCCCTGATTTACATAACATAACTTTTAACTATCGCTGTATACATACCGCTAATATAGTTGGTCCATTTATAGAGAACTCCCTCCATGATAGAGCTTCTCTTGACAATTCATTACTTAGTCGTGGCAAGACTGAGCACAACACAGCCTCTTTGAGAAACTCGAGATAATTCTCAACTACGACAACTACATACGAAAGACGCAAAGTGACTGCTGGGAATAAAGATTACGCAAACGTCTGGCGTAAAAGCTTCGAGAATACCAGTCCATGTGATCATTGAAGGATCGGCCCACGTACAACGTGACGTCTGTGGGATTTTCGTTTAGCGAACCTTTCATTGGATACGGTGTGAGTAGATGGGCGTGGTTGTGCTGAGACTATGTGTGTAATGTCCAATGAAAATTAGATATTGGTCGCTAAGGCGTGTCCTCAAAAAAAAGATGACCAATAATAATTCAGTGTTGTATTTTTGGGCGGCAACGTTTAAGCAGGGAATCTGGGAGTGTGAGCTGAGGTCCGAGAGTCGGTTCTTTCGAACAGTTCGTTTCAAAAGAACGTTATGAACTCTTATATTACATTCTGTAAATTAAACGGTCATTTATTACGACGTTTTGTTGTAATTGTGATGTGTTCCAGTAATTTGAAATGTGTAATTTAGAACCTAAATAAATAATTTATATTTTCATAAACAAAATGTATTATCTATTGCCTAAAAAAGATTTTTTGTAAGTTTAGCATTTTAATAAGTTTCATATATTTAAATATGTAATACAGTCATAAACATGTCCAGTACATTAATTTGTAATATATTTCTGTCGTTCGTGACGTTTATTTTAATTTTTTATACAGCTGTTATTGCAGTTGTTATATTTCCCAACTTGTTGAAGTCATAATTAAGCTCATAAAACAAAATGTAATTTGTATTTTAAGAAAAAAAATTATTGATCTTTCATTCATGTATTTCAATATTCCATGCAATCAGTCATAAACATGTCAAGTACGTTCAATTTCTAACATTTCTGCTGTTTCTTGAACTGCTCGTTTTTCAAGTTTGTGAACAGTTTCAACCGATTCATTGAAGAGTCGACTCAAAAGAATGACTCGTTCGCGGATCGGACGTCCCGGTTTGGGAAAGACCCCTGTCGAGATTTCGCTTGCCACGTAGTCGCGGCAGCACAACTTGTAGTTTGGGAAGCTTTATCAGAACTCTGCTGTGCATGAAACATTAGTTGAACGGTTAAAGAGTGTTAAACTGTTCCTTTATATTAAGATGATTCCAGAGTTGTGGACATGCATTTTTTCTGCATTATTCTTTTACGTGCATGGAGCAAAACTTCCGGAACCAGAGGTGAAAATAGAAGTTCTGTACAAACCTTTCCTTTGTCATCGTAAATCCAAATACGGAGATATTCTTCTGGTTCACTACGAAGGCTTTCTGGAGAGTAATGGCACAATGTTTCATTCCAGGTGACTTCTAATGAACCATCTAATGCATGTGCATACACTGCAAATAGGCTACAGACTGCAAGAACAGGCTTTATTTACCGAACCCTACCCTTTTACAATTAGAAGGCATTGGTTATCTGTCAAAATGTGTTTATTGTTGCTGAGTAAACAATTTTTTTAAGCTTATAACAGTTATGTTTTGCAACATTGTACTTTAGCTGGTTTCTGTCTGGTCCAGAATGATCATTAACTGGTCAGCTTTGTTCTAAAAACCAGCTTGACCATGTTAGCTGTTAGTTGGTGTGTTGCTGGCCCAAGATGGTTTAGATTGGACCAGTGAATGATCAGCTTAGACCAGCTACCAACTCAAGCTCGGTTTTCCAAAAGAGTGTGCATGTCTCTAGCCTTTAATACTAATGCATATGTCTTGTAATTGGCAGCCACCATCATGGAGACAAAAACCCTGTTTGGTTCACGTTGGGGATCCGCGAGGTGATCAAGGGTTGGGACAAGGGTCTTCAAGACATGTGTGCAGGGGAGAAGAGGAAACTGACCGTCCCTCCAGTTCTTGCATATGGCAAAGAGGGCAAAGGTGTGTCAGCAAGATGCATATGCATAAAACATTTGAGGAACTCTGGTGTTCTCCACCTTCTGCTATTAAATTTGTCATTGGTGTTGCATTGAGTCTGTCTAAAATACCCCATACGAATTATAACTTGGATTAGCTATATTGACAATGGCTATGCTCTGTTCGCAGGTAAAATCCCTCCGGAGAGCACTTTGATCTTTGAAATTGAGATCATGGAGATCCGAAATGGGCCTAGATCACATGAGTCCTTTCAGGAAATGGACCTCAATGATGACTGGAAACTTTCCAAGGCAGAGGTTTGTCGAAACAGTTGCTTGTTTACAACTGTGCGTCAGAAAGCAGCTGTCCATCAAGCATGAGATTTATGATGCGCTCTTAAAAATAAAGGTTCCAAAAGGGGGTTTTGTAGCAGTGCAGTAGAATAACCATTTTTGGTTCCCCAAAGAACCTCTCATGGAATAGTTCTTAAAAAAATTACCCATAAAGAACTTTTTGTGGAATTGAAAGGTTACATGAATGTTAAAGGATTTTAATAGAACCATCAATGCCAATGATACATTTCAGGGAGTTATTTGTGTTACTCTAAACACCTTTCTGTTTTAGGTCAAAGAATACCTGCGCAAAGAGTTTGAAAGGCATGGATATGCTCCCAATGACACCCATCATGAAGTGATGGTTGAGGACATCTTCCAAAAAGAAGATGACGATAGTGATGGATTTATATCAGCTCGGGAGTTCACCTACAAACACGATGAACTATAAATACTCCACACTCCTGCATAACAGCACCAATGTTTACCTTCAGAGAGATTCCAGTATTTTTCTCTTTGAGATTTACAGCTTGTCGGATCATTTCATGTCACATTTCAGTAGTTCTAAACATGTTTTCTGTTATCTAGATCAGTGTTTCCCAACCATGTTCCTGAAGGCACACCAACACTACACATTTTCCAACTTTTCCAAATCAAACACACCTGAATCAACTCATCAGCTCGTTAGTAGAGACTCCAGGACCAGAAATATAGTGGTCAGATAAGGTAGACATCCAAAATGTGCACTGTTGGTGTGCCTCCTGGAACAGGGTTGGGAAACACTGGTCTAGATCATGTCTTTAATTTATTTATTTTTAAGGTTTTTTAACTACATTTAGGTGGTGGTATGATTGAGCTTTTATAGTATTTGAAGACCGTAGCTCTTCTTCAATTGCAAAGTGTTACATTCTGCTAAAAGAGAATATTTGTCCCCAAAGTGCCTGTTGGCTGAAACATTGAATATTTCAGAAAAAATCAGAGCTGATTTTTATAGTACGTGTGTGTCATTTTGCATAATGTTTACAATATTTAGAACATGTTTAGGTCAATTTGTCAGGAGTAGCCTATAGTATTTACATGTGAATAAAGTGTATCAGTTCTGTGCTGCTCATCACTATTGATGTTGTAGTTTTATAAATGATCACTAGAGAGAGCTCTTCTCTGAGCCTGTTCCATGACACTAAATAACTGATTCTCTCAAATGTCTCACATACATAGAAAATGTATTGTTTAATAATAGGCAAAAGTATTGAAAACGATGATACGCTCAGTTTAAATGTAGTCAAGTGGCCTTTCATTGAAATATGGCATAGTCATCATCACACACCTACATAATGCATATGACTAGTGTGTGGTGTGTATAATAATTTGCATACAACAGCATACTCAGTCATGCTTACTATGGCATTACACAGTTACATAAACTGTTGTAAAATTTGCGTAAAGTTTACAGTTCCATTTTAGTTTGCTCCGGTGGATCTCAAATCATTTTGGATAAAACCTCGAAACCAATAACTTCAATAGTGCAAGTAGGTAATGTAAATCAAACCAAATTGTCCCCCAGACAGAACTGAAAAGGTCAAATGTAGGCTAAATCATATCTTGTATATCCTTCATCTAAAAAAACTTTGCTTTAAAAATCCCCTTTTTAAATAATAAATAAGAGACTTTTCTGGAAAAAGAGCAAACAGCCAAACAATAAACGGTCTCGTTACTTGCGCCTACAAAGCAAATGGCTTTCTTTTTGTAGGCAAATAACTGAAAAATCCATATGAACAATTAGAGAGATCATTTGATCAGCAGAGACAAATCCCAGGTTACTGCCGAATGTAACAAGTGTCATTACAGTCAGTCACTGAAACTGAAGTCAATGCTCCACCGAATGATGGTTTTCTTCGTAACATCCTCTCTACACTGCAAGCGAACGACGCAGCCAGATCAAATTAGAACGCCCTCTTGACAGATGGATTGAACTTCTCAAGATTCCGTCCACAATTCCAGAAGACGCATCGCGCGCTTGCAGTGTAAACCGCGTCATTTATTATAAACACCGTAAACTGGCTAGCTACTTTGCTGCAGCAACGTTTTTGTCGTAAAAGTTGTTCTCGGGCATGGTGACCCGCACTCTTCGTTTCTCCTTAAAGCGGCCAGACCGTGAAACTGTCAAATTTCTCCGGCACGTGTGCTCATTGAAGGAAGGCTCCAGCTGCGAGTCGTCGTACGTGTCGTCGCTGATCAGATTGCCGTTCTTGTTGTCGCCGCCAGTTTGTTTCACCGACGTCGCATTTCCAAATTCCTGCTGCTGGCCGTTCTTGTTTTTTCCAGTTAAGTTTTTCCACCAGGAGTATCTGTCTGCCATTCTGTCTAATTCTTCAGTTCACACTGAAATGCACATATTAACGTTTATAAAATTATATGCGAACATTTTTATTTTTATACATACTATATATTTAAATTAGCCTACTATATGTTTATCTATCTATCTATCTATCTCTAGTCAAATTAATTATACTTTAAATGTTTACATTTTACACCAAATCTATCTATCTCTAGTCAAATGAATCATACTTTAAAGCGAATCAATCTATCCATTCATCTCATCCTTCAGAAACACTCACCTCAGCTTCAAGTGTGTGTTATTGTCAGCCAGAGACTGACTGTCGAGTCCTTCGTTTCTTTTAAGAAAATATCCAGCAGAACAACCTTGTGGCTTTTCTGTATATATCTTTACTCATAACATCATACAGTGCTGCATCTCTCGGTCTAAACTATAATGAGTGATGCATTCATTCATTTATAGTTCACCTGTTGCTCACACGCCCTCCTTCCTCTCTCTCTCATTGGTCTGTTGAGCAGCTGGTTTCAGGTTCTCACTTCACCTGTGATTTGGTGAAAAAGTCACTTTGGGGCATATACCATCTCAGCTGTCTGATACTAAAACAATGCTTCCGTTCACACCCCTGAATGGAACAAGAAAACCAACGCCTAAAGAGCTGACCAAGCATCAATTACAGCAACATATTTCACATACTGCAAATGTGAGGTGTTGCAGCTTTAAATAATAATACACACACTTTCAGAAGCTCATTTTGACTGTCAAAATTATTTAAAAGTAACCAGATTTACATAATTTAATAAATCAGCATTTGATAAATTACAATCATAATTACAATCATTCACAGAAATATCTTCAAAAAGTTGTAAAAAGGTCTTTTATCAAATAAACTAATTTGAAGGAACTCAAACCAAGGTGATGGTACCACATGTGGACCTTTTTTTCCAAGGTGAATAACTGATCTCGCCTCAGGAGTCCAGATGAACACAATACACGCATTTTGTTTAGTGAAATCATTGAAATGGGACCAAGTCCAAGGAGGAAAGGACAAGCACTAAATAAAAGCTCACATAACTATTTTGTCCATTCGCAGGGTGATGACGTAGATCACTTAATTGTTGTCAGGGCGAACAAAATATAATTTGAAGGAGGCATGGGTTAAACACAGCACTATTTACACTCCATGTAAAAGTAAAACGTGCTTTTGACATGATCTTAACTGTCTTGCCTTCATAGCACACATACATTTACCTACATTATGACCAAAAAATATTATTTTTTTAAATCATACTTGATAATATGTCTGTTTCATCCGTTTTTACAGTATAAAAAGGTACTGCAATTTGATTTAAAGTCCACCCCCAAAAATAGCTACATATTTAATCACCCTCAAGCCATTAAAGATGTAGATGAGTTTGTTTCTTCATCAGAACAGATCTGGAGAAATTTAGCATTGTATCACTTGCTCACCAATGTATCCTTTGCAGTGAATGGGTGCCATCAGAACGAGAACCCAAAAAGCTGATAAAAACATTGCAATAATCGACACAACTCCAGTCATCAATTATTATAATCAATGAACATCTTGTTAAGAGGTTGTCTCTTCACAAGATGTTAATTGTTGGACTGGAGTCATGTGGATTACTTGTGGATCATTGTGATGTCTTTTTCAGCTGTTTCAACTCTGAATCTGACGGCACCCATTCACTGCAGAGGGTCCATTGGTGAGCAGGAGATGTAAGGCTAAATTGATCCAAATCGGTTCTGATGGGGAAACAAACTCATCTACATTCAAAGTTTCTGGTATTTTTTATTTTGGGTGAACTACTCCTTTAAACAAAATGCCCATCGATAATAATTAATTCTGTTTTCAACACGAATGTTCATTTACTCCATGCTTAACAGTATGTGTTTGGGGAATTGAAACACATTGAGTGAAATGTGCATTTAAGTCCAAATTTTGTACGCAAAAGAAAAAACATAATATCTTTGAAATGTGTGGCAGGCTGCTTTTTAAAATCGTTAAAGTCTTTAAACAATGTCTTCATTTCAGCTGTTTAAAACAAGATGTCCTCATGCTCTATCAGGAGCTGAACTATCACTTTCTGGTATCTCATGTCGTTGAGAGTGGTGAGTGTGTTCAGGTCCGGGGGCTGCATGAGTGTTGGGCCAAAAACGATTCCTAGGTTCTCCGAGTTCATGTAATTGTCCTTCTCGTACATGGTGACCCTGACGAATACAGAAAAGATGTGGAAAAAACACCTCAGACAATACAATTTTGATAATAAACATGCAGGTAGGTAACTGATATACTTTCCATGGATGGGGAAATGTGGCAAAGCTGGCTTGGCAAGTTAGAGGTAAAGCACAAATCCCTGAGGATCATTGTGTAGGTTTTTTAGTTCCTGGAGTGCGCTGAGCTAAAGTGCCATATTGTGTTTCGTGTTTCCTTCTAATCAGTCTTATACGTTTTATATTGCAGGGTGACAGGAAGTTAAAGCCGCAGGGAGAATGCTTAGAATGGAACAAAAAACGGAAAACCCAACGGCTCAATGAGGTACAGAGCCGTGTAATGAACTATGGGACCGGCACCTAAGGGAGCAGTAAATGCGTGTGGAAATTCAACACATTTGCCGTTTTACCTCTTCAGGTGTGTCATCAGGCACCGCAGGGTCTCATAGTGGGCTGGAGGAAGTTGGAGGAGACCATCATGAACTGCCTCCAGTCTAGAATCAGGGTCTGTTATTTCTGATAACAAAAAGTGGAAGAAAATGTTTCGCAAAATACTGTTTAGAATTGTGCAAAATCAGTTTTCTGCTAAAACTAGCCACTATTTGACCCACTTTACTGATGTTATAGCACGTACAGTCCAAAATCTCTGAGAACACTAATGCAAATTATTTATTTTTGAATTATTATACTTTTTAATTTACAAGTTACTCTACTATTCAAAGATTTGGGGATTTAATTTTTTTTTATGTTTGCTCTTATGCTCACCATGGCTGCATTTATTTGATCAAATGTACAGTATAAAACAGTAATGTTTAATACAATTTTAAATAAAAGAATTATGTTTATTTTAAATAGTTTTTTTTCTTCCTTTGATGGCAAAGCTGATTTTTCAGCAGCCATTACTCCAGTCTTCAGTGTCACATGATCCTTCAAAATTCATTCTAACATGTTGATTTGGTGCTCAAGAAATGTCCTATTATTTTCACTGTTGGAAATGAATGGGCTGCTTAATATTTTTGTGGAAGGTCTATGAGTTTTTTCAGGATTCTTTGATGAATAGAAAGCTCAAAAGAACAGCATTTATTTCAAATACAATTCTTTTGTAACAATACAAATGTTTTCGTCACTTTTGATCGAATAAATCATCCTGAACCCCAAACTTTTGAATGTCATTGTCAAATTATATTGGAACGCTGAATAAAAGATTGATTGATTGTTTCGTTCATTCATTCATTTCAAAATGTATTAATTCATTGTTATTAATCAATTTATTCATTGTCATAAATGATTTAAGTGTTGTACCAGAATCAAAGGGTATTTAATGACAAGATCAAAGTAATGATCATCAAAACAGAATACAAGAGAAAGTTTCTAGTTAATTATAACACATATAATTGATATTTTATCATTAATATATAGTTATAGTCTCTTACTGGCCGCTTGAATAAATTTGGAGTAGACGTCATATGTGATAACTGGAATGGGCAGATCTCGCAAATAAAGCTTCAGAGCTCCGGCAATTATATTGATGTCTGGGTAGATATCGGCACTGATGTCTGCCTTCTCCCCATCTGCAAAAGAGAATGAGTTATCTGTTATGAGTAACAGATTAATCACTATACCGTACCAACAATACATTGTTTTGAATGGAAAAGCATGGGTTTTTCCATCCAGGCTGCATGTTGATGAAATAACAGTGATATAAAGGATTATGAGTTCATTCAAGCATGTAAGCGAATGTGAAGAGACCAAATGTTAGTTGAGCACCTATCATACATCAGGTTTGACAGTTATTCTAAACCTCTACAAACCTCTATCGAAGGCCAGTCGGACATCTTCGATGTGTTCTGTGAAGCCTGACACTCTGTACAGACCCTCTGATTCCAAACCTGGAAGAAGCAGAAGTAACACATATTTACTTCAACTATCCAATCAGTGGACGTGGAGGTAAACATGTAAATTAGTATTGATCAAACTGGGACTGCAACAAACAATTAATCAGATAGTCAATTGATGTTTTGATTATCCTTTTGATAAATTGGATATTCTGTGTCTTGCCCAGTTCATCTATCATCCACTCACATGTGTGTATAGGAACTTCATCCCTGATTCTCCATTATGGAAAATTTAATTATGTGGAACTGTTATACAGTCCTGTTATACTGTTATACATTTTTCCTCCTTTTGTCATTTTACAGGACAAAAGTGACGACCCCAAAACATAAGGATCTCCTTGTGAGGGACCATCTTCATAAAATACAAAAACAGCTATATAATTTAATGTATAAAGATATTTTACAACATGTAAGTAAAAAAATTAGTATGGTAAGATGTCATTATACTTAAGCCAAAACAAATGATTAAAATACAATCTAAACATATGAATTCAAATAATATATATATATATGTGTGTGTGTGTGTGTGTGTGTGTGTGTGTGTGTGTGTGTATTTGTGTGCGTGTGTATACTTATTTGTTTGTATTTGCAGCTTTACACTGTAATAATACATATGTTGTCATATGTAATATGTGTCATTAAAAAACATTTAGATAACATTTTAATAAGTCTTATAAACGCCAGTGAGCAAGCTAAAGGTGGCAGAAAGAATGTCAACTAATCTAAGTATGCACACTGCAAGAAAGGTGAGATTTTTCACCCTAAAATCATATTTGTTTTTATTTCTAGCACTGTTTTTAAAACTAGGGCTTCAGTACATAAATATTTACTTTTATTTTTAATTTTTCACTGAAATTGTCTGTGGAAAGTAGCATATTTTAGTTTTCCGGCTTTTGTGAAATGTTTTCAGTCTTTTAGGCTAGCACACGTGAAAAGAAAAGAAAAATACATATAACAATACAAATACATATTTATATTATATTTTATATTTCTCTTTATAGTAAGAAACTGATTGAAACAAAAAGTTAAAGTTATTTTATTATTTTTCTCTCAAATATAGCAAGCAGAATACCGGTTTGCTAATATATGAACTCATTTCTCAAAGAATGCTCTCTTTAATGGAAGGCGTCACCCAATGAGTCAAAATGTGGAGAATGTCTGCTTCCTCTCTCTGTTGTTTTAGGTTAGGTAGGTATTCTTTTTTTGCACATCCTGATACATGACAAGGTAACGTCAGAGCAGAAGGCAGCTGTGAGACGCCTACAGTCAGTGATTAAGTGCCTTACTGAAGGCCACAGGTGCTAGAGAAGATCTGGGATCTCCATATTAAAATGTTCTAGCACTCCATGTTAGAAGCGATCAGTACCTCTGTGCTCGATCTCTTTGATACACATGTCCAGAACCATCGGCCGTGGTGTGTTGTGGGCTTTGACCAGCGTGGTGAGATCGCAGCTGAAGACCTTCTTGATCCTGCGGAGGTCTGGCTGACAGTCACTGGGCACGAGTTTGGAGCACTGTTTGTGCACGTTCAGCCCACAGTCTGCAAGAGTAACAGGTCAAAAGGTTAGAAGAGTGTGACTGTTGTCCCCAAAGAGACAAAAGACAGACTCCAAGAGAATGGAGACGCAAAGTGTGTGTGTGTGTCTAGGGGTCTTATGGAGGGTATATCTTCAGGGTAAAGTATACGTGGAGAAACAGGTGTGTGTCAGTCAAACTGGGTGGTAAAGTGTGAGAATGTCAGTAACATTCTGCCTTGTGTTTGTGGCTCTGTCATTCTGAGAGAGTAACCTTGTGTGACCCTGGGTGTGTTTGCCAGCGGGCCTACACACAGTACACACGTATGTGCTTGCAGCTGTATATCAGGGGAATCTTGTCATGTGCGTGATGGACACCTGCTTAATTGAAAAATAATTATTCTGCTCTCGCCCCCGAATACACTCAGTCTAGCCTGATTTTTTGTTCAACTGTTTAACACATATTTTGTTAATTTGAACCAGTCTTATACGTTCTGACACGTTCAAGACCCAGAAAGGTAGTAGGTACATCTTTAAAAGAAGAAGAAATTGTTGAATAAAGTCATTATTTTTGTTTCCTTTGCACACAAAAAGTATTCTCGTAGCTTCATAACATTAAGTGTGAACCATTGATGTCACATGGACTATTTTAACAATGTCCTTACTACTTTTCTGGGCCTTGAATGTGTAAGTTGCATTTCTGTCTATGCAAGGTCAGAAAGCTCTCGGATTTCATCAAAAATATCTTAATTTGTGTTCTGAAGATGAACAAAGGTCTTACGGGTTTGAAACGACATGAGTGTGAGTAATAAACGACAGAATTTTCAATTTTAGGTTGAACTATCCCTTTAATGCATACAACCCGAATTCCAGAAATGTTGGGACGTTTTTTACATTTGAATAAAATGAAAACTAGAAGACTTTCAAATTATAGGATCTTATCTTTAATTTTGAGGAAACACCCACATTTCTAAGAATTTTCTTAGAATTTTGTTACTAGGAGCAACTCTTAGCACTAAGATTTTTCATGAATACGGGCCCAGATCTTTCACCAATAGAGAACATCTGGCGCATCATTAAACAAAAAATACATCAAAGATGACCACGAACTCTTCAGCAGATGGAAACCTATATCAGGCAAGATTAGGACCAAATTCCAACACCAAAACTCCAGAAACTCATAACCTCAGTGCCCAGACGTCTTCAATCTGTTTTGAAAAGAAGAGGAGATGCTACACCATGGTAAACAACTATTTTGAGACCTGTAGCAAGCATCAAATTTGAAATGAGCTCATTTTGTGCATACAATTGTAAACATTTATCAGTTTAAACATTTGTTATGTTCTCTATGTTCTATTGTGAATAAAATATTGGCTCATGTGATTTAAAATTCTTTTAGTTTTAATTTTATTCAAAAAAAAAAAAAATGTCCCAACATATCTGGAATTCGAGTTGTAGGCGTCATGAACTAACAGTCCACCACTATATAATGAGTATATGTTTTGTGGCTGTACCATTGAAACAGAGTATTTGGCCATTTATGGACTGGCCTCATCCACTTCCATTGGGTTATTATAGTTAACTAAAACATTTACATCACTCAAAATAAAATAAACATCAACTAAAATAGAATGATAAAAAGTATAACAGAAATAATACAACTTAAACATTTTATTTACATAATAATTAAAACACATTAAGCTTATTTTTATTCCCAGCTGCCAATAAATATTTCTTGTTTTCGTTTAGTTTAACTTGATTTACTAAAAAGACTAAAACTAAAATGGAAATAAAACTAAGAAAAACAATACAACAATTATAATAATAACAAACAAACACACAACACAATTTTCTCTAAAATGTTAACTAAATTGAAACTGAAAACAGATAATCTAAACATAAAATATAATTCAAAATATTAATAAAACTGTAATAGCACCTCAATGATACTAAAATAATGCTATGCCGCTTTGGGAGTTTGAGGCTTTTGAGTTCCCTTTATTAAAACTGACAAAAACAGCCAAAATGTTCAAGTTTGGAATGACATGAGCGTTATTATGACAATATTCATTTTTGGGTGAACTTTAAGCTATAAATGTACTATTTATTACTCTTTATTCATAGTATATCAAAGTCTATTTATTACTGTTTGTTCAATATATATATACATTTAAATATGAATTTATACTCAATCTAACTTAAAATATAAAAAATGTACTAGCCCAAGAACAAACAGTGTTGTAAAAGTATTGTTTATTGTTGTTTCATGTCAACAAATGTTAACACATAAAACCTTACTATAAAATGTTACCTTTTTCCATATTACAGGTGTTTGCTCATACTCAGGGCTTGATAATTGAAAAAAACTCTTTAAGAATAAATCGTCAGCATGTAATGTACCCCACACAAATTGTGTTACAGACATTATTGATATCTCTAATTATGTGGCATAAGGACAGGTGTTGAACCAGAATATTATATGAATATAATATTTAGGGGCCAGAACATCATTAAGATTTAAGAGGTTTTTTGTTTACTTTAGAGAGTAAGCAACCACCTAGCAACCATCCAGAACACCCTAGCAACCACATAGCAATGATCTGGGAACCACGCACAACACCATAGTGATTGTGGTGATGTTTGCATTTCACGCAGCCTTAGCATTTTCTTCAGATACCAATGATAATGAGTGCAAAACTCTCCCTTTGACTCCACAATTAGAGCATGTGGATGAACAGGTTTTATGTTATTTAAGTTGTAAGAATCCTGGTTTGATACCATGTTTTGACGCTGGGACTTGTGTGTGTATGAAGGGGAATTTGGAGTAGGGTGGTCTGTCTCCTGTGTGTCTGCAGTAGCATGCACACGCTCCTTCACTGCTCCTCATCTTCAGCAATGCCATTAATCACACTCTCTGTCAGTTTTACAGCCTGCACGAACCCCTCCTTCACATGTTCAGGCCACCGAGAAAAAAACTGAAGAAGACAAACACTGTGTTCCTCCGTATGGGCCTAGGGACACATTCAACTCTGCTCTAATTCTAATGTCTGATGACACTGGCTCGCCCGGGGGCCAGAGTGAAAGAAGAGAGGCTCCTGTGTGAAAAGAAAAGGCTTGAATAATGGCCGAATGGATTAGAACATGTACAGCTTTGTGACTGGATTGAGTTTATGTACAGAGTGTTTTGGGAAAGTGCTGGCAAACAATAACCAGCTCCATGTTTACATGAGATCTGAGCAAACCTGTAATCATGGAATTAAGGGCATTTGTTTATCTTGGCCGCATCTAGGAACATCCTGTTTGGAAAATGGTTAAGGATTTATTATGGTTGTTATTTTTTTACATTTAATTTAAATTTGTCTTTTGCCTCATAAAACAGAACAAAACAAGACAAGACAAAACAGAAACCAATCACAACAAAACAAAAAAACAAAACAAATAAAGGTCATTTGTGACAAGATCACTGTCAGGGTTTATTTTGCAATCATGATGGGCTGACTTATTATGTCTAACTAAAAGCCACAGCTAACATAAAATATTAATGAACAATTATTTTACAGCATTTATTAATTGTGTTAGTTAATTAACAATAATGTTAAAATATGTTAAAGGAATAGTTCACCAAAAAAATGAACATTTTGTCATCATATACTCATCATTATAATTTACATTTACGCTCATGTCGTTCCAAACCTGTATAAGTTTCTTTGTTATGTAGAACACAAACAAGGCTGGACGGGACAAAACATCGGCCCTGGCATTTTTTGTTCCAGGCGGCCCACCACCACCCACACTTATACTATATATATACACACACATACACACACACACACACACACACACACACACACACACACACACACACACACACACACCAGTCAAAGGTTTTTGAACAGTAAGGTTTTTACTGTTTTTTTTTAAAGAATTATCTTCTGCTCACCAAGCCTCCATTTATTTGATCCTAAATATAGCATAAGCAGTAATATTGTGAAATATTTTTACTATTTAAAATAACAGCTTTCTATTTGAATATATTTTAAAATGTAATTTATTCCTGTGATCAAAGATGAATTTTCAGCATCATTAATCCAGTCACACGATCCCTCAGAAATCATTCTAATATTCTGATTTGCTGCTCAAAAAACATTTATTATTATTATTTTTGTATCGTTATGTTGAAGACAGCTGAGTAGAATTTTTCAGGTTTCTTTTTCCTTGAAAGTTCAGAAGAACCGCATTTATCTGAAATATAAATCTTTTGTAACATTATAAATGTCTTTATCATAATTTTTGATCAATTTAAAGCATCCTTGCTAGATAAAAGTATTGATTTCTATAATATATATTCAATTATTATTGGACCTCCTTCAATACTTTCAGAATCTGTACTTATTAAAATGATTTTGTTTCTGTATTTTAAAATATATATTTTTATATCAACATATTTTAATGACAGTATATTTATTGAACAAAAAATTATTATTTTATTTTTCAAAATAAGCAGAAAATAGTACAAACTTTGCTAAAGTGATTGTTTTGAACAAGTATTAACTAAGACATTATTTTAAAAAACATTATTTAGCAGAAGTATTTGTATCAATACCGTGTGCCTTTTACCCCATGCTGGTGGGCCTTTTACCCGGTGTGTGGGGTAAAAGGCCCCTCTTGCCACCTCATACATTTATAAATGTATTATACAATTATACATTTTAGGCGCAGTGAATAGCACATTTTGTCTTAAGGTGGGCCTTTAGCCCCGTTGTACCCTACAGTGTATAATGTTACAAAAGCTTTTTATTTCAGATAAACGCTGATCTTTGGATCTTTCTATTCATCAAAGAATCCAGAAAAAAATACTCAACAGTTATAAATATTGATAATAATAATGCAAAAATGTTTCTTGAACAGCAAAGCAGCATTTTAGAATAATTTCTGAATGTGACACTGAAGACTGGAGTAATGGTGCTGAAAATTCATCTTTGATCACAAGAATAAATTACATTTTTAAATATATTCAAATAGAAAGCTGTTCTTTTAAATAGTACAAATATTTCACAATATTACTGCTTTTGCTGTATTTAGGATCAAATAAATGCAGGCTTGGTGAGCAGAAGAGTATTCTTTAAAAAACATTCAAAATATTAGGCTACTGTTCAAAAACTCTTGACTGGTAGTATCAGTGCATCTAGTTGTTTTGGATAAGAATAAAACGTCAGGTCCGACAATCTAGTGTCTTTTTTTCATTTAAACCTAGATTTATTCGCATTGGCCAATGGAAACCTCTATGAACACACTTGACTTGACAAAAAAATCACGGGGGACGAATTTAGGTTTTATTAAAAAGTGTTTGCGTATTCTACACTCGTGGCGCACGCACACATTAGGATATTTAGATGCCTGCCTCCGTTGCGAGTCCCTATCGAGCACTTTACCGATTCAAGCCTCTCCTCTCCTCCTCCTGCCTGTCTCTTTGGCCCGCATCACTCACCACGGAGCAAGCCTGTTCTTGATAAAGCTGCTGTGAAAACTGGAAAAGCCAACGAGGAAGAAGTTGGGGTATATAGGCAGAGCAAAATAAATCATCGCTCCGTCTATAACGCTTTGTGATTGGGTGGTTTATGCTGTCAATACAGGAGACAAACCAATGGGCCACTGGCTGCTCGCTGTCCCTGCATGATAGCAAAAAAAAAAAACAACAACATTCTGTCGGCCCACCGGGAAAATGCCCGGTATGCCCGATTACCAATCCAGCCCTGAACACAAAAGAAGATACTTTTTAAGAACCAAACATTTGTTGGTCCCCATTGAATTCCATAGCAGTGAAAGAAAAGTCAATGGGTACCATCAACTGTTTGATTACCAGCGTTCTTAAAATAGCTTATTTTATGTTCAACATAAGAAATAAACTAATACAGCTTTGAAACGAACAGAGGGTGAGTAAATGACGACAAAATTTGTATTTTTGCATGAACTATCCCTTTAATAATATTAATCAATATAGTAAAGAAGATTAATATAATACAGATTACTTTCCATATACAAATACTGTATATTTTTAACAAAGTTGTATAAATGAATCCACAGTTAATCTCTTTTGTGTTCGACAGTCATACATAAGGGTCAGGAGAGTAAATATGGGCAGATTTTCCATTTTTTTATTGAGCTATCCTTTTAACATTAGTTTATGTCTTATGTTATGATCAAATATGAATGAACAATATAAAACAATAATAACAATAGTTTACTTAGAAATGAACCTAGATTCACCTGGATTCAAATGAATCCCTACAAAAATTGTTAGTTCATGATACATTATTTATTAATTTGAAATAATTGTACTTTATTGTAAAGCTGCTGTATAAATCATACAGTATGCATCACTGCTACATAACCAATAATATAAAGTGCCATGCTTTGTCCTACAGTACAGGTGTGTGTGTGTCTATGCATTGTTTATGTATGTTTATCTGTGTGATTTGAAGTGTAGCCTGATGCAATTTCCATGAACACAAGGAGACTGTCCTGGTTTACCTGGGTGTGCCTCTCTCACAGTACTCTATGTACACAGTATGTTCTACTATAAATAGTCAACACTCAACAGAAGGCACTCAACTGGTTTGGACCAGGTGTCATTTAGGAATGCAAAATACCCACACATCAGCATACTAGTTAAAACCCTTATTGTCCTGGGTATCACTTTCAGTATTAAGCCTCAGGTTGCCACCGCACGCTGGAAAGGTTCTACAACCAATTGTTACCAGAATGGCATGAGAAATTATCTGGATCCTTTTGGATTGTAATTGGATATGAATAATGCTCCTTGGCCGGTGCCATAATTCTGATGGACACTTTATTTGTGTGGGAGGGTTTGTGATTGGTGGAGGGTTACCTGAGCAACGGACGCCCTGTGCGATAAGACCCCACATGAAGTTTGCACAGTATTCACACCAGTGCGGCCCTCTGAAGGTGTGCACCTATACCAAAGGCAAAGCAGTCATTGTGAGTCAAACACACACTGAAAACACACATACATACATATTAGGCCAGTGAATCATTCATCACTAAAATGTATTTTCCAGCTAAAGCTTATAATGAATGTTCCACAGAAAATGAATGATTATATTTGTAGAGTATCTCTTACTGCACCTGACAAGAGAGAGAGAGAGAGAGAGAGAGAGAGAGAGAGATCTCACAGATACTGGACAAACATGAAAAGAAAAGAATTGGACTACGCATTCATAGTCCTATGATGTATAAAGAACAATGGAAGCCTGTTTCCACTGAATAAAAAAAAAAAGATTCTCACTTTTTTTCTTGCAATTGCGATTTCACATCTCGCAAATTCTCTTTTTTCACAGAATTGCATGATACAAACTTGCAATTATGATTTTTTTCGCAATTGTGAGAAAAAAAACCCCTCAGAATTGTGAGTTAATATCTCACAATAGTATCTCACAAGAGTAATATCTCACAATTCAGACTTCATAACGCGATTGTGTTTATGAGTTTATATCTCATAATTCAGAGAAAAAAAGTCAGAATTGTGAGTTTATATTTCATGCAATACTGACTTCATAACTCGCAATTGTGAGTTTATATCATGCAATTCTGAGAAAAACTTCAGAATTGAAAGATATAAACTTGCAATTGTGTTAAAGTCAGAATTGTGAGATAAAAAAGGTCACAATTCCTTTTTTCAAAAAATTCATTCAGTGATGGAAACAGGCTTCCATAATAAACCATTGGCATTATTATTTTATAAATTTAGGCAGGTACTGAATAATATGATTTAGGTTCACTATTTGTTCCTAGGGACACTGGCAAATTCAAATTAGATTAAATATCATTTTCATTAATTTTTACTTTTATACTGAACAAAATTATAAACGCAACACTTTTGATTTTGCCCCCATTTTTCATGAGCTGAACTCAAAGATCTAAGACTTTTTCTATGTACACAAAAGGCCTATTTCTCTCAAATATTGTTCACAAATCTGTCTAAATCTGTGTTAGTGAGTACTTTGTCTGCATGCTCGTCGTCCTCATCGGGGTCTCGACCTGACTGCAGTTTGTCGTCGCAACAGACTTGAGTGGGCAAATGCTCACATTCGATGGCGTCTGGCACTTTGGAGAGGTGTTCTCTTCACGGATGAATCCCGGTTTTCACTGTACAGGGCAGATGGCAGACAGCGTGTATGGCGTCGTGTGGGTGAGCGGTTTGCTGATGTCAACGTTGTGGATCGAGTGGCCCATGGTGGCGGTGGGGTTATGGTATGGGCAGGCGTATGTTATGGACAACGACCACAGGTATATTTTATTGATGGCATTTTGAATGCACAGAGATACCGTGACGAGATCCTGAGGCCCATTGTTGTGCCATTCATCCACGACCGTCACTTCATGTTGCAGCATGATAATGCACGGCCCCATGTTGCAAGGATCTGTACACAATTCCTGGAAGCTGAAAACATCCCAGTTCTTGCATGGCCAGCATACTCATCGGACATATCACCCATTGAGCATGTTTGGGATGCTCTGGATCGGCGTATACGACAGTGTGTTCCAGTTCCTGCCAATATCCAGCAACTTCGCACAGCCATTGAAGAGGAGTGGACCAACATTCCACAGGCCACAATCAACAACCTGATCAACTCTATGCGAAGGAGATGTGTTGCACTGCGTGAGGCAAATGGTGGTCACACCAGATACTGATTGGTTTTCGGACCCCCCCAATACAGTAAAACTGCACATTTTAGAGTGGCCTTTTATTGTGGCCAGCCTAAGGCATACCTGTGCAATAATCATTCTGTCTAATCAGCATCTTGATATGCCACACCTGTGAGGTGGATCGATTATCTCGGCAAAGGAGAAGTGCTCACTAACACAGATTTAGACAGATTTGTGAACAATATTTGAGAGAAATAGGCCTTTTGTGTACATAGAAAAAGTCTTAGATCTTTGAGTTCAGCTCATGAAAAATGGGGGCAAAAACAAAAGTGTTGCGTTTATAATTTTGTTCAGTGTTATTAACACTTGCCTAAAAAAAACAGCTATGAAAACAAATACAAAAAATAAATAAACAAAACAGAAGATAAAAAAACTAAAATCTAAACAAAACACAAACATTCAATAAAAAACGATTTATTTAATTTAAATTTGCCACTTGCCTCAGGAAAACAAAACAAAAATAAACAAAGCACAAACAAACATAAAACAATCAAAACCAACCAAACACAATGCAATGATCAAACAAGTTTCAAGGAAATTTGACTGAAGTGATTAAAACTGTGTTGTCTGTCAACATTGCACCATCATAGCAAAGTGTTTGTACACTAACTCTTGGGTCATAGCTCCAAAAATGTAGTAAAATTCAGTGTGTTTAGATTAACATGACGCATGACGTTTGTTGTAGGAAACGACAGCCAGTGACGAGTGAAGCTGTTGCTCTGTGAAGTGTCAGCTCCACCGTCTCTGTCAAACCCTGAGACAGCAACCAAGCACACAAGGGTCAGTTTGATGGCAAGAAGAACTTCAGAGACTAACCACTCCTATCCAAAGTTCTGAGGAAATAATCAAGCCTCTAAGACGAAGGGTAGTACCGAAAAAATGTAAATAGGGTGGACCCCCTGTGAAGACATAGCCCTGATTTAAAAAAAAAAATGATAATACATGTGAGTCAGATTACAGGATTGCTAGGGGAAAATAATGTGTCTGGCATCTGTTACCAAGCTGCTGAAAGTCACACGCAAAGCATGTTCCCATGCACGCCCTTGTGCTGTCAAAACACAGAACAAAGATGACAAAAGAAAAGAGAAAAGACGCAACACAGGGTTTTAGAACAAAGCCCAGGTGAATGAATGCTGAAATGTCAATCATAATGAGAATACTCTTCATCTCTGTCCAGAACTAGCAGCTTTTCCAAAACGCAATGAGCTGTCTACATTCTAGCTGAAATACCGCCTCATAAGTGACTGCTTTGCACCCTGCATAGGGCAGAAACTCTGCATTATCAGATTAATAGCACTCAATACACGCTATGTACATACAGAATACATACATACTTTATGTACAACATAAAGAGTTTGTTCAATTTTGATAGATTTTTTTTTTTTTTTTTGTAACTTTTTTTAACAATTCTATTTTATTTTAATACTCTTGAACATTAATGTATTTGTTGATTGTTTATAAGTATTTACAATCAATCATATATATTTATCTTGCTTCATCAAGCGTCTTGAACGTTTTATACAAAGCTCGTAGCAGCATTCTGAGATTTATTTTTTGATGGATTTGGCCAAAAAACATTAAATTATATATATATTTGGGCAAAAACAAAATATCTAATGAGACAGCATAAATTACATTGCCTTGGCATCGGGAACACACTAATGATACCTTAAAACGCTACATACTGAGTGCGCTCACTAGGTTTTGGAACACAGCCTCTGTAATAACTCTCATGAGGGAGGTAATACTGAATAATCCATGTGCTCTTATGACCGCTGGTGACATCATGAGGAAGATGTTATAAGGAAACTTCCAAGCGACACATTGAAGTCAGATGATTGCTTTGTTTTGCTCTTTTGGGGTTAAAAAAGGAAGTCAGATGATGATACACTGTGCTGATTCTCAGCCTCAGTCATTTTTCAGAAGCTGAAAAGGCATGAAATGGGAGAGGCCTTCAGCAGCTCGGGAGCGAGAGGTTATTGATTTGTGCGATCAATCCTATCAGTCAATAGCGCTGTTAATGGATTAAAAGCCTAGGCAATTAGGCTTACAGTATATGATAGATTTAAGCTTATTGATACGAGGCTCACAGTATATGTACCATGCATTTAAATGCTGTCAGCACATAAACATTTGAACGAGACATTAGTAAACATCTGAAAAATCTCATGCTAATGCCAAATATAGAAGAGACTGACTTTGTTAGGACCACAACCAACACTCAAATTTTGGAAGAAAAACAAATTGAGAAATTGCAAACAAATACATGCACAAGGCTTTACAAAATATTTTCAGTATGCCCAATATCAACATTTAATATAGATAGTTGACTAATATAACTGATCATTTTGCATAAAAAATTTATGTTTACATTAAAATTGATGTCACGTCAAAATGATCACAATGAAGAGATGACATAGTGAGACTATGTAATACAATAGCATTTAAAATAAAAATAAGTCAAAAGATAGTTACCCAACTACCTTCACCTGTTGAATATGCTTTTTATATGATGTCAATAAGGAGTTTATGATGAGATGAACTTTTTGAACCATTCAACAGTTTGGGGCTGGTAAGATTTTTGATGTTTTTTAAAGCCTCTAATACTCACCAAAGCTGCATTTATTTGGTTACAAATACAGTAATATTGTGAAATATTATAAAAATGTAAAATAACAGTTTTCTATTTTAATATATTTAAAAATGTAATTTATACCTATGATGGTAAAGCTGAATTTTCAGCAGTCATTACTCCAATCTTCAGTGTCACATGATCCTTCAGAAATCCTTTTAATATGCTGATTTGTCATTCATGCACAACAATGAACAATGTTATTATCAATGTTGAAAACAGTTGTGCTGATTAATGTTTTATAATTTTTTTCAGGATTCTTTGCTAAAAAGAAAGCTCTAAAAACATAAAAAAATATATAAATCTTTTGTAACATTATAAATGTCCCGGTCCTTGCTGACGAAAAATATTATTTATTTATTTGTTTGAATAATCTTACTGACCCCAAACTTTTGAACCGTGTAGATATCATAATTCCAACATGATATAAACATAACACAACCAGCACCCACCTTAAAGTTGTGGATCTTCTCATAATTGCAGTGTTTCTCCGGTCCGTCCTTGATTGTGGTCCGTCGGCTCAGTGGTGACGGGCTGATCTGTGAACAAGCCAAAATCTTTAGAGGCTTCCAGAGGAGGGCACCCTTACTGCCCAGATTCACCCCCAGAGCTAACGCTAACAGCTCCTGGTGCTTACGATCCTTCTGCTTGGCTTTGTGAGGGGCTAATTCCCCTTTCGCTGACCCCTTAGTGCCAACAACCGGGGCCTTGGGCCTCGGAAGAGCCTGCATCTCCTATGTAGAGGAAGATGAGAATAATGTAGAATGGGGGATAAAAGCAGGAACTGAGTCAGTCCTCCACTCCTTGGTGATCTGGGTCGAATGAGAAGGGGGGCAGCCTGGTCCTGCATGGGCAGGGCTGGGGGTGGGAGGTATGGTGGGTGGGCTGCCTGGGGGCAGGAGTGTGTCTCACACAATAGCAAACATTCAGCACTCCGAGAGAATGGCAATGCGAGAGAGAGGGAGTGATTGTGTCAGTCTTGTAGTAGATACATCTCAGCAGGTTTCTGCAGCGGGATCAATGGAATCCAGAACACAGCCTTTCCAGACACGATTTCACAGCAGTTCCCTTGAGAGCGGATAATCCTGCAGCTCAAAGCCAAGAGCTCGGCTTTATAAGCAATAAAATCAGAGATCTGCTCTGAGAAGCGTAGGCTCTCTTTTAAGAAAAGGTATTTTTAGGTCTAGCACTGAGAGGTTTTATGCGGTTTAGCCTTTTAGACCTCTCTGTCTCTAAACTTCTGATTGTAACTTCTGTTACAAATCGGATCAGGATTGCATCACAGGATAATCCTATAGTGCCGGAATCACTTGTTTCAGGATTCAGACTTACTTAGACCCCGTTTAAACCTGGCCTTATGATCTATTTCGGGTAATCTAATCAAAAGTGGATAGCGAGAAGTGGATAGTGAGCAGGGCGCAAAGTATTTTGTGATCTGGATCTCCTACAGAGCCCCTAAAGGGACATGTTGATTTTATTATTTCCATCTTAAAAGTTTTGCGAGTGAACACAAAGTTTCTCAGGGGAAGGCATACTTGTGCAAGAGAACACAAACGCATTGAAATAAAAATTTTCTCTCCTATCTCGTATTTTTTCCATCACCATGTCTCCATACAGACTACATTTGAAGGCACACTGAAAATAATTAGGATTTCCTTTGAAACTATTTTTAGTAAATTTCACAAATAATTACAAAAAAAGCAAGTAACACACTGAATTAGACTTGAATTCATTTTATGGAGAAAGGCTGAAAATATACTCCCCAATTTTGAAAAACCTCATTGGTTTTTGAGCATCCAGCAAGTACCTTTAACCCTTAAATGCATGAATATTTTGCCAATCATTATTACATATTCGGGTCTTTAGTGACCCATAGCGCCCCGGACCTATACATCCAGCACGGATGGATCTCTAACTGCTGCAATAGCAAAAAACTCTCTTGATATGTTAAGAACAGTTACAGAAAAATAAAATAAAGCATATTTTGTTACCCTTTGAAACTTAGAAGGGTTCAATTTGAGCAGATGATTATCATTTTACCATCGCTGTCATCGTCAGAGCGCACTTCCACAGTACATCCAGCACCTGCCTCATATTAACGATCTCAACCATATTCTCAAAACTATCGTTTTCAATGACTTCATATTCAATATTTCAATCATTGGCAGCTTATTCACCATATCCACCATCAAATAACGGTGACATTTATATTTCATTGAGTATAGTAATTGCTCTGCAATAAAGCATTCAAACCAGTTACATTTTTGATGAAGATATATTCGTTTGTTTTATGCCTGCGGTAATTATGAGTGAAACATCACGTCATCACTGTGTATCAAACAGTGCCACTTCGAGGAATAAAGATGCATTGCACATATTGAGTCATCAGAGATATGTAAATATAGTTGTGCAGGAAAAAATACGTAACACATTTATATACCTTGGGTCTCTAGCGACCCTACACATTTTTTACAAAAAATTATCAGAAAACAGGCACTCTTTATATTTTAAAATGTTTTCTTGTTATAATGTTTATAATGAATAGATTGAGGAGAAAAGTTGATGTCTAACTGAAGGCGCGCGAGGGTAGAGAATGATGTCCCGGGTCGCTAAAGACCCGAGGTATGAATTTAAGGGTTAAGCCTCTTTGAATAAAAGACTAAATTAAATCTGTTCATCATATAAAGTGATTGTGTCTCTTATAAGAGGAATTGGATTGAGCTGCTTGATTCACATTACTTTTACAATGTCTTTATGAACTTACCGGTGTGTCAACATTTTAGTTGCATGGCCTTTTGTGTTTCAAATAAAAATGAAAGCCTTTGGGCTTGGAACAATATGCAAGTACATAATGGCATCATTTTTTTTTTGGGTTAACTACAGTGCATACTTTGAATTACTACCGTACGTACCTGTATCATCCACTGTGGTAAAACAGGAGTAGTAACTTTACAGGTTACATTTGTCTTTAAAAGAAATGAACAAAACTTTACAATACTCTTAAGAATAAAGGTTCTTTATTGGCATTTATGTTTCCATGAAGAACCTTTAACATCCATGGAACCTTTCCACTGCACAAAAAGTTATTTATAGTGGAAAAGGGTTCTTAAGGTCATTAAGATGTTCTTCACACCATGGATATCATGTTTCTTTTAAGAAATGATCACTGAAAGGTTATTTGTGAAAGCATAAATGGTTTTTGGGACCTATTTGGAACCTTTAATTTTTTAGAATGTACTTGGTGTAAAATGCAACATGTCTTACAGGACCAGCAGCCCTTGTCATTGGTTCATCCAAGAAGGATGCTACTAAATACCAGGAGGTGTAAATAAAGATTTCTGCTGTTGCACCAAAACCAAGACTCATGTCCGGGCTGGGAGACCATGACCCCTCTCAGCAGGAGGCTGATGCCGAATCCAGCAACACTGTCTGGGTATTTGCTGAAGCATCCTGTAGAACACACACGAGACTTCCTAACCTCACAGATACAGCAGAACTGATGGACCAGAATGGGTGGCCGGTCATTTGCATGATTACATCAATTAACAAAATGATGAGATTAGGAAAGGATAATGGAGCTGTGACAAGTAAAACAGAAAGAATGCTGAAGTGGAAGAAAAACAACCTGGCTACGGCTCACATACTCAAGATACGCCACATTCAAAGACATGATGTACCTGATTTCCCAGAATAGTCAGGCGGAGGTGAGTGGAAGACTGTCAGGGTTGTGTTGACTCAAGGTATGAGTATTGCTAAAAAAGCACTGGTGTGGTTTTTATTGCTGCTGACCTCCACAGAGACACATTTTTGTGTGCTGGGGGTACAGGGCAGTTAACGTGTTCTACGGGTCGACTAATATGGGGGTTTCAAAGCTGATGCCAATATCTAGGGCACAAAGCAGCTGATGGCTGATACAATGGCAATTTATATAATCAATATAGCGATTTTTGGTTTGTAGTCCTAACCAAAGAGTTTTATTAACATGTACTAAAATGAACATATATGAGGAAAACATTACCTCTGAAAGTGTTTTACAATAGTAGTCTTTGGTTTATGAGTAAAATAAGGTTTATGAAGATATGAATGACAGACAAAGACAATGTTAGCTAATTTGTTTTTTAAAGCACACAACAGTTTCAAAATTCATGTTTGAGGCATGGCTGTGTGTATAATTTAAGCTGTTCAAAACAAGTCTCTTCAGGTAATGTTAAGCCCAGAATCATGCACCGAAAACCTATAATAGAAGTTTTTACTATAGTAAAAATCCCATGGCAAATTAGCTGGTTAGCCTACAAAATGACATCCTGACATCCCCTGTAAAAAAATAAGTACACTAGAATACTTTTAGAAAGGGTATTTTTATAGAAATAATATACTTCAAAACAATATATTTTTCGACCCAAATAAGTAGGACTTATCTTTATATGTAATTTCATAATTCTATTGTCTTCTACGTGTTCTTCGGAAAGTAATGACAAGAATTTACAATAAACAAAAAATACTTTTAATGTAATTTCAATTACTTGTCATGTATGTAAATATAGAAGAAACAGTCATGATAGTGTGTGTATACCAAAGTGCCCTTTTATTTCATTAATATTATATTATCTCTAAGTACAGTTTTATTAAAAATGTGTAGTACACTACAAGCGTAGCATAGAAAATGACCTATACATTGCCATTAGAGTAAAATTACTGAACCTAAACATAGCAGCCTGATTAAAATGCTCATTTTAGATGAAATTTCAGATGGCACTTACAGGTTTTTGTCATCTGAACTCTTCTATTGTATATAAGTACAGTATGCCCCACTTTTGCCTGCATACAGTACACACAGTATACTCATGTAGGGCGATTATATAGCATATCTCAACTGCTTAACTGCATGCATTGTTGCAAAATGTAAACTATATTATCACTAATTCAAACTGCTTAGAGGACCAACATCCAGTTCAGATAACCTAAACTGCAAAACCAACACTGAAGTAAAAACAGTGAGTCACACTTTTAAGCTATACACTCAAAAGAAAGATGTTGGGGAGTTACATAGAGTGATAAAAGGGAAGAGGGAGACGGGGCGCACAGACAGTGAGTGCATGAGCAAGACTTGCACTTTTTGTCCTAAGGCAGATGGCTTCTTGTCTCCTAATGAAAGAGGCACAAAGTGAAACACAAAAGAGAGACGATAAAGCCTAGTCTCTTTTTAGAGACCACTGTATTGACAGAAGAGACCCCCGCAGCTGAGGAGACAGACAGAACTAGGGCACAGAAAGTGTGTACAGTACAAAAAAACGCATCCTATGTGACACACACAGAGGGAAATGTGCTATATTCATTTAATACACTGTTCAATTCATTCAAAATACTGTCTATCACTGTCTGCACAAGGACAAAAAATGCATTGCATATTATGACTTATGTACAAGACAACTGCAGGAAAGTAAAGCACTGATTATTCCAATCTTTCAGTTTAAAAGCCGCAGTGCTGAAATATAATATAAACAACAATGATAAATCACCACAAAGCTCAGCGCTAATTCTAATAACTCCAATCCATCAGCAGCGAGTGGTTTTAGTTGGAACTTGCCAGGCCAGCAGAACACTTAAGCGATTACTGTTATTAGAGGAAGAGAGCCATGTGAACTCTGAGCTGCGCAGGTGACCAGACCAGGCAAGGTGAGCATTTCATTCAGATTACCACACAAGAAGACTGCCATCATAGAAAAACACGACCAAATCTGGTCCCTAAATGTGCTCAGACATAAGTACTGTGAATCAAGACAGTGATGTAAAAGAGATTCAGGGCGTGTAAGGTCACTGTAAAATCTCAAAAGAGACAAAATTACCTTAAAAATTTGATTGTTAGGTTGTTGATGATGATGATGATGATGTATCCATTGTAACACATTAGCTAAACATTCCAGGCTGAGTCTATTACCATGAAAAGCCTTAAATATAGATCTATAGCAATTTACATAACTAAAACCCAATGGTAGATCATAAAGACCAGAATTGATTGTTATTTAACTAAAAACAAAACTAAAACTAATAAAAATTGCCCTTGTTAATTGAAACAAATCAAAAATAAAAACTGAAACACTTTAAAAAATAACTGAAAATAAATTGAAATACTAAACCGATTGAGGCTAAAATTAATAATAATAACTAGTGCTGTCAAACGAATTAATTGTGATTAATTAAATCCAAAATAAGTTTTTGGTTACATAATATGTGTGTGTACTGTGTATATTTATTATGTATATATATTATATAAATACACACACACATACATGTATATATTGAAGAAAAATATGTTATGTTTATATATTCAATATATTTATATATAATACAAGAATATAAATATATAAATCTATATGCATGTAAATATTTCTTAAATATATACTTTATGCGTATTTATATATATATACACATAATAAATATATACAGTACACATACATATATTATGTAAACAAAAACTTTTATTTTGGATGATATTAATCGCGATTAATCATTTGACAGCAAAAATGATAACGCTATTAAAAAAAAAAAATATCATAAACATAACAAAACTGCTCAACTTTAAACAAAAATTTTAAATATAAAAATTGTATTACAAATATTAGTAAATACTACAACAGTAAATCAATAATACTAAAACAAGACTGTAAAATATGTTTATAGTGGAATGAATCTAGTAAGTGTGCAAGAATTAGAGCCACAATGTAACAATGCAGCAATATATTACAGCCAATACTAAAGTGATAACTGCACAGTTATTATCATGAATCACAGCATTAGTCCGAGAATACCAAAATGGCAGATTCATTGAGTTTGTGAGTTTTGGGTTTGTCATTTTATCTTCATTGTGCCAGATGTAAAATGTCTGGATTAGGCTGAGAGAAATGTTCCAGAACGTCATGTGTACTGTGAGACCAGAGCAAAGAAAACTTTACATTTCTGCTGATCTCAGCAGGATTTATTTGTATTTATAGAGGCGCACAATACAGAATGACTGTACAGTACACACACAATATTCAGAATAAACAGACAATCAAAATGTAATGTGCGTTTTAAATTGTAAAGCAAAGGTGTTGTGTATAGCAGGGTGGACTGCTCAGAAAAAAGCTTATGGTTTTAATCGATGCTCTTTCTACATTAAATTTGCATCACAGTGTGTGAGATATAAGAGAAAGAAAATCTGATGAAGTGAATACTGGGCTGCACAAAGCAGATCTTTTGAAGTATACATACAAATCTATATTTACAGTTTGACAGCTTGTTGAGGCAGCCCCCTAGTGGGCATTTGTACAAAACAGTAAGATGGAAAAAAAGTGTATTGAGTTCATTTATATTAATTTGAATGCTTAGCAAACTGAGTCACATTAAACAATCTCTGTCTAGTGTCTGCAACAAAACAAATATGCCCTATGCAAACATGACTCTGGGTCATAAACAAACTACACTTCCTTTGACTAATTCTCTTCTCCTCTTCTAAATCCTCTTCTCCACATACACTACATCACTGGGTCCCATCATACAGGCACATGGCTTCTCCTACCATTGCTACGCTGATAACACACAGCTCTATCTCTCTTTTCAACCAGATGATCTATTAGTAGCTGCACGGATCACAGGCTGCCTGGCAGACATCTCGGCATGGATGAAAGAACATCACCTACAGCTCAACCTGGCAAAGACTGAGCTTCTTGTCTTCCCTGCCACTCCAAATCTACAGCATGACTTCACGATTCAGTTAGGTTCATCAACAATTACCCCATCAGCTTCGGTCAGAAATCTTGGTGTAATCTTTGATGACCAGCTGACCTTCAAAGAGCACATTGCAAAGACTGCTCGATCTTGCAGGTTTGCACTACACAACATCAGAAAGATCAGGCCCTTTCTGACAGAGCATGCTGCACAACTTCTTGTCCAGGCCCTTGTCATTTCTAGGCTGGACTACTGCAATGCTCTTCTGGCTGGACTTCCATCAAACACAATCAAACCTCTACAAATGATTCAGAATGCAGCGGCACGACTGGTCTTCAACGAGCCCAAAAGAGCCCATGTTACACCTCTCTTTATCTCCTTGTACTGGCTACCAGTCTCAGCTCGCATCAAGTTCAAGACACTGATGCTTGCATATAAAACATCCACAGAGAGGAGACAACACATTCATGTTATTATCTTTCATCAAAGAGGCACACCATGACGCTGAAACACTCTCAAACTCTTCTAATCTTTCAAATGCACACAAAGAAATGCCCCTTCTTTTTTGTCTAAACACCATTCTAATAATGATTTGTGAAAGGATGGTGTCTGACACCATGATTTGGGATGGTTGTGTTTACTATTAGCAATAAAACCTTGATAACATCGATGGGCACATAATGAAGCAGTGCAGTGCCTATGTGCTGTTGTCACTGTGCGAAGAGACGGAAATGAGAATTTAAGAAAAACTCTCTCATTGAATTCAGCAGAAAATATAATCTCAAATACCAAATATGGCTCAAATAAAGGAACTAAAACAGAATTTACAGCATTTACTAGGAGTGCTGGAATTAGCAATAATGTCAAAAACAACCTAATTTGTCCCAAGTTTCCTGATAAGCCTACAAAATATACAATGAAAAACAAAGGTCCTAAAACGAAGCCCTGTGGTACTTGACAAAAAACTGAACATTTGTATGACTGATTTAAACAAAAACTGCAACAAATTCCTTTATCACCATTATTTGGCATAAGTGACCATGGTTTGATAATTATGTCTATTGTTTATGCAGTATATTATATATTTAAGTCTTTGATCAATCATACATTGCTCACACTGTAGGCTGTAACTTTAGTAATGTATTAAGAACATTATAATCTATATATGAAGAGGTATGCCCCTCACCTTTTCATCCTTCTGGAAAGTAACTTTTTTGGGCTCAGAGCGGGTCCGGTTGAATCGGTGAGTGATTTTGTCCCTCAGGAGAGAGGTGTAGCCCAGATGCTGATAGATGGGGTTTGTGGTCATCTTGGCGATGTATTCTGCTGCCTTTGTCTCAATATAGAGAGTAATGAGGCCGTCTGTAACCAGATCGTGAACTGACTCAAAACGTTTCTCTCCAACAAAGTGCTTTCCATCATAAAAGAGTCGGTAGTTCAGAGTCTGGCCACCAAATCTGAGTGATAGACAAGCAGTATTCATATTATTATACAGTATTATATGATATTATAATGTTACTGCACATTGTAAAACAAAATGTTTTATAATATAATATAATATATGGATTTTTAAAGAAATTAATACTTCTATTCAGCATGGATGTATTAAAATGGTCAAAAGTGACAGTTACAAAAGACTCCTATTTCAAATAAATGCTATTCTTTTGAACATTCTATTAATAAAAAAATCTTCAAAATGTATCATGGTTTTCACAAAAGTATTGGGCAGCACAACTGTTCAACTTTAATAACAATAATAACAATTTTCTGAGCATCAAATCACATACTAGAATGATTTCTGAAGGATCATGTGACACTGAAGACTGATGCTGAAAATTCAGCTTTGATTAGAATAAATTACATTTTAAAATAAAAATAGATTACAATTATTTAAATTAATGTTACTGTTTTTACTGTATTTCTGATCAAATAAATGCAGTCTTGGTGAGCATAAAAACCTTGCAACCCCAAACTCTTGAATAGTAGTAATATAAAGAAATGTAAAAATATATCAAGTAAAATATAAAGTAACTACTGTAATATAAAGAAGAGGATGGATGGATGGATGGATGAAGGGTACCTCAAAGCAAGTGTATATGTTCCTGGTTGTCTCTGACTCTCTCTGATGAGGTAAGCACCTTCTGTACCAGCCAGCAGTTCATCTGCACGCTCTCTGGAAATCAGACCATGGAACCTGTACACAGACACCATCATTTACCCTTGTACACATACACACACACATCTCATGCTTACATATTCACATGCACACACACACTCACTCAACTGACACACCATAAAGCACTGTCTTTCTCTCTCTCTCTCTCTCTCTCTCATATACTATTTCATATTTGCACCCTCAAGCACATCATTACACAAAATCAATATGCACCACTCCTCATAACACTCTTAAATAATAAATTATGCTAAGTCACTCTAAATTTCACACACATTTTTGAAGAATGGTGTAAAAAGTCACCAGATGGATACCAGAAGTAATATGAGGAATAGTAGTATTGATGCTTTGCTTCCAAAACACCAATAATAAAGATAGACACTCACTCTCTTCCATAGTATTTGGGTCTGCTCTCCATCTGCACGTTAGAGAGAACATGTAAGAGAGAGAAATACAGTTTTCAACACAAATTACTTTGTCTTACTGGTGACAGAAGAGTCTTTTCTAACAGGATTTTGTGAAGATGGAGACATCTGCTCCAGTGTTTAGTAAAAGATATGCAGACTGAATCAATATGAGTCATGTTTGATAAACCTTGGGAGTGTTTACACACATTTCCCCGTACTTACCTCCTGAGGACATGTGATCCTCTTTGGTCTTGGGGCTTCCTGCTGTAGCTGGTACACTGATAATAATACATAAAAATATTTTTGCTGTTTTTTAAAACGAATATGAATTTAAAAGTTGATATATCAATACATTGATAATGAATATTTCACTATAAGCAGCAACCCAACAGGAGAAACGTATACAGTTTATTTTACCTCTAATCTTTATATTGCTGTGGTAAGGTACTGGTGTATATATAGAGCATGTCGAAACACAGCATTCTCTGTTAGACATTAATCCATTAGGTCTGAGCTTGAGGACACACACCCACTATCACTGCTGTCAGACTAAGCTTCAACGCATTATAAAAGTGGATTGGGTAATATTGGTAAAGCTATGAAAAAATGAACACTGCACAAGAGATAAATCAACACCAACAGTTGGTCAATATGGGAATGTGTACACAAAGGGCCAATGGTCAGCTTAAGGGGGGGTTAAGCTCTGATGTTTTAAATGTGCCTGTTTGTTTGAAAATGTAGTACAGAGAATGGAGGTTAATACCAGGAATTCCTCAGGTTATCCTCTCCCAAATAATCGGCTTGCACAGGCACAGTCAGTTCAAACAACATTCCTTTGATAGTGCGTTACTTCATTCACAATGATTAAAATGGGGACTTTGAATTTGGAGCCACGGGCTACGTCACTCAAATGGAAAATACACCTGTATCTCCTAAAAACGTCTTTCCACAACTGAGTTAAGGCTGCTCTGGGCACAAAATTCAGCGTAAATGCGCAATGTTGCATAAAAGCCAGACTAAATTCTGCCTGCGTATTTAGTCCCACCTCAGCCTAGTATCAAGTATATACAGCTGTAGGCTAATTGCTGTGTAAATGCATTTAAGCCACCTCTGAGCAGCATTAAATAGTCTGTGTTAAAACACCTAGGGCCTAAATGCCACTTGAGAAGCGCTTCTGTGCCACTTTTAGTGTAAATTTGGCACTATACAAATAAATAAAGGTGCTTAAGTGCACCTCCATCTCTCTCTGAAGATACAGAGGGTTTCAATGATTTTTATGTGTTTGAAAACAGAAAAAAATTAAATTAAAATTAAATTAATGAATTTAGAAATATTTGGGATTCTGATGTGGCATTCGATTTTCTGTCCAGAAATACATTAAAATGCAATTCATACATATTCTTGAATAAATCTCTTTTATGATGCGCATGTTTTAAAATTCAGCATTCAAAATTAAAATGAAAATACTTTTGATATTATTGGAGGGCGGAGGCATAAAGAAAAACAAGAAGTCTTGTTAATACAACTGTGCTGATATCATAATAATGACAAAATTGTCATAACAAGAATGACATTCTTGTAATGAAAACATGATTAAGTAGTTTGGCATCTTTATTATTATAAAAAAAATACTTAAAACTGATTCACTGCTTATTATATGACAAAGTTTTGGTATGTGGGATGACTTCTCTAAAACTATATATTTATTAATTAATAATTTATGATACTTGTAAAAAACTAATATATTTATATATAGTTTATATCTATATATTACTATATAATTTTTACATCAAAAAATACATTTATGATTAAGTCGTGCATTCAAGGTTTGAGGAAAACCTTTAAGAAAATTAAAAACATTATGTAAATTTTTCAATGAAACATTTTAACCAAAATTGCATTGCTGATAAGGTTTGTATTTACAAAATGTATTAGAATATTTTTTTTTATCATGGAAGCATATTGACTTAAAGACGTGGCAGTATATTATCAATCTCAACCAATTAGTTCTGTAATAAAGAACATTTTTATAATGGCATTTAGATCAGTGTGAAAAGAGCAGCACTAGTGAAATAATCAATGCCGGCTCAAAAACAGCAGCAGATGTGCGGGGATACTTCAGCTCGACATGGACGTGACCTTCCCTTGATGACTTCATTAAAAGCTGCTCATCACAGAGAGCAGCAATTGGCCGCCGCAGTCCGAGCACAGACAGAGTCTGGCCTCGCTACTCAGATTTTTCCTCACATGAAGCAGGAAGGCATCTGACAGCGATGCCAAGTTTTTGTCAAAGAAGCTCAGAACAAGCCGTGGGTTCTGGACAACGTCCACCAGAATGACAAGGACGGGGCCTGCTCTAAAAATACTGCACAGTGGGAGTGATTGCGAGGGAAAATGAGTTGAATCGTGGGATGGGCTACAAAAATTTAAGATAATGATTACTGCCCAGGGAGACCTTCAGCAAAAAAGTACTCTAGAATTACTCCCGTCCACTTTCTCTGTGCCAGACCACATTCCCATGATGCAACGATCTTCTGTTTGAAGCCCAGATTCTTGTATTTCTTCAGTCGAGTGTATGTTATTCTGGCTGTTTTTGCAGTATAGTGTGAAGTCTGTCAACTGGATCAGTACATGTATAATGTTAAAAAACACATTAAATACTTACAGTACGATTTCCATATCGGTGGCTGATAATCTTCAGGGTCTATAAAAAAGGAAAAGATAATAAAATAATGTCAGGTTGTCTTCTGTTATGTGCTACGAACATGTGTTCAAATAACCATCTCTTGTCAGCTTGTTCTCACTTAACACGGTTTATGATATTTACTGTCAGGTTAGAGAGTGGCTGTGATTCAAGGTTATTATATTATTTTTACATTAATGTTAAGTTGTTCTGTAAGCTGTGATGTGTAATGCGTGTGGCTTACAACATAATCCCCTCAGGGGTGTACATGTTTTAACACTTCTTTCATTTAGTTTCCTGCTCAAGGACAAGAAATATACAAATATGTTTGTGTAACACACTTGTACAAGTAAAATACACAGACTCCTTTCATCATGAAGCAGCAAATGTTTTTTACATTTAAAACACATGGGCTGTCAATCAATTATACAATTGAATCAAATGAATAACAATACATGCAGATAAATTAATTAAATAAATCACAATTAACTGCATATTTAAATATCTAGTTGTTTTTGAACTTAGGCAGATGAAATGGAGCGAGTTTCACATATTAAAGGAATAGTTCATCCAAAAATGTAAATGTGCTGACAATTTACACACCCTCGGGTTATCCAAGATGTGCACGAGTTTGTTTCTTCACTGGAACAGATTTGGAGAAATTTACAATTATATCACTTGCTCACCAGTGGATCCTCTGCAGTGAATGGGTGCCGTCAGAATGAGAGTCCAAACAGCTGATAAAAATACAATAATCCACACATAATTCACATGACTTTAGTCCATCACTTATTGTCTTATGAAGTGAAAATATGTGTGTTTGTAAGAAACAAATCTATCATTATTGCATTTTTACTTTAAACCATCACTTCTGACCAAAATACGAATCCATATCCATAATAACACTTCCTCCAGTTAAAAAAAAAGTACCCTGTTGTCCTATCACATCAAAATCCACCAACATATTTGTTTAGAGCTGTTTTGGACTGTTCTCTCTTGAAAATGGTGCTTGATCTGTGCATATTTCTCTCCTAATTCTGACAATATACTGACAATAAATGTGTAACCTGAATGCACTGTAAGTCGCTTTGGATAAAAGCGTCTGCTAAATGCATAAATGTAATTCAAATGAGACAACTTTTTCACTGGCAAAAGCGATATTATGATAGACAACTCATATTTTAGCCAGAAACAACGGTTTGACGTTAAAACTTCTTTATGATGGATTTGTTTCTTACAAACACGCAGCTTTTCACCTTCACAAGACGTTTACTGATGGGCTGGACACATAATGGATTATTGTGATGTTTTTAGCAGCTGTTTGGACTCTCATTCTGACGGCACCCATTCACTGCAGAGGATCCACTGGTGAGCAAGTGAAGCAATGATAACCTTCTCCATATCTGTTCTGATTAAGAAAGCACCTCGTCTACATCTTGGATGGGCCGAGGGTGAGTAAATTGGAGATATGAGATAAGATGCCATTTAAATACTCATATTGTTATTGACATGCTACACCCAAATACAGCTCCAATTGTCTCAATCTAACTTCAAATAACATTATGGTAAATATTCTCTAAACAGGGTGCAATAAATGAATGGTGAAGCAGCTTTTAAAGTAAGCAAGTCGGAGCCTGACAGGGTTCAGTTTGGCTGTTGAACAGACAGTCTAGATATGCAGGTTCATTTGCATGCATTATGCATACTAATCAGAATAGCAGCCCTGTACTCCCAGAGAAGACCGTTTAAAACAGAACACCTTGAAACAATATTGTAATGCAAATAACTTAGTTAATTTAACATGTTAATTGAGTGCAGACAATTATTTAAAAAAATGAGATAAGAAATGTATATATTTAATCATGCCCTCTTGAACTGTATGCAAGTTATGCACATTATTCTACCATCTGAGCAATTTAAGCTTGAAGTACCAGTGCAGAGCATGGATTTGGGAACTGTACAGACAGCACAGGTCCAGCTGCTACTAAAAACCACACTGAGTGAGTAAGGAGCCATTCAAACCGGACACATTGTTAGATACAAAAACTGTTTGCAGGGGTCTTGAGCGTTTTAAATGCCCATATGATGAATATGAACACAGAACATCAAAAATGGCACAGACTGGACAGCTGTGGACTGTCCCTTGTGAAAAAAGTGCCTCAACATTTAAATATTTATATAAAATGTATTAAATTAAATGCCACATTAGTGTACATAGAGAGGGCTCACTTTCATGACAGTTTCTTAACACACTTAAGTGCACTTTGTAATTATGTTAAAATAATGTTTTTACTTTAAAAGACATTTTAAATTATTATGTTTTTATCTTTTGTCATGCTTTACAGAAGTTAATATATTTTAAATGCACTAAATTGCTGCTAAAAACTGCATTTTGCAATGTCAATTATGCTTAATAATTGTTAATAATTGCTTGTTTACTCATCAATTAAATTATCTTAATTCTGAAGGCAATGTTTATCAGTTGATACATGAATAATTGCACATGCACATCCAGCATATCATGAAATTAATTTCTAAATTGATTGGCAGCCCTAAGCATTAATGTATTATTTATGAATTATTACCGATCCCACGGTAAACAGTATAAAATCTGTCAAACGGCTCATTAAATTATTCACTCGAATCATTCTCTGAAGTCTAAATACAGAAGCCTGAAAGCATCAATAATAAAATAAATAAATAAAACAGGATTTTTAGATATTAATCACAACAGTTCCTCTCAGTGCTTTCACAGTCTAGCCAGACAGGCTTCTAGAGAATCAATATTAGTATGTAAAGTAGGCCTGACGATAACTACACAAACCCATTATAAACAGAAATTTGGCAATAACACAAAGACAGTCATTTCACAATCACCAGCATGTGTGAGAAATACACCAGACCATGGCGCATCTGCATTTCCTCATCCAAAAAAGTACCTGAACCTCTAATCATTCATGGAAAGACTTCAAAAAACCCCACACAGTATCCTAAGCAATGACACACACATTATTATGTGTGTGTGTCTGAGTTGAGAACAGCATTATACAGCCCTGGAAAGTCTGTGAAAGTTCAGAATGAGTCAAATGTGTGATCTTGTGTGAAGGCGGATGAAGATCAAATAAGACAGAAAGATTGGAGTAGTAGCAGTTGTTTTGTTTTAGTAAAACAAATGCATAAATCAATATGTGTTTTCTTCGGTTCCCTGAATACGTGCTGGTCTCTATGGATCCATGTCTTATTTCAGGCACTGTCTCTTTTACTGTCAGCACTTTACTGCGGCCAGTCAGCATTTCCTCCCTGCCAACAAGCACACAACCAAACACAAGCTCAAAGTCCAAAACCACAACACACACAGCGCTACAACCAAACATACAACAACTTATGCTCACTCTGTATATGTCTTGTCAAAATTAAAAAATATGTCAAATATGTTTCTAGAGCCACAGGTGAAAAGCACACATAAAACTGAGCTGCCAAGCTAAGATAGCCATTATGCCTTGACTTGGAAAAAAAGGCAATCTTTATGCTGGGCCAAAATGAAAGGATTGCATGGTTTGAGGCTTTGGCATGTGTTTGCAAGGAGAACATTTAGCAAGAATATCAAGCGATTTAGTCCTTTTTCTTTCTGGAAGACGATGATATGGCGAGGTTTAAATGTTGGCTGAGGTTTGGATTTATGTTTTGCTGGTCTCAATCCTTTTGCAAAACATTTTACATGCAGGCAGCAGTGAAGGACAAAATATGGAGGAAAAGTTTAAAGGGATAGTTCACCAAAATATATATAATTTTGTCATAAACTGTGCCTCGTGTCATTCCAGAAGATATTCTGAGAAGATCCAGAAGATATTTTGAAGTAGGGCTACATGATTTGGGGATAAAATGTAACTTCGTCTGAAAAAACAACAAAAACATCAGGGTTGTATAGCTAGCATGGAAGCCCATTTCCACAATTGAAGAACATTTTTTTAAAGGGAATTGCAACATTTATCTCACAAATAATTCAGACTTTTTTTCTCACAATTGCAAGTTACAAAGTCAGAACTGTGAGATATAAACTGGAAAAAAAATTTTTTCAGAATTGCATGATTTCTAGTTATAATGTCAGAATTGTGAGATATAAACTGGAAATTCTGACTTTTTTCTTGCAATTTTGTTTTTATATCTCACAATTCTGACAAAAAAAGTCAGAATTGCAAGTGTGTATCACGTAACTGTGTGAGAAGAAAAACAATTCCCTTTTTTATTCAGTGGTGGAAATGGCCTTCCATTGAATTGTTCATAGGAAAAACTGTGATTATATATATATATTATCCCTACTAAATAAAATATTAATATTCTTTAATAAATAAAAATAACATCAAAACAATATAAATTTTTACTATTTAATATTACTATTAATAACAAAAAAAAATCAAGTTTTTTTTTTTTACTGTACAATGGTTAAATTGCAATAAGAATAAATATGGCTGTTACATGTTCCAAATGTTAAACCAAACCACAAGGGACCCTTTAAGCTTCTCTTTCGTTGACAACAGTCAGTTTATACGTTTCTCATTACAAGCCTAGGAAGATGTTTGGTGATGTTTTGTTCCCAAATGCATGATTACTCACTGCAAATGCAGAGCTGAATTCATGTTTAAAGCGAATCATGGGTCGATAATCCAAAATAACACTTTCTTCAGTGAAAAAGTCCATCTCCTGCTGTCCTCTCACATTAAAATCCACCAACATCTTTGTTTTGACAACTGTTTTGAACTGTGCTTGATTGTGCATATTTCTCACCTGATCCAGATGAGAAGACTTTTTCACTGGCGAATAGACGACTTAAAAACATCTTAAGTCAAGCTTCAGTCGTGTAGATTACTTGTGGTTTATTGTAATGTTTTCATTCTCTCGTTCTCACGGCACCCATTCACTGCAGAGGATCCATTGGTGAGCAAGTGATATATTGCTACTAATGAAGAAACTAATTAATCTACATCTTGGATGACCTAAGGGTGAGTATTTTTTCAGCAAGTTAAAATTTTTGGGTGAACTATTCCTTTAATTGGCCCAGTGTCCACTTTACAGTATTCAAGTGAGAAGGATTAGCTTTAAATCTGTGTTTATGTGAGCGTATGTTTGGATTAGAATGAATTTGTATTGTCTGTTGGAGCGCAGGGGTGCTGCAAACAATACAAAAAATGAATTATTCTTCAGTGGCTCATTTGGAAAATGTGATTTCTTTTGGTGATCTGCCAGGTGCTTTCTTTTCACTATCGCTGGATCTAACAGAGAGCCTGGAGAACACTGACGGAGGAAACTTCAGGGTCAGGAGGTGCAGACCGCCTATTCACAAAAC
This sequence comes from Ptychobarbus kaznakovi, assembly GCA_027422405.1. NCBI lineage: Eukaryota > Metazoa > Chordata > Actinopteri > Cypriniformes > Cyprinidae > Ptychobarbus > Ptychobarbus kaznakovi. The sequence continues at coordinate 10,759,256 of CM049803.1, read as the reverse complement.
ACTCCTGGCTATACTTCCAGTATGTCAATTAACAGTGAACAAAAGATTCGAAAAACCTGAATAGGAAGAATATTGCAGTCAGTGCTATTAGAATGGTGAAGGTTGTGCTTTGTGAACTCTATGAAAGGACGTGACTGAAAGATACTGTACAATATCAAACTATACTGCATCTTTCTTGATTAGACATCAGAGTTGCTGCCGTCCTCAGGAGAAAAGGCTTTTAATTAAGCAAGTTTCCTGCCTGAATGCTACAGGCAATCTGGGATGAATGTTTGCCATTACTGAAAAAAGAGACTAGATGAATCCGATTACAATGTGCCAAGGACAAATTGTTGGAGATATGCTGTAAAAGCTCTTATCATACTCAACTTCTCCATAGCGCTATAGCGCAGGCATCCATTTGAGGTAATATTTTACAGGCTGGGTAATGTTAAATGTCATTGCTGTTGATTTCTGGCTGGAGCAGGAAAGATTCGGTTGCTTAGAAGATTCTGAGAGCGTTAAAGCTGCTTTGAGATGGAGAGTTGGACGACTATCTGCAGCTCACACACACCCTAACAGCTCCCACTTTCTTGGGCAGACTCTTATCTCTCACACAAATTAAAGCTCAGCGGATGAGAGGGAACAGGCTTCCTTAGGGCAAAACACACATAGAAATGCAGAAGCACACTAGCAGTATGTACTTCAAATGAACACCCCGTCTAAAATATCTGCATGCAGAGGAACACGACCTTAATAAAACCTCATGACAAAATATACTATCTAATCCCAACACCCTCACATACACACATACAGTATCATTTGATTACTATATTCATTCTACTTTGACTTCTATTATTTTTACACTGATACGATTTCTAATGCTTAGTGTTTTCAGGTTTAATGTCCTTGTGAGAAGTGTTTCCTTGTCAAAAGCAACAGCATTTACAGCGCCATGCAAAAAAATTATAATGTTAGCCTTATGTGAATGTTTATTGAATGTGAGGCAATTAAAAGATATACTAGCAAGGAACATATTTTATTGAGTTGTCCTCGCTGGCGGCAAGCACTGCTGCTTGATTCACAAACATGGTTTATGATGGTTTCTTTTTAGTGATTCAAAAACACAGGCTGAATTTGGAACAGGATACTAGAAAGTTATGCTGTTTCAAGGTAATGACTCTTTTAATGAATCATTAAAAAGACTGGTTTGAATCGGTCTGAATCCTTCACTCATCGGAATCCATCAGAGCGATTACTGAATCAGCATTCAGTACTTAACTACAGGATATTGTTGTTTATTTCAATTGTAGAAATAATTGATTTCAGTTATAAAAATAAAACAGGTTTTGTGCAAGTATCAATACTGACTGCTTGTCCACATGTGAAAACGTTAAAGATATTTACAAAAGTTAAACATTATATTTTTTTTTAAATAAATGAGCAAATTCACAGTTTTGTTCATTCAAGACAGGCTGTCAGTGAATTTTGCGTAAAGACAAACATTGCCCCAAACAGATTTCACATTGGGTTTAATTGACCCTTTGCAAAGAGCTTGATTGTCAGGCGATCTGACCAATCATAATGCCGAATCCGCCATCTTGTCCGATAGCTATGGCCGGAAACTACAATAAATGAATTTTCTACCTATTAGATCGTGTTTTATTAAAGGTGCACTAAGCGATTTTTGCCAAACGATGTTGATATTTGAAAGCACCAAAACAAACACGCCCATACCCCAACAGGACCTTGCCCCTATTTTGAAACCTCCACCCCACACGTACATACACAACCCTGGCATAACAACGATCGCAGGAACAAGCGAAGATGACACACAAGGATATAAAAAAAGCCAACTCTGATAAGTTGTGTGAAACAATGCAAAATCAACATTACTCACCTATCAAAAAGAAACAACGCAACCTCGGCATCCGATTCGAGCCCTTCCCGCTCCTTGAGTTCTCTCCACCGCTGGAAAGCTGCTCCGATTTTTACGTGGTTCCTACCTATTGCCTGATCGAAACCCTCCATTTTGTTCCTCCAATATTTTTCTCTTTTTTATCTTCCAATTCTCTCTATCTATGGTCGATCTGCTAATATCCGTCCTGTACACTCAAATTGAGTGCTCTCTTCTCTCCATCATTACAAGACACACCCCCTAACTGCTGATTGGCTGCAAGTGTGTTTTGGGACTCGGTCCAACACTGTGGTCAAAAGCGTTTGTCAAAAATCACTTTTAACATCTACACCCACCCCAACCCTAAACAATAATGCAAAAACAGTAATTATTGTTGTACAGTGTGACAAAATTAGGCTACATTGATTCCCAGTAGCTGCAGCTCTATTCCTTCTAGCCTTAACCACAAATCAGACAGGAGAGTAGATTCACTTCGATGGACTTAAACTTGAAAAATGGTGTGTTCCACGGTTGAAATTAAATACGTTCTGATGTTCATTCATGTTTATTTCATGCTTTAAGTACATTTGAAAAGACGATCGGTTCACCTGTTTGAACTGAGACAATATTGCGATCTGTCATGACACATTAAAGAGCCACAAAATGGCATATATTGTTTGAAAATGACTAAATTTAAAGGCTGAGAGTCCTGAGACCTTGTTTCATACTAGAAGTAAACTGCTCTTTCTTGTCTGTCTGCGTGTTGTCAGTTTCCTCTTTGCTCTGCAATGTATTTTTTACTGCATGAGAACATAATGTGAGAGCGGCATTGTTTGTCAGAGATAGCAACAGTAACTAAGAAGGGCGGGTCTTTGTGAAGGGTCAATTCACCCTTTGCTAGAAGCCTGATTGACAGGCAATCTGACCAATCATAATGACGAATCTGCCATTTTGTCCAACAAACAAACAAGACAGAAGTGTAGATTAACGTTGGTGGACTCAGACTTGAAACATGGTGTGTATTGACGCCTTTCCACCGTTGAAATAAGATACCTTCTGAATGATGTTCATTTGTTTATTTTGTGCAATAACTAGTAAAGAGGAGGAGATGATCGGTTCATGTGCTGCTTGAACTGAGGTGCTACAGTGATCTGTCAGGCCACATTAAAGAGCGTAAAGAGCCACAAAAAAATGTCCTTCAACTGATTCATTCAATGACAGTATCTGCTTTGGTATCTACTGTCTAGTTAAGCAACAATACACAAAGAAGATGTCAATACTGCATGTAAAATGGAAATGACTTATAGTAAAATGTTATTGTTGTGTCAAGTGAAGTCTAGATGTGTAAAAACCCCAAAAGAATTATGAAGAAAACACTGCCTGTAGAGACATTTGGTACCAACACTGTCGGCAAAACCGTATCCAAACACACACCAGTCTGTTTCAGTGAACACACATATGTGAATACGCAATACACACACATTTAGTGCTGATCCAGTGTTTTCGGGGACATGTTCCAGCTCCTGTGGGGAGGCCATCTGTACAGTATTGCTGCTCTGGAAGAGCTGGGGTATATTATATAGACTCTATGTCTCTCTGAGGCACAGAACGCAAACCCACACATCTCTTCCACTTCACACAATGAGCCTAAAGAGTGTGGGGATATTCTGTGGAGAAGACAGGAACAGAACTGGCAAGAAATGTGGAGAATTTTGTGACTATGTGTGAGACGAGGCATCAGACGGGCAATCATGAGGAAGGCAAGATGGAGTGTGTTTATCCTGTAACACTGCATGCAAGTGAGGGTGGGTTTGGGTATTTTCCTGTAAAGCTGTATGCCTTTGTTTAATTGTGTGTGTGCACATACAAGCGCATGTACTCTTGGAAGCCCCTCACTTCTGATTGGCAAAAGGAAGCACACACACACAGTCTCACGTAGACAAACAGTATACAATGTCTGGTCTACAATGCATTTTATTATAACTAAAAACTGCCCACTTATGAAGGAAGAGATAGTCTGACTGACATTTTAAACATCCAGAGAGTTTACTAGAGGGCTTTCTGTAGGCCAAAACCTGGAAACAAGTTAGCAGTTATACCGAACTGGAAAACTCATCTACTTACTAGTCTGCTTTTGCAGACACATTTTGTTTAGAATTGTGCTCTTGCTGAATATTCTGACTCACACTTTCAGGAAAAGTGTTTTTAAATAAAGACTAAAGAGTTGTCAGACCGTGTTGTTCGTTAAGCCTACGTTTAGCTTTTTACTTATGGCGACTGTATTTAGGCTTCAAATTTCATAGAAGTCGTGTTCATTTACGTAGTTTATTATGATAACCAAATATGAAAGAATCAAACTTTTGTTGGTCACAGACATTAAATTCTTCAATAATCAAAAAATCATATTGAGTTTTTGTTGAAGGAATGAAGGTGGTGTTAACTTATATGATGGCCTACAAACAAGCACCTAAAAATAGTTATACATGTTTATTTAAAAATTATTATACAATCATATTAAACAGATTTTTTTATGATTACACAATATAAAAAAAATTCTAAAAATATTAATCATCATAATAAAAATAAATAATACACAATAATAGTATAATGGAATAATAACATTTCAAAATCTCAACACCCATTAACTGCCATTATAAAGCTTGAAAGAGCCAGGACAATTTTTTATACAACTGTATTGTATTTGTCTGAAAGAAGAAAGTCATATACACCTAGGAAGGCTTGAGGATGAGTAAATCATGGGGTAATTTTCATTTTTGGGTGAACTAACCCTTTAAGTTTAGGTGTGGGGTAGGATTGAGGGATCTAAAATATGGTCATGCAGAATAAGTTATTAATATGTGCTTTATAAGAACTAATAAACAGCCAATATGTTAGTAATGTGCATGCTAATACGCATTTACATTTAGTCATTTTGCAGATGCTTTTATTATCCAAAGCGACTTACAATTGGGGAATACATAAAGCGATTAATCTTGAAGAGGCAAACAGACAGAGGAAGTGCTCATAACACCAAGTCTCAGGCATTGTTCAAATAAGTACAAGCTAGCAAGGGAAGGAGAGAAAGATAAAGAGAAAGATTAGGGTTTAATTTTTTTTTTTGTTTTTTATTTTAAGTTTAGGATGAAGTCAAGTAGTGTTGAAAGAGATGAGTTTTCAGTTGTTGCTTGAAGATTGACAGGGATCCAGCATTCCGGATGGGGGTGGGAAGATCATTCCACCAGCCAGGAACGGTGAACGAGAATGTTCTGGAGAGTGATTTTGAGCCTCTCTGTGATGATACCACGAGACGTCGCTCACTAGCAGATCTCAGACTTCTGGAGGGGATGTAGATTCATAATAGTGAGTGGAAGTAGGCGGGTGCTGAGCCTGTGGTTGTTCTATATGCAAGCATCAGTGTCTTGAACTTGATGCAAGCTGCAACTGGTAGCCAGTGCAAGGAGATAAAGAGAGGTGTAACATGGGCTCTTTTGGGCTCGTTGAAGACCAGTCGTGCCGCTGCATTCTGAATCATTTGTAGAGGTTTGATTGTGTTTGATGGAAGTCCAGCCAGAAGAGCATTGCAGTAATCCAGCCTAGAAATGACAAGGGCCTGGACAAGAAGTTGTGCAGCATGCTCTGTCAGAAAGGGCCTGATCTTTCTGATGTTGTGTAGTGCAAACCTGCAAGATCGAGCAGTCTTTGCAATGTGCTCTTTGAAGGTCAGCTGGTCATCAAAGATTACACCAAGATTTCTGACCGAAGTTGATGGGGTAATTGTTGATGAACCTAACTGAATCGTGAAGTCATGCTGTAGATTTGGAGTGGCAGGGAAGACAAGAAGCTCAGTCTTTGCCAGGTTGAGCTGTAGGTGATGTTCTTTCATCCATGCCGAGATGTCTGCCAGGCAGCCTGAGATCCGTGCAGCTACCGTTGGATCATCTGGTTGAAAAGAGAGATAGAGCTGTGTGTCATCAGCGTAGCAATGGTAGGAGAAGCCATGTGCCTGTATGATGGGACCCAGTGATGTAGTGTATGTGGAGAAGAGGAGGGGTCCAAGAACCGATCCCTGGGGAACCCCAGTGACCAATTGATGTGCTTTGGATACCTCACCTCCCCAGGCCACCCTGAAAGACCGACCAGTGAGATAGGATTCAAACCAGCGAAGTGGAATCCCAGAGATGTCCAGTGATGAGAGGGTGGTCAGGAGGATCTGATGGTTAACAGTGTCAAAAGCGGCAGAAAGATCCAGCAGAATGAGGACTGATGATTTGGAATCGGCTTTTGCAATTCGCAGGGCTTCAGTGACTGAGAGTAGCGCAGTCTCAGTTGAATGGCCACTCCTGAAACCTGACTGTTTAGCGTCCAGTTTGTTGTTCTGGGAAAGAAACAATGAGACCTGGTTGAAGACAACTCGTTCGAGTGTTTTGGCTATGAATGGAAGGAGAGAGACAGGTCTGTAGTTTTCTATAAGAGAAGTGTTTAATGTAGGTTTTTTGAGCAGTGGGGTTACCCGAGCCTGCTTGAACGCAGTGGGGAAGATACCTGTGAGCAGAGATGTGTTGATAATGTGTGTGAGTGCTGGTAAGAGTGTGGGAGAGATTGCTTGGAGAAAGTGCGAGGGGATTGGGTCTAGAAGCCAACAAGCAACTTGTTAATAGTGAGAATTGGTCCCTAAACTAAAGTGTTACCATTTTTTCTTTTTGATATGTATTTAACTTGCTACAAAGTGTCTCAAAATAAACTTTGAAAGATTTGATTCTGCTAAACTGACATACGTTTGTACTCATGTATCAACCTGACTTAAAAATACCACTAAAAAAGCCCTGTAAACACATTCTCCGGGAACATGTGTAAAGCCAGTCAATCAGATTAGAGCTTGCCAGATAGAGAAAGTGCTTTCCAGTTTTGTGTGCAAAATACATCAGACGGTCAGTGAAGAGATTGCTGGGGGTCAGTGGGCCTGCCATCTGAGATTACACACATATACACACATACACAATTACAGCACAATTACAGTACACAAGCAGATCCAAGGGAGATCCATTGTTTGGTAATGTGATTCCAGAGGGTGATGGATGACCAATGGGGATCTCCACAGAGGTGATTAATAATAAATACAGAGACACAAGAAGAGGTGAGCATTAAAACTCTCTTCTCTCCTCTGGTTCTCAACAACACTCCATCCACCAATAAAACTGCAGGCTTAAATAAGCCTCTTATTTCACTCAGACTTACTGACTGTAAAACTACAGCAGAAATCACATGAGAAACCATGGAAACTATTAAGATGACCACTAATGAATAGACCGTATTACAGTGGCTTCTGTCAGAAACGAAAGCCTTTAAAAACAAGATTATAATAATGAGCAGCTTTCCGAAGAGTGAAGGAGAGAAAGTACCAGTTTCGGGCCAGTAAGTGATGTGCACGTTTACCATCTCTGACTGTCATCACAGGCTGAGGTTCCATTCAGTCTTTCGCCCCTTCATTCATGCTTTTTTTAGCTATGTGCAACAGCTTAGTACAGACCTTGAAAAACCGAGGTTCTTTAACTTGACCGCCGCTATGTGACATTTAACTAGACTGTCTTCAGCTGAAGAGTGATTCTATTCTCTTTTTCCTTAGCTGTAGACTTTGATGTTAAGCAACTCCAGAACTAAGAACAGAGCTTCACCTCATCCGATGCCGCCTAAAATGCAAAGAGGCCGAGTAAAAGGACAGGCAATCACTGTTGTGAGTTATCTCTCTTGCTGTTTGCTTACCAGAGCTTTCAATCATGTGATCTGTTCCTGTTGTAGGACTCGCATTCACTCCATCTCAACTCCAGTGAACCAGAAGAACACAGAAAGCAGACATAGCTTTCAAGGTGACTATGACTAAGCACAGACGGCAGTCAATATGATATCCAAAAGGACCATTTTTGGGTCAATGACAAAATGCATTGTTTTGGTCCAAATCTACAAATCTACTTGGTCCAAATGTATTCAAAAATTTTAAAATACAGTGACTTGAATACACCAAAAAGGAAATGTTTTTGAATTCTAAATTAAAATGTATTTTCTTATTGTATATATTACAGATTAAAAACACACACACATATGATATACAGTACATATAACTTTATAATCAAATGTATAATTTAAACATTTAAAAAATGTATCAAAAGCGACAGTAAAGATATTATAAAAGTTCTTTTGAATGTTCTATTCATCAAAGAATCCTCAAAAAATGTATAATGATTTCCACAAATATCTTTTCAATGCTGATAAATAATAAGAAATACTTAAATTAATTCTGTGGATCATGTGACACTAAAGACTAGAGTAATTCAGCATTGCCTTAAAAAGAATACATTTAAAGATATTTTAAAATAGAAAACTGCTTTTAAATTCTTAAATTGTAATAATATTTTGCAATATTACAGTTTTTACTTTATTTTGGTAAGAGACTTTATTCGGTCCCAATTTATATTAGGTGGCCTTAATTACTATGTACTTACATCAAAAAAGAAGTACAATGTACTTATTGTGTTAATATTGTTTTGCAAAACACTTTTGCTGATATTGAGGTGGGATACGGGTAAGGTTAGAGACAGGTTGGTGGTATGGGTAGGTTTAAGGTGGAAGGGATGGGTCAACAGTGTAATGATACGTGTAATTACAGAAATTAATTCCAGATGTAATTACCTGCAGGTATTTGAAAAAATATAAGTACAATGTAAAAACATGGATGTACATAATAAGTGCACTGTATCAAATTATTAATTTAAATGTATACATACATAGTAGTTATGGCCACCTAATATAACGTGGGACCACATTTTCTATAAAAAATAGTACCAACCTCAAAATAGTGGGATAGTTCACCCAAAAAAGAAAATTCTGTCATTAATTACTCACCCTCATGTCGTTCCAAACCTGTAAGACCTTCGTTACCTTGTGCACAATTATTTTTGTAGCTTTTATAACATTACGGTTGACCAACACAGGATTAATGGATGTCCTTCTATGTTTTTTTGGTGTTGGATCCTTGCTGTCTATGGGAGGGACATGGGAGGATCAGAGAGCTCTCGGAATGCATCAAAAATATCTTAATTTGTGTTCCGAAGGTGAACAAAGTTCTTAGGGGTTTGGAATGACATGAGGGTGAGTAATTAATGACAGAATTTTCATTTTTTTGGGTGAACTATCCCTTTAAGTAATGGCGTGTTCCAGATGTAACGAAAATATTTTCTTACTTATTACTTAATGATTAAACCACATAAAATCAGATTACAGAAGTACAATTGTAAATGCCGTTCCACTTTGACTTTAAAAGAATGAAACCCTTGCAGATTCACAAGTGTGTAAGTAGTCTTCTAGCAGATGCTTTTATCTGAAGTCTTATCCGAAGCGACTTACTAAAGTGCACTTATGGCCGGGACAATCTGTCTGGAGCAATCTGGGGTTAAATGTCTTGCCCAAGGGTACAATGAAGAAGCGAGTCCCTCCTTACTGGGATTAAACCAGCGAACTTCTGGTCAAGTGCCCCAAGCTTAAGCCAACACCACCCCTTCAGATTAAAAGAAATTAAATCATCACAAACCCATGAAATCACCCATAATTTCAACTTCATAATTTCTGAAACACTCACAAGCTTGCAGCTCTGAGCTGCAGGCCCAGACTTCCTTTACGGAAACATCAAAGCTTGAACTGGCCTTTGAAGTCAGAAGAGCTGAGCCGAGCGGCATCCATCTCGCCAGTCTGCCCTGCATTTGTTTACAGCCCTGTTCTTGGCTAATATAAAGCAGAATGTGCGTGTTACACGCACCCAAACTAGATGAAGCAAGGTTTCTGGCAAAAAAGCGTTTTTCTAACATAATGATACTCCTGTGACAGACACGGTGAGTCTGGTAGAGGCGCGGTATATGGCATCCGATGATTACACCGGGGGCACAGAGCTAATGACAGCTTTCCGTACCGCAGGCTGAAAAGACTCCCCGCCTTCTGCAGGCCTCGTGGCCGCAGTGCACTTCTGCTTTTTCAGCAACATGCATGTGAGATAATCTATTTGGGAATGGATGGCGACCACGGAGAGTCATGGCTTGGCTTGATCCCTTTTCTGGATCTCAAGGGCCCGTGGCTTGGCGTGGAGGAGGAGGAGTCGTGGTTCTGTGTGGCTGCATGAAGAGTTACAGCAAGCATGATGTGAATTAGACAAACCCTCTCTTTTTCGCTCCCAAGGTCACTATTGAGCTTTAATGGAATGAGTGCCTACACGAAAACGGTTCTTCTTTACACACCCATTCAACAAAGCTTGTTATTTGAACTTGTACTCCCTTGAGACGTGTACTGTCCCTCAGAACACACACATCCCTCCTTCTGTTCTTACAAACGCATTGCCGAGCGGCACAGCATGAGAACAGGGTGTTAACATGCATTTCTGTGTAGGAGTGATTCTGAGCTCTTTTCCAACCTTATCTCTCCTCACACTTATTATGATCGGTGTATTTAAACACCTGCACACTCTTTTGTGCTTCTCACACCTCCAGCCAACCTGACGCTTTTTGCTCTGTTTTGTGTCTTATGGTGCAATTGGGGACGGTGGTTTCCCTTCCACCCAATGTTTGTTTCTTATCTAAGGTCACAAAATGTGAATAAGTCACTATATACACTGCCGTTCAAAAGCTTGAGGTCAGTGTGATTTTTTATCATTTTCTTAAAATAAATTCATACTTTTATTCAGCAAAAAGATCAAAAGTGACAGTAAAGACATTTATAATGTCACAGAAGACATATTTTTAATTAATTATGTTTTTTGTACTTTCTATGCATCAAAGAATCATGAGAAAATGTATCACGGTAAGCAGCACAACTGTTTTCAACATTTGCCATAAGAAATATTTTTTGAGCTGCAAATCAGCATGTTAGACTAATTTCCGAAGGATCATGTGACACTGAAGACTGGAGTAATGGCTTCAGAAAATTCAGCTTTGCCCATTAAAATGTATTCAAATGAGAGTACAAACTGAGACAGTTATTTTAGACTATAATGACATTTCACAATATTACTGTTTTTATTGTATTTTTGATTAAACAAAAGGCAGATAAAAAACCTACCAACCCTAAACTTTTGGATGCAGATTTAAATGTGTAGTAGGTCAGTTTGGTACCTGTGTGAAAATATAATTACATAGGTTTTGAAAAGTAACAAGTAATTGTATGTGAAGGTTACTAATATATCGGCAGTTACACTTCCGCACATGTAATAATGCAGCTCAAAATCCACATGACACCCAGCTAGGAAGATGACAGGTGACTTTAAAAGCTCATTTTCAACATCAATAATTTCTTGGGGATAATAAGATCAGGATAATAGAAAATCTTTCAAGTGAATAAAATGGAGAGAGGAGCAGCTTTTAGGGTAGTTAGTTTTCATCACACACCCATGAAAATGTTTGATGACTCATTTTAGATGCAAAAAAAATGATGGGATTTAGGATATATATGTCTGTTGTAACCTAGATCCTTTGAGACAATGGGTGGGAAGTGCATTTGTACTAGATGTGTCCAAACCAGTTTTTGGTTCCCACGTTACAACATGTTGAATTGGACACACACACACACACACACACACACACACAACGTGTTGTTGTTGGCATTACTGGCAGTGATTTACTTGGGATATCAACAGTTGACACTGATGACAAATTTATAAACAATGCTAACATTATACTATTGCTGTTATGCCCAAATTACACTTGGGTCATTCCATGAAATGAGTCTTTTGCATTCCTGCACAATTGTGAACATCCCAACAGAAAATGGTTTAACTGTTAATAGACTGCTTTTTTTAAATCCAATATTAATAAACTGACTTCTAAAGGCATAATGAATTGGAAGGAAAAGACAAATAATTTGTCTTTCACAATATGATGTCCACCTGAATGGATTAATTTCATGCCGATTTAAATAAACACAATGTTAATAAATTGCATAGTGGCATTTCAAGCTAAATTTACAAATAAAACTGCATTAGGAGGATATGCTATAAATGTAAAATGGCTGATTGTACAGGGTTGATGGTTCATTTAGCCATTAATAGCCTTGTATTCAAGGTCATGACACTATATGCTGATATTTCCTCAAATAGTTTTCAATAATCTGTTGTTTACTACAAAATCATGGAAACAGGACTGATTATGTACAACTTTGTAATAAATCTCACAAAATATAAGATAATATTTATTAATTATTTATGGATTTTATGGTAATGGGCTGACACATGACTTTAATAAAATATATATAAATATACTGCAGCCTATATCAAGAGTACAAATAAAGACAATATGCGTATAGGTCCACATAAAATTTCAGTGCATGCAGTAACTAATTATATTTCACAAAGAAATACAAATTTTATTTGGGATTACAATTCAGCACGGTGCACATTTTTTATTTGTAGTTCCCACCACTTATCGTGATCAAACTAAAGAGTCTGTTTTTGCTATCATGCAAGTATTCAGATAGAGGTGGCCTTTAAAACTCGTGCACAGGGAGTGTGACGTTACACAATCATCTGCCAGCGTGCACTAGTGATAGCAACGACTGCATGCCTTTGCATTGGTGAAGGAAGTCAAAGGTGGGTCTAGTTCACCCTGGATGAAGAAAAGGTATGACACACCTCTTCACCGTGTTCTATCCTGTCTGCTTTAATTACATCCAAAACCACAGAAATTAAAATGTCAGTGCCAACCATCTCCATTCTGCCATCGTCGCGTCAATTGCCTATTCAGATTCCCAAACAAATTAGTCCAGTTTCATTGTGATTTATCAGTACTCACCCGAAGAGACGGAGGAACCCGACAGACTGGAGTTGCTGGACGCTGCCATCGCGTCTAATTCACTGAATCTACCCGCTTACTGGCGTCTGTTAGGGCTTGACAGCTCTTCCATCTCAGTCTCTGCTCTCCTGACCTATCTTCAGCTCTCCAGAGTTCCTCCTAAACAGCCGATAATATCCCGCTGTGAGTCTCGGATCAGACGCTGCCGCATTTACAGGCGCGTGTGAGGCAGCAGAAGAACCAAATGAAACTAGTTGAAACAACCTCAGATATACGTACAGAAAATGTGACAACTCATCTACTCTTCGTCGCAATGAAAAGCAGAATTCAAAAAAACTTCCCGGCCGTTCCGTGTGCTGTCAGTGCCAGTAGGTTTCGCCATATTTAGAGACAGGGATTTGACTGTAATGCTTCCATGTGCCACTTCAAGGCTCGTAATAAACACACGGTGTGTGCTGAGGCGAATCCGCCTTCTTAAAGTGGAAGAGACGCGCGCACATTCCTCCTGTCTATGGCCGTGCTGTAATACATACATGCCTCTCAGCTGTGTGCTTCTGTGACCATAATAAAGTTGCGTTCCTTTTGCTGTTCAGAAATGTTGCATGTTTAAAACGTATGGTTTTCATGTGCTTTGGCTTGCTGCAAAGTTACAGCATACTAATACACAGCACAGTTATAAAGGTAGTCTACAGTTCACTTTAATGTTTCATTACTTTTTTAAAGGCATTACATGTTTGTTTTGTTGCAAGGTCTATCAAATTTGCTTGATTAACTACTAACAAAAATTGAGCTCATTTTAAAAACATCAAATATCTGTAGTTTATAAGAGCACACTGTACACTTTAAAGACATGTCATTTTGTCACACCCACTTGAAAGGCATGTTGCACTTTCCACAAATAGAGAATAAAGTAGGCCTAGGTCTAATTTTTTCTGTTTTTATTTTTTTAAAAGGGCAGTAAAAAAAGATGGGATATAGGCTACCTTTAGAAAATATTTAATGTCAATCTCAATTGGTCAAACGAAATATTTTTCTGTTACTCATTGTTTTTTAGGTTTGCCCTGACTTGTAACCAGCATTTGAGATGTGTTTAAATACAGTTTAAACCTATCATTTCTAGAAATAAACATCAATGAAATAGTTTGATGAATGCAGTCAACACTGCTAAAAAATGTACTTCCTTATATGTATTACCCATCGTTATATTTCTACTTGGGAGTCACAATTTTAAGGAATCTTACATTTTTGCAAACTGAACACAGCAAACTGCTTACACACAAAATTAGAAATATTAGCCTACATTTTGGCGTAATTCAAAAACTGCTTTTACTACAATATATTGGTCAAACTTAATATTATTTTAAATGTTTAATACAGCTGATAAGGTCAAGACTTCTGGTGATAGACAGGCCAAAATCACCTTTTGTCTTTAGTGTCTCTTGAGTGAGCTGTGGCATGTTATACAAGGCTATTTCTTCATAAACGTCAGATCAAAGCAAGTTTTCACATGTATTTGAAATATTAGGAATTTATATAATTTACTCTTTTGTTGGACAAAATAGTTTGATATTATTATTTTTTAAGAATAGTATTGGTTGTTTTACAATGTTTATATTTTGTAATTTATTATTTGTACCTCGGTTAGATTTTGTTCAAAAGTTCATAATGGACTGTTTAATGGCAGGTTCCATTCTGAACAACATACTCTATGAAGTGTGACAACATGCCCCACTTTTGAGGAAAATTCAACCTGTGTTCAACATAGTCGTCATGTTCAAGATCTTAAGATGTTAACGTATCAGATGACTTTTTAAAATAAAGCAACTCAGAGAAATAGCTTATAAACTGTGTCAACTAGTAGGCTTTCTCTATTACATAGCAAATGCATATTGCATAATATTTTACATTGGAAAAGTTGCTTGTTGGTACCAGTTGGGGGCTGCTTCTCTCAAATGGGCCTGTAGGGGTCAGTGTTTTTGACTGAAGTTCCTGGATTCACTGTGATCACATGACTTCGAGGCCATTTAGTCATGTGACTACATCACATGCAAATCGCGACAACAAGCTGATCCGCATTTACTTCATTTCATTGCCGATAAAAACGGCTTCTGGATTTCTGATTGGTATCTGGCTTCAAGGTAACGCTATTATTATTACTGATCAGGAAAACAAGATTCATATAAGTGATCAATTATTTGGTTTGATAAGTTATTACGTCTTTCATTCCTGCATAACTTATATTTAACGTTACGCATGTTGCTTATTTTCGATAATACACAGTCTGACAAGAGATTCGTCGTCTTTTCTCTCATCTGATATGTTTAGGCTTGTTATAACAGGTAGCAGGTAATCCTAGCCTTTTAATATCGAGCTGGGTCATTGATCCTCGTGTCATATTTCTTTGCTGTCTGCAGTTAAACCTCTATAATGCTGAAGGAGACGCTGAGGCTGCTGGTCCTCTGGGCTCTTCTGGAGTCTGCCAGCTCCCGCGGCTGCTCCTCGTTCTTCTGCCGGAAATCACACCGTGTGAGCGGGTCGAGTTTTGGAGTTGACCCGGGCAAACCTCTGATGCTCACCCCCTATCTGGAGGAAGGCAAGATAGAAGAAGGTATGCTTGTTGTTTGCGTATAATAATTTCAGTTCCTCTTCTTTTACTTTAATTCGCTAAGTCTGCTAAATATGATGTCATCTTTATAGATAAGTCTTTATAAGGTATTTTCCATATTATGGAGAAGTTGGTGAGAGACTGATAGATCAGTTGAAGTTATTTTGGTTGTCCACAAATTATAACTGCTATCATAATTGACTGATGTTTTTGACCCGTATGCTAATACACTTTAATTTTTGTATTGTGGATGCGCAGCCAAAAAACTGAGTTTGGTGGGACCCCTTCCTGGTGCCAATGTCAAGAGTTACTCCGGATATCTCACTGTGAACAAGACCTACAACAGTAACCTTTTCTTCTGGTTCTTCCCTGCCCAGGTAATATAATGTCATGCACTTTTATTTTTTAACACCGTACATGAACAGCTGTAAAGATAAGACTGATCTGCTGACTGTAGCTTCTGCATCAGTTGGCAACATTTGAGTCAGGTGCTTTCAGAAGTCCTTCTCAACAAATTATACACTTAACATCATTTTTAAAATTTAGATTCAGTGATGTTATTACTGCACACTTATTTATTGTAGCATGTTTTTCTGTGTTTAGGAGAGACCAGAGACGGCTCCGGTGCTGCTGTGGCTGCAGGGAGGACCTGGAGGCACTTCCATGTTTGGCTTGTTTGTGGAGCACGGCCCATATTTTGTACATAAGAACCTCACGTGTGAGTACAAATGCCTGTATTCTGTACTGCATTATGTTGATGGAGATTAGCATGTTGTTTCTGTGTCTTATAAAAGTTGTATTATAGATGGTTTTGGGCTGGATTTTTTTGCTTAAAGGGATAGTTCTCCCAAAATGTTTTAATTAAAATAATACAATTCTGTCATGAATTACTCACTCATGTCATTCCAAACCCGTAAGACCTCTGTTCATCTTCGGAACACAAATTAAGATATGTTTTTGATGGAATCTTAGAGCTCTCTGACCCTTCATTGACAGCAAGGCTATTTCCAAGATCAACACCCAAATGCATAGCAAGGACATCGGTAAAATAATCCATGTGACATCAGTGGTTTAACCGTAATTTTACGAAGCTATGAAGGCTGTTTTTGTGCAAAGAAAGCAATAATGACATAACTTATTCAACAATTCTTCTCCCCGAGTTACTGTTTTCTGCCATTTAGGAGTGTACCCCAGAACGTAATCAACGTTGTCAACAGCACACGCATGCTGAATGTAAACAACACCGATTACGAGTAATTAATTAATGACAGAATTTTCATTTTTGGGTGAATTAACCCTTTAATAGTAAAACCCTACACTTCTGAAATCAATGTATGAAATTACCTTAAAACCTTAGCATTTATAACCCTTTATTGTCATTCTGCAGTGGGCTATAGGGATTTCCCTTGGACATCACAAAACTCTGTTCTTTACATCGACAACCCGGTGAGTAGACATTTCCCGGTATTTGGTAATACAATATTTCATCATAATGAACACGCACAATATTGTTATCGTGGGCACCTCAAAATACCATGAATAATTATTTAATTACATATTTTGATGAAAGCATTTTATTTCTCATCAACTTGTTAAAATACAAAACACAGTTCATCGCAACACTTAAATACTTGAATTTAATTACATTTAATCTGGACTACAACTTGCCCTATATTGTTCAAAAATATTTTGTTCTTTATTATTCGGTCTCCATTTGTTAGCAATCGTTATTTAATCCGTTAACATAAACTGCTAATTAAATATTCTTCTAAAGCATTTAATAATGCATTATTAAAATCAAAGTTGTAACTTATTTAATGTACTCTACTCGAGCTAACATGAACAGTTTTTTTTTTTTTAAGAATAATAACTTCTGTAACAAATGTTGCTGTTGATCATTGTTAATGTTAGTCAACTAATGAGACCTTATTGTAAAGTGTTACCTATTCTTTAGATTTCTATAATTTTAATCCATTTGAATCATTAGTTTACTTTATACATTTGTCTAATGCTTTATTGTATTTAAATGTTCAGTTCTTGTTATAAGAAAAAAGTTATTAAACCTGTTATACTGTATTATGACAACATTTTAATACCGTGATAAAAGCTTCAGTAATTATCGCAAAATGAAAATTTGATGCTGTCATATGCCTACCGGTTGAGTTTAGTGTATTTATAACATAAAAACATTTAATTTTTTTTTATTATTATTTTCCTTTTAATGCAATTTGGAAAAAAAACTTAAATGTATAAAACAAACTCTGAAATGAGGTAAAGAGCATTGCTGCATACATCCGAGTGTCTTTTATATGGAGATACATATTTTCTGTCTTGTGTGTCATCCACACAGAATATAATTATTACACACAATTTCTTTCTTTAAGAAGGAACGGAGTAAATTAAATAAGTTGCATTTCTTTTATCACTTGACAGCCTTACTGCAAATATACTTATAAAGTATGTGAATCCGGTGTTTCTATGACTGGTTTTAATTTAATTAATGCATACTAGATGGATATTTGTGGTTTATTTTTAAGGTTGGGACAGGATGGAGTTTCACTGAGGATGACCGAGGATTTGCCCAAAACCAGGATGATGTGGGCAGAGACTTGTACAGGTACAGTGGCAAAAGTGTACTGTTGATCTAAGACAAAGTTAGATGTATGTGATTGTGTGTATATATTAGTTATTTTTGTCTCCTCCGCAGCGCCCTGACTCAGTTCTTCCAGATCTTCAGTGAGTTCCAGTCTAATCCGTTCTACGCTACAGGCGAGGTGAGGAAGTGGACCTCATTTTGGATTGATACAATCAGAATGCTACTGTCTTGTACAGTCAAAATACTGTTGTTAACTATATTTAACATTTTAAAATCCGTAGTCATATGCTGGAAAGTATGTTCCAGCAATTGGCTACTACATCCACAAGAACAATCCCTCTGCCAAAGTGAAGATCAACTTCAAAGGAGTGGCCATTGGAGATGGTCTGTGTGACCCTGAACTGGTGAATTAAAAATATATTTCCTTTTTTTAAATGCCAGATAATTTCAATTCACCAAAGTGCTATTGCTCTGAACTGGCTCTAAGGCGCTATAAACATGACCGTATGACTTTCTGCGAAGCTTCATTGAAAAATGTGTTGTGAGAAGCACACAAATTTGACTTGACTTTTGTTCATATATGAATCTCTCTAATCCACTTTCGTCTCAGATGCTGGGAGGTTATGCAGATTTCCTTTATCAGACGGGTCTCGTGGATGAACTGCAGAGGCAGCATGTGCAGATGCAGACGGATGCAGGAGTCAAACTCATCCAGGAGCAGAGATGGGTGGAGGCCTTTCAGGTGAGTGTGATCAATCAGGACACTGGGGCTTCTTTATTACATCTGTTCTGAAAACATCTCGTCTCTCTGTTAGGTTTTTGACAGCTTGCTGAATGGTGATCTTACTCCTTATCCCTCATTCTTCCAAAACGTCACTGGTTGCACCAACTACTACAACTACATGCAGTGTCAGGTACCCACACATTTCATTACAAGCAAACGGATGGGAATAAGGTGTTCTTGATTTAAATGGCTAGTTGACTCAATGTGCTTTTTCTTTCTCCTAAAACAGGAACCTCCAGACCAGGAGTACTTTTCTCTGTTCGTGACTCTGCCGGATGTTCGACGTTCCATCCATGTTGGAAATCTTTCATTCCACGACGGCTCAGATGTTGAGAAGCATCTGCTTCAGGATGTCATGAAGTCCATCAAACCCTGGTTGGGCATCCTCATGGACAACTATAGAGTGAGAACTATTTCATTGCTTGGGTTGGGAATTTTATGGCCTTTGTTTAATTACATAACTCTTTAATCATATTAATCCTTAGGTTTAGGGATGTGCAGTATATTGCTACCATATTGATTATGGAAAAAAACAATATTTTTTTTAATCAGCTGATGTTTATCAATTTATTCTGTTTATTTACCTATTTAGCTCTAAAACACTATTTGATAGTAAAAAAACAATGATTTAATAGAATGGCATTAATTGAAATAACCATGTAAAATCGGGCGTGTCAATTTAAGGAACCCTTTATTGAACCTTTAGACAAAATATTAAAAAAAATCTAAAAGCATATGTTTTTTTTTTGTTCACTATTTTATTCATATCACTATTACTGATATGACATTACCTGAATATGGACCAGTTCTCACTATTAAATGGTTACTAATTAGTATGCATATTGGCTGTTATCATTATATGTGTGTATATATATATTAATGC
This sequence comes from Ptychobarbus kaznakovi, assembly GCA_027422405.1. NCBI lineage: Eukaryota > Metazoa > Chordata > Actinopteri > Cypriniformes > Cyprinidae > Ptychobarbus > Ptychobarbus kaznakovi. Next base: position 10,739,692 of record CM049803.1, on the reverse strand, counting down.
GCCTTATTCTGCACGCCCATATTCTACATCTTTTAATCCTACCCAATACCTAGACTTAACAACATTCTGACTAACTATTAATAAGCAGCTTATTGAGACAAAAGCAATCGTTAATAGTGAGAATTGGTCCCCAAGCTAAAGTGTGACCAAAAAAGTAACCTCTCCTTAAAATAGTGGGACTGTATTTCAGTAATGTTATATCTGATAGAAGCTGTACTATATAAACTGTAGAAAAAATATACAATTTACTATTTATATGGCCCAAAATGTAAAATGAAATTCTGATAGCCTTAATGGAAGTAAATTAGATCTTTATAACATTATAGAAGACTATTAAAATTATTAGCTGTCACTCAATAATAATATATTAGTAACATTATATTTAAATGCTTAGTTTTATGATCAAAGTTCTGTAGTTTTTATTTTGTGGCGCAAAACATAGTGCAATCAATGTAATACAATTATAATTGAGAGATGTACAAATAACTCTTCAAAATTTTAACATGATTTTTCTTAAGGGGAAGGGGTTATTGCAATTTCATGCATGTTGAGTTATCTACACTAGAACCGCCGGGGGTCGCTGTATACCTAAAACTGCCAGCGGGTCATTTTTACCCGCGCACATTACAACATGTCTAGAGTCATGATATGATTGTCTAGTCAACAACTATATTTTTGTCCTGTTATGTTCAAGGCTTTTTTTATAAGCCACTAATCAATTTTTAATAACTGTCAATATAAGCTAAACAAGCACTGACAACGAGAATTAGAAGGAAGTAAATATATTTGGGTGGTGTAATATTATACTATGTCATGACTTAATATATTAATAAAAATATAAGATAATCATATTAGATAATATATTAACCTATGTTATTGAAATGACTAAAATAGCTATATGACAATGAGCAATAATAATTACCACACTGCATGATGCGATGACAAATTCAAGTGCACAGCTTCACCTAATTAATTTGTTTAGTTATATCATTTATAATTTGAATAAGAGAACAACACCAATAAACTTCGGGATATATATATAAAAAAATGTTTTACATTATAGACAGTTTTACATTAGTTACATCATAGATCAGATTTTTTTTCTCTTCAGGAAATGGGCAGACTAAATGGCGCCACAGGAGCGAACAATAAACGATAGAAATGGCAAAACAAAAATGTAATTAATCCAAATTTAACAATTATGAGTAACATTAGGCTAAAACATAAATATTATATCTTGATCGCTGTCAGATGCTGAGCCGACCAGGATGCATTACTTATCTTGCTACCATCAGACTCTCCATCGCTTGTGGTATTTAGTGCTTCCTTTACCTCTTCAGCATCCATAAATCGCCTTTTACTCATTTTGTCTTTATTTATTAAACTGATAACCACTAATTAAGTGAGTGAAAGGTGTTGCCTAGCAATGTTAAAACATAAGCGTCAAGAAAATGACAGCGTGAAAATCCAGGCATTCTATAGTGGGTAAATTTGACCCGCTGGCTCTTAGTTATAAATGCCCCGTTTTTGATCTGTTTTTTCTCGAAACAACAGGGGATTGTAAATCACACACTACATCTGTAGATGAAGCTGGATCATGAATGATTCGTGTGAACATGGATGCATTTAGGCAGATCGGGATCGGCGCATTCATTCTAGTGTTAAACACATGGTCAAAGTAACGTATAACATAGTATTTCCTCTGCATCTTCAGCGGCTCAGAATGTTGGGAGTTAATGACAACTGCTATTTCAGTAACATCCAACAACAAAACGCCTCAGTTGTTTAAATCGGAGACATTCAATGCACACAGACTGAAGTAGTTTAACTCTTTGGTTCTATTAATTGGATGATTTTGGCTCACATTTAACAGGTCTAAAAAGACGGCTTGTCAATCAACTATCGTGGGAGCGGTCTGTACAGAACTACGTCATTCTGACAGCGCTCTCAGAACAGCCTGATTTGAGGGGATTTTAAAATAGGAATTTAAAAAAAAAAACCTGGGAGGATTTGTATCATTATAGGATTGGATGTGTACACACACTTCCAACACACATTTATGTTCAAACAACTTGTAAAGTGAATTTTGCATCCGATGACCCCCCTTTAAGTTAAACCGCATCAAACGTCACTCTTTAGTGCCGCCCACGGCACGCCTCCAGGAGCTCAGCTGTTTTCGGAGAATCGTAAAGCTATATCTTTTTTTTTAAATACTTTTTGGAGATATGAAGGATGCAGTGCTACTCTATAGGTACTCAAGATTAGCATGAAATTGGGGAAAAACTGTTATTCAAGGTTTTTATTTGTCACATACTCAATTCTACAGAAAATAATCAGTAGTGAAATGTAAATCCGTTCAGTGGACACTGCAAAATATGTAACACGAGAATATACATAAAAATAAGGAAGAATAAGATGTGCAATAAAATTAAAATGTGCAGGACAGTATATTGTGGACTTAATAAATGTATAATATAAGCAGGGATGTGCAAGAGATATAAATATGCAGCAATGATGGAGAATAGTGGGTATCTTGCTGTTTATTTGAGTCTTGTAAATGTTATTAGACCGAGTTTGAGTTTAGGAGCTGATGGCTGAGGGAAGAAGCTCCTCCTCAGTCTCTCAGTTTTTGCCATCATGCTTCTGAAGCGCTTGCCAGATGGCAGTAAAATGAAGAGACGGTTACCGGGGTGATTTGAGTCCTTGGTGATTTTAACAGCTCTGCTTTTGCAGCGTTTGAGGTAGATGTCCTGCAGAGAGGGGAGAGCAGACCCTGCTCAGCTCAGCTAAGCACACAACTCTCTGCAGAGAGAGCTCTCTTTGCAGGATTGTTGAGATGAGTCAGTACACTTTCTATGGCCCCTGAATAGAAAGTTTTCAGGATTGCTGGTGAGACCCTGAATTTCCTCCGCTGTCGCAGATGGTACAGTCTTTGCCTGGCTTTCTTAACCTGAGTCTGAATGTGTGTAGTCCCTCTGACACCGAGGTACTTGAAGCTGCTCACCCTCTCCACAGGGGTCCCACTGATCATAAGAGGAGTGTAGGGCAGCTGCTGTCTTCCTGACACGATCAGCTCTTTAGTTTTGCTCACAGTTGTCCTGGCACCATGATGTAAGTCTCTCTCTACCTCGTCCAAGTATGCGGTCTCATCATTGTTGGAAATGAGGCCCAGAACCACAGTATCATCAGCAAATTTGACAATAGAAGTGGAGCTGTGAGAGGACACGCAGTCGTGTGTGTGTAGAGCAGGGGACTCTGGACACAGCCCTGTGGGTCTCCTATGCAGGGTGATGGAGTTTGAGGTGAACTGGCCTACTTTCACCACTTGAGGTCTGCCGGTGAGGAAATCTTGAATCCAGTCACAGAGTGAAGAGTTTAGTCTGAGGTAGCTGAGGGGACTATTGTATGAAAGCTACTGAGTCAAGAAAAGCAGCCTGACATAGTTGCCATTTTTGCTGTCAATGTGTGTGAGGGAAGAGTGCAGGACCTGAGAGATGGCATCAGAGTGAGGGAAGAGGGTCGAAAGTAACCGGGATGGAGGAGCAAATGTGGTTCTTTTAAAAGTCTCTCAAAAACTCTCATCACATTATGTCCCCTTTAAGAAAATGATATGAATGAATAATCAAGTAAGCCTAAATGGCTTCAGTCCAGAACTCTCACTTTGGATTAATCTGTGGGATGGATCTGATCGTCTTTTCACAGGTGTTGATCTACAGTGGACAGCTTGATGTCATCGTTGCAGCCCCTCTGACTGAGCGCTTCCTGCCCACAGTGAACTGGTCTAAAGCGGACGAGTATAAAAAAGCAGAGCGCTTCCCCTGGAAGGTCCAGCCCAGTGATACTGAAGTGGCAGGTTATGTACGACAAGTGGGAGAGTTCTGTCAGGTGAGGGTTTGCAGTACTGCTAGATTAATTTATCAGCCAATATATTATCTAATTTAGAGATGATCATCATTAGCAGAAAGCTACACCCATTCTGACTACTGGCAGTTCCAAAATCTGCTCACATCCTCGTCAGTAGATAAGAAACCAATATATTTTCATTTATAATAACTAATACATTTGGTAAATGTATTTAAATAATTTGTAAACTAAGTTCAATTTAACATGTATTTTTTGTAAAAAAAAAAAACATTTGCTATAATTGTTGGCTGATGCCAATATATACAAACACATGAAATGCATTAATGTTCACTGATAACACATGTATCTGTTTTCTTCTCTGTAGGTAATTATCAGGGGAGGCGGGCATATTTTACCTTATGACCAACCAGCGAGATCATTTGACATGATGGACAGATTCCTTTCTACTGATGGATTCTCATCACATTGATGCACTAAACTCAAATAGAATGTAAACCACTGAATGAATCGTTGTTCAGCTGTATAATGTTTTTCAATGCAAAAGTCTGCTATTATGAAAAAGGGTTAGGGGTTCTCTTTTGTATTGGGCTGTGTTTTTATTGTACATTATCAGTTTTTGATTAAAGTATGATTTGAGTATACTGTGCTATTGTCTTTTAATTTTGAATCCATAAAGTTATTATCTGTTCAGTATTTACAGTTAGCTATAAAAGCTTCATTATACATTCCTCATATCTACACCGCTAGCAAAAAAAACAGTAACACCAGTTTTCACTATTGACTGATATGACATATTAACTAATATGGACCAGTTCTCACTATTAAAGTTACTAATTAGTATGGATATCACGAGCATATTGGCTGTTTATGATGTATAGAGCACATATTAATGCCTTATTCTGCACGCCCAGATTCTACATATTTTAATCCTACCAATACCTAGAATTAACAACATTCTTACTAACTATTAATAAGCAACTAATTAGGAGTTTGAGGCAAAAAAATAGTTAATAGTGAGAATTGGTCCCCAAGCTAAAGTGTGACCAAAAAAGTATCTTAAAATAGTGGGACTGTATTTCAGTAATGTTGTATCTGATAGGGCCTGTAAAGCTGTATTATATAAACTGTACAAATAAAATATATGCTTCGGTGCATAAAGAAGATAAGAGGAAGACACAAGAAAGAGGAAAAACTACAGAGGTAGACTTTCAAAACATGGATGACCTACTTTCACAGGAAGGAAGCAGGTTCATTTTATATTAGGAGTGGAAATCAAAAACGGGGTAAATAAAACATATAGATTCGCCAATAGCACAACATAACAAAAAATGAAACTCGTTTATTTTTAATGAACTTTTCTCGTCCCTGTGTTTGAATCCTGTGTTTTAACAGCATGTCCCTCGTGTCTCCGGCAGGGGGCGACAGCTGAGTGTTAAAAACACGAACATTTCTTATTGGTTGTTTTTAATTACGAAAGATTTCTGGCATTTCTACAATTAATGTCTTAAATCTATATGGCGCTTGTATTACTTCATGCTACATTTTACTGTATGCTTTTATGCCAATTTTAATATTCCTGGTTATTGGCCATGACAAGGTTGGATTTTGCAACCTGTCAATCCTATTCAAACATGACTCTTTTCTATAAAAAAAATTATATAAATAATTATTTATATTATATAAGAACATTAATATTATTTTTAACGTTGAATAATTTATTTAATTAAATAATTTATATAAATTCTATACATAAATTGTATATATAATGAACTTATTTGCTGCATTTAAAATGTATTATATATTGGCATCAGCCAATGTTATAGAAATATAACATGAAATATATTCATGTTGTATAAATGAAATGTAAAGTTAATTGATAATGACATTTTTCACAAACTGGCATTATGGTGACGATGATGATAAGGCTATATATGTGCTATGCATATATGTGTTATCTACAGGGACATTTTTAATATTATAATATTTATCATCCTGGGAACGTAATGGCATTATAAAATACCTTTTAAAGGCTTATTTCTAATAACTTGACAGGCATTTTATATCCTTGTATAAAAGGTACAAAGTTGTTGTGTACATGCATACATCTTTCTTGCACATTTGTTTTTAAACATGTATATGACAGTATTTTTATCAATGTTTTTAGTGCATAAATATGGAGCAAAATTTTAAATTCAGTATTTTTTTGTTTGTTAATTCTGTTCACTACTTTAAATTGTATTTCTGTATCAAAATCCTTATTGGACAGATCTGTCCACCAGGGGTCCCTATTAAATAATCAAATACAAATTGAACTTTCATGATTGTCGCCTTCAGATGTACTCAAGTTCTAGATTATATGCAAATCTAGGGATGTATCTAATCTAGGGAAGGGGGGTGTAATAAACAATACTTAAAATGAGCAAATACTGTAATCTTTTTCAATTTAAACAATAATGAATTGGCAGAGCTTTGTTAAAGAACAAGTGCTTTATTTTCATATTGTAATATAGCTGTTGTGATCTCACATCTGTACATTTGCATAAACACAAACTGTTCAAGGCATTAATTAATAAACATATAAAATATACAAAGTTATGCAAGCGTGTGTGAATTCATGAATTCAATATGCGTAACAAACAATGCAATGTTTCAGCTCTGAAATGAACAGGCAAACACTTGAAGACTGCAAGTGCTATGCAAGCATTATTTACAAACAAGTACCAAACATGTACTCCTTTCAAAAAGAAAGGTGGTTGCATTAAGGGAACAAGATTACAAAAATTAATGCAAATTTATACAATATTTATAGTTTTGTTGCAATGATACATTTATAGTTGTATTAATGTGAATTCATTGTCCACCCCCTAAAATAAAAAATATGCACACAAAAGCACTCATATACTCAACCGCGCACACACAAAATAAAATCTCCCTCCGTTTTATAAAAATGCTATTACAAAAGACATCCATCCACCCATCCTAACAAGGTCTGATGCCACAACAACAATTGGAGATTAATGTCGGTTACTCACTGAGAGCAAGTGAAATATTTCCAGTTCAGTGTGTTCTTATATGTTATGTTGCTTGGGTAAGAGATGACGTGGCCCTGCGCTGATACGCTCCTGACCACCTTGCTTTGAAATGTAAAGATGCAGGAGATGAAATAAAATGCAACTTTAAACTGTTTAAAGTCCTCCATGGAGATCCAAACTGCTTTTTAGCAAGCCCCTCCCACCATATTATTACATCATCACATAGGGTTGAATACTGAAAACTTGTGAAGTCTGAGATGCCAATGGGAGTGAAAATGCATGCATACACAGATCTCAAGTTAACTTTCAAGCTCACAATCCAAAAACATTGAAACCCACACCCTTTGTGGGCATCGGAATCTCATTCGAAACGACATTGTAATGCTACATGCACAGAAAACACTGAATGTTGATTTGAGTTACTTAAAGGGACAGTTCACCCAAAAAAATGTGATCAGCATTTTAGGTGTGGTCACATTGGGCAAAAAAGGTCCATTGTCTAATGAAGTCTGCGTGAGCTGTGCTTTATACAGTACATCTCTACACTATGGACACTTTAATACCAAGCAGTTTCTGTTGGCTAGTGCGGTGAATCAGTTGCGAAATCTTTCTCCCTCACACGAAATTCTTGTTCTCTTGGATTCCTGTTGAAATGACAGAATTCCGTTTGCAAAAATTTGGCAAACAACAGTAAATATAATTTCACCTTATTTTTCTGCAGAACACTAAAGAATGTTTTAGCATTTTTTGTCCATACAGTGAAAGTCAATGGGGTCCAAAAGTTTCAAGATCCAAAAATGTAATTAATTCAGCATAAAAGTAATCCAAACAACTCCAGTCTTCTGAAATGATACGATCAATGAACAAAGTGGTTATTCGCTCTCAAATCGAATCAAATTGAATCATTGATCAACTCATCTACACAGAGCACAAATAAAATATGGAAACAAAGCAGTAACATCAAACCTAACTGGTTTTTGTGTTGTGACATCATGTGACACACACAAGAACCAATGAGATTTGCTATTACTGATGTGTCACCATGCAGTATTTAATCAGTTTTTAAAATAATTGTATATATTTTACACTACCTTTGTGTCCTTTTTGAAGTTTAAAATGTTTGGACCCCATTGACTTTGTATGGACAAAACTCAAAACAAAATTTCAAAATATGTCCTTTCGTGTTTTTCAGAATAAAGATAAGACAGATACATGTATGAAATGATATTAGGCTGAGTAAATAATGACAATGTTAATTTTTGGGTGAACTATCCTATGTGAACTATGCTGGGAAACAACCAAACCACCGTAAGGTCCAACAATAAAAGCACAATCATGTTTCCAGTTCACCTTGATGTCACCCATTTCACACTGTGACAAACAGGTTTTCTCTAAAGGGAGAGTCTAAAGTCTTAAAGCTACAGGAGCACCACCAAAACCCAAGCCTTCGGTTTGAATCGTGTCCTTCTTGGGGTGACCCATTCCGGGCTCCAATCCGTTGGTCCGTACAAGTTGCATTGCTCCATAGATTGACAGTGGCTGGCTCTCGCTGGTGTGGGAACTGGGAATCGCTGAGTCTTCTATATGGCTATTCCATCCTCTGCTGCTCACAGAGGTCAAAGTGCATAGACAGCTACAAGATTTCCACCTCTCAATGTGGAGGTCTTTTTACACGCTCTTGTTCCAAACACAGTGCTGCCAGGAAAGGCGAAGGGAATCAATATGTTCCATTTACGAGGGATGAAAAATCCTCTACAAACTGTGAAAAATGTGAAACAGGGTTCTGAGCTTAGCTGCTGGAAAAAAAGGCCTTTTTTTCGGCAGAGGGGAAACATTTTGGTGCATCTCTCCTCGTGATGCTAAGACATTTCCAGCGTGCCTGTATTCTCATCACAGGCCTCCTTGGTTCAAGAAGGTAGAAAAGTCCATTAACATCAAAATAAGTCAGAAACAAAACAGTGTCCACAAGAAAACACTAGTAATTAGTCTTTACAAAAAAGCTAAACAATGTCAAGGCCTTAAAGTTTAACCTGAATTGAAAATAAATGCAATGATATCAAGGTATTACTAAGGACTTACATTCTTCCCTATGTGAGTATTTAAGACATATTCAGGCACATTGTGAGATTTGGAAAGCAGTATCTAGATCGGTCTAGATAAGTACCTGCGTAGAAACAGTAAAATACTAAATTTTTGCAGCGGAGAGAAACAAAAGTGGACCAAATAGTTTCGTTACTTGCAATTTGTCAAGGAAAATGTGACTAAAGTCCGTGACACACCAAGTCAACAGTCCATTGAAGTCAACTGCCAATGTCAGTTCCACACCGTCACCACTAGGACCCTGTCGGTGGCTTTTTGGCCTGTTAAATCAGTCTCAGGTAGTCGGTGAGAAAGATCACTCTGATTGGCCAACTCAATCTCACGGCAATTCGTAGATATTTTTCTAGATGTCTAATTTGTATGAATTCTTACAACCTCACTTAAACTAATTTGTACATTTTGAGAAAAATCATGCGTATATTACGAGGTTGCAAATTCGTAGGAATTCGTACGAATGACAACAACGGTCGCCTTTCATCGCCGTTAGTTCTTTAATGCTGGTTTGGTGTGTCACGGTCTTTAAGGTATTTAGGAATCATATCTTAAAGTGACAGCGGCCATTTTATAGCTCATCGGTCCATGATCATACACTCATGAGTTATATGGGACCTTGCCCACATATCCCTTACAAAGCTCACCGTGGAATATTATTATTAGGGCAGTTCACACAGAATGCGTTTTCACGTTCTATTGCGTGACGTTTATTCGGGTGTGTCTCAATCATCTTCTTAGGTTGTGAATCAGTGTATCGTGCACTGGTAAGAACCCTGGCGCATTACACATTGAGATACTGTTTTCTGAGTTGTAAAATGCCACCACCAAAACTTCTATCGTGTAATGATATGTACTGAGTTGAGGCGGTTCAGATATATTTTCTGGTAAGGGAACACAGATTTCACAGCAATCATACCAGTGCACTGGAAGGATTTTATGATTGAGAAAGCCAACAAAAATGGCATTGCACTGTGTGTCTCTGCTCCTTGTCAAGTTGTATGAAGTGCAAATGGACCTTGAGAACCTATCTTTCGCATTTCATAAACACGAAAATGCATTCTTGGTGAACGGCCCCTCACAGTAAGCTGTTTATGACTGTATAATAACATCTCAAAATCAACAGCACATTTCCAGAACCTTTGATGGAGCCTGACAGTTTCATAAGGACTATAGTCAAGTGCAGAATTTACCATGGCCCATGTGAAGAAGGAAGCATCATACGATTTCCTAGGCACCAAACAAACTGGGATGTATCAAAATATATCTTATTACATTTAATCCTATTCAATTTAATTTACCTCACAGTCAGAATGCCCGAGGAAGATCTAAACAATACTTCGAGCCAAAACAAAAGCTAATTTTAAGTAGCATTTAACAATGCATTTGGCTTCAGTGGAAGTTTTCCATAGCCTCAGGTAAAGCAAAAGCTTCCAAATGTTTTCCATGGCATTATTCTGGTTCAAGATTAGATGGAGTGTTTTGAATGTGGTTGGAAGGCCCACATATGAGCACAAAACATACATAAAAATGTATTGAAGGATCATGTGCGTAATTCTTAGTCCACTCGCTGATCCGAAACAGACACTGAAATGAACTGCCAGTAGAAGGAATATGCAAACTGATGAGGACCAGGGGTAAATCTGACCAGAAGTTACACCATCTTAAAATGAAACAGCTGATGGTATCTTCCGAAACGTTCGAATGCCAAGTGAGATGTCTTCCTGTGCACTATCACTATTGCAGCTGTGATCTCGCCACTCTGGGAATTCTCCGAAATCTCACAAATGTTCAGCAGGGCATATGCTCACAGAAGCCTGTGTGAGCTTGATAAATGCATTCCATTTACATGATCTGTACCAGCTTAGGAGTGAAAGCTGTTTTGTTTTAGCAAGATAACTTTTGAAATTATATCTGAAATGACAGGAGCTAATATGCTGAACTTAATCTGATCTAGATTCTGGTCCGAGCGAGCAAGTGAAGACAATCAGATTGCTGAGCATGCCAGCAGATTCATATTGCTTTCATTAGGAACTCCCAATGGAGAATGACCTTCCTAATTTATCCTTTTGAATTTGATAAAAAGGGGAATGTGAGAATTTATAACAATAAACAGAAAGGAAAGGACAGCACCTTTTTGGCAATGGAAAATTCATAGCAAACGCTATCCAGCTATCTGAATTCTGTAATTTGTAAAGGCAGTGGTCCAGTAGTAATCCAGGAACAGATGTAATAGTTGCGTTTCCATTAGTGATGTCCTTGACAAGTGAGATGGTTCCCGATGATTTATGCAGACTCCCTTTTTTAAGCAGACTCAAATGAAAACATAAAACACACAGAACTAAACAAAATGGTAATCAGTTTACATTTACAAATAAGAAGAATAAGCTGCCACAGAGGCACAGAGGTGTGTGTCTGTCCAGAATTTGCAGTCAGGATGTCCAGCGTGGTGGGGGGGGAGTCTCTAGTGGATGGGGTTAATATCTGTGCGGTGATTGGGTGCTGTGCTGGAGGTGGTGATGGTATTGTGCTGGATGACTTGCTGCTGGGTTACAGGGGTGGGACTTCCTGCCGGACTGCTCTCTGGACCTGAGGGACAATATGAGAGATGAAGATGTCTGGTTGTGTCCATTCAGATGTCTCTCTGTCTCTCATTCCATCTTTCCTTCCATCTATCCGTCTGTTGTTTAGCCTGTTTGTCCAGCCATGCATCCATTCATATGTCTATCTGTCCATTCATCCATTTATCCATCCATATGTGACCCTGGACCACAAAACCAGTCATAAGTAGCATGGGTATATTTGTAGCAATAGCCAACAATACATTGTATGGGTCAAAATTATATTTTTTTCTTTTATACCAAAAATCATCAGGAAATTAAGTAAAGATCATGTTCCATGAAGATATTTAGTACATTTCCTACCGTAACTATATCAAAACTTAATTTTTGTTTAGTAATATGCATTGCTAAGAACTTCATTTGGACAACTTTAAAGGCAATTTTCTCAGTGTTTTGATTTTTTTTGCACCCTCAGATTCCAGATATTCAAATAGTTGTATCTGAGCCAAATATTGTCCTATCCTCACCATACATCAAAGGAAAGCTTAACTATTCAGCTTTCAGATGATGTATAAATCTTAATTTCAATTGACCCTTATGACTGGTTTTGTGGCCCAGGGTCACATATGTACGTCTATCTGTCCAGCCATCCCTTTCCATGTCTATCTGTCCATGCATCCATCCATCCATCCATCAATATGTCTACCTGTCCATCAATCTGTCTATTCATCCCATTCATGCATTCATTCATTTGTCCATTCATCCATCTATCATCCATATCATCCATACATTCAGCTACTGATGTGTCTATCCATCCAATCATCCATCAATGCATTCACCTATTGATATGTCTATCCATCCATCCATCAACCATCGATATGTTTATCCATCCATCCATCCATCCATCTGTCATCCATCCATCCATCCATCCATCCATCCATCCATCCATCCATCCATCCATCCATCCATCCATCCATCCATCCTCTGTCTGTCTGTCCATCCATCCATCCATCCATCCATCCATCCATCCATCCATCCATCCATCCATCTGTCTGTCCATTCCATCCATCCATCCATCCATCCATCCATCCATCCATCCATCCATCCATCCATCCATCCATCCATCCATCCATCCATCCATATATAGTTTTGTAAAATCAACATATTTACGAGATCTCATTTGTGATTTTTGATTTCCTATGAGAAGACAGGACAATAATGTGAAAATAATAAACACCACATTGAGATTAATATTTAAATATTCACAACTCAATTAATTATTGATGAATTTGGAAGTATAAAAATATATTTCAGCACCCTAAACACTTCTAGGCAACTGGTTTGTCAGTGACTGAGAGAATTAGTGTTTTTGCCCTCCTCTATAACCAGGAAGTGGCAGCCTCCATACATTAAAAAAATGTCAGGAGTATCTATATCAATGGGTGTGTCCTACAAACAATATAGTGTATTTCCTTCATTACGTAATGTCACCTCTGGCCGTGTGGGTGCGTGATAGTACTCACTGAGGTAACCTTGAGACTCTTTCTGCATGGTGGTGATGGGACAGTCCTTATGTGTCAATAAAAGCTGCTTCAGTTGTGTCACCTCATTTTTTAGCATGGTGACCTCGTTCTGCCAACAAAAACAATAATAACATGAAACGCACAAACAAATCCCTCAGTGTTTGTATGGAATTGAATAACGTATTGCTAGTGAAAGATCCAGTCATACACTTTGGCTAAAGACATAAAACAAAACGGTGTTTAGCAACAGATGTTAATCAAAACTAAATGTCCCTCATTATTTCACAGTTAAAAACATGTATATTTCACAAAGCACAAGTTTCCTGGATACATTCTGGCCTGGATTTGACTGCTTAAATGGACACTCCACCCCAAAATGAAAATGTTGTCATTAATCACTTACCCACATGTCGTTCCGAACCCGTAAAAGCTTTGTTCGTCTTCGGAACACAATTTCAGATATTTTGGATAAAAACCGGGAGGCTTGTGACTGCCCCATTGACTGCCAAGTAAATTACACTGTCAAGGTCCAGAAAAGTATGAAAAGCATCGCCAGAATACTCCATCTGCCATCAGTGGTTCAATCATAACGTTATGAAGCGACGAGAATACTTTTTGTATGGAAATAAAACAAAAATAATGACTTTATTCAACAATTAGGCACCGTAATGTTCCCTCTGTGTCAACGTAGCGCATTTTGGAGATTATTCCCTGGACGCAAAATGCGTACAGTCTTCTGTATCAGTCGGGCCACAAGGGTGCGCTGTTTGCATTCAAATCAGAGCGTAAATCGAAGAAGAAGACGCAACCCTGTGTCGAGGCTGATACAGAAGAGTGTACGTATTTTGTGTCCAGTGGATAATCTTCAAAATGGCGCTACGCTGACACAGAGGAGACGTTACGGTGCCTAATTGTTGAATAAAGTCTTTATTTTTGTTTTAATAGTGTAATTTACTTGGCAGTCAGAAGCCTCCCGGTTTTTATCCAAAATATCTTAAATTGTGTTTCGAAGACTAGCAAAGCTTTTACGGGTACGGAACAACATGGGGGTAAGTGAAAAATACTGGAGTGGAGTATCCCTTTAAGAGTTACTGTCTTTTGAAATTCCTACGTAGTTTAAGATTAAGTTTAAGCCGTGTTTGGGAAATCACGTTTGTGACAGTTAGCCCCTATGGTTCCTTAGTATGTAAACATATTTAAACAAAGGCACACATGTTTATGATGTTCTGTTTTGGTCATAAACCATACAAAACATAACATAATTATGACAAACATGTTGGAAAAAATCTCTGGTAGATGTATCGGCACTTGGCAGCTTCACATCAAACCTCCCAGCAGACACAATGAATTAAAGGCCAGACAAGTCTGGGTCTCATTAGAAAACCTCATAATGAACAGGCGGTGAATTCTCTGCAATTACCGATGTGGGACACACGAGCGTCTGATCACACAGAGTTATTGAATTTGATTAAATTATTTAGCAGAACGATGCGAAAACATGGCAGCGTTTCAGGGATGCTTAGTGGAGAAGAATCCTCACTTTGACAGGTACCATGTTTGTGACTGTGGGGTGAATATTTCACAAAAGGCAAAACAAGCCTGAACAGTGGGACTATGGGAGTGCCAGGGTGTCTATGAGCATTCTGTCCCACCTCGGCAAACTATGCAATAACAAATAAAAACAAACAGATTTAACATATTTTGTTCTATTGTTAGCAGGAATTTGGGTTGGGTGAAATTATCTCTCACTATTTTTCAGCCTTTTGACAATATAAAACATATCTCATTTTTTTCAGAGGAACCTTAATAAAAAAAACGCTAATTTAATTTAAAATATTTAATGCAAAAGCGAAATACCATAAAAAAGAGCAACAATGAAGGCGTTTTTTTTTCTAAATGAAAGGAAGAATTATATTGAAAATGTATATATAGTATGAACAATTTATTTACACCAGCATAAACATATATCATAAATAAACAGAAATGTTTGCATACATATATTTATTTGCTAAATATACATTACCGTTGAAAAGTTTGGGTCAGGAAGGTATTTTTTTTACTTTTATTCATTAAAATTATGAAGTGAAAGTAAATAATATATAATTGTATAATGTTGCAAAAGATTTCTATTTCAAATATATGATTTTTTTTTACTTTCTATTCATAAAAAAATATAAATACAGTTTTGAGAAAATATTAAGCAGCACAACTCTTTTAAACACTGATAAA
This sequence comes from Ptychobarbus kaznakovi, assembly GCA_027422405.1. NCBI lineage: Eukaryota > Metazoa > Chordata > Actinopteri > Cypriniformes > Cyprinidae > Ptychobarbus > Ptychobarbus kaznakovi. Next base: position 10,724,392 of record CM049803.1, on the reverse strand, counting down.
AGAATATAAAAACAATATTTCAAAGAGGGTTTGCTAATTAAATTAAAATCTTTACAATATTCACAGTTTTGCTTAATTTTATATTGTCAGCAAAATCACAAGTATCCTTTCATTGCCTAGCGCTAGTAGGAACTTTTGATAAGAGGCTGGTGTTGCCTAGTGGTTAAAAATGTAAGCTGGTAATTTAAAGGTTCGAACCACACAAAGTGCAACCAGCGAACCATCGAACTATTGTGGCCTTGAGCGTGACAGGTTAACCTCAGCTCACTCAGATAAGCAGAGAGCGAATGATGTGGCCTGATGTGGATGATCACCGTGCCCAAACCAACCAAGCTGTTCTGGTTTCATGGTTTTAGAGGAGCTTTAGACATGTGTCATCTGGTCAGACTGGACCACCAGCTGGCTGATCACCTGAACACCAGCTCAATCAGGCTTGGAGACCTGCTGAAAACCAGCTTAGATTGAGGGTAGTGCAGGATATACTCAAACATCCTCCAAAAGCAGACTTACAAGAGTACACATTTCAGGTAAATCTCCATGCAAATTCAAGGTCTACTGAGAGCCCAAATGGATGCGTACAAATGGAAACCTCTCGCAGATGAGATGTGCTGTGATGCTCAGAGGTTTTACTGGCCTACAAACCACACATTCAGCTGCAGCTGGCTGTGCTCTGGTTACTCTGTAGACCTCAATAACCCATTGACCCTGCCCTCCCCACAGCCATCCCCGTCTGCTCTCCATCGACAGTAGCTTCAGCTGTCAAATGAAGGGTGTTTATGAGCTTCTGTGGTCTAGAGTAAGCTAATACCAAGTGAAATATGAAGCCCCGCATGAAATACATCTCAGTGTGTGTTCCAAAGCGCCCTTTAACGCTTAAAGGGGGTTAGTTCACCCAAAAATGAATATTAGTCCATGATTTCCTCAACCTCAAGGCATCCTAGGTGTATATCACTTTCTTCCAGTCTGACAAATCCAGTCAGAGTTATATAAAAAATTATCCTTGCTCTTCCAAGCTTTATAATGGCAGTGGGCGGGTGCTTTTTTTTCTACAGTCCAAAAGAAGTCAAATAAAGTGCATCCATCCATAATAAACAGTGCCTCACATGACTCCAGGGGTGAATAAAGGCCTGCTGTAGCAAATCGATGCATTTTTGTAAGAAAAATATCCATATTTAAAACGTTATAAAACATTTTTCTTTACAAATCCTCGTTTTGTAATTGTAATTTGTGTAATTTTGTTTTGCTCTCTCCTCCACGCTTCCGTGTTCTTTACTAATCATGCGCATGCACTACACATACATCCAACATTATCCGTCTGACCAGCTTCTGCGTACAACAGTTAGCGGAAGTGAGAGAAAAGTGTTTATAATGTTTTAAACATGTATATTGTCAAATTGTGAATAAAAAGGAATGCTTACAAATCTCACTTATATTTTATTCACAATAGAATATAGATAACATCAATTTGAAAGTGAGACTAAATGTCATGAGGCCTTTATTCACCACATCCAAAAAAGTTGGGACGGAGCCGTGTGAGGCATGTTTTATTATGGATGGATGTGCTTTGTTTGACTTCTTTTGGATTGTTGAACAGAAACACTCGTCCACTGCCATTATAAAACTTGGAAGAGCAAGGACAATTTTTTATATATCGCCGATTGGATTCGTCTGAAAGAAGAAAGCCATATACACCTAGGATGCCTTGAGGGTAAGTAAATGGGTTAATTTTCATTTTTGGGTGAACTAACCCTTTTAGAACAGAGGCTTTCAGCTGAAGAGAAGTGTGCGAATGAGTGATCCTGACCTGCAGCTGCATGTTGGTTTGGGTGAGCTCCTCGGCTTTCTTTTCTAGCGAAATCACCCACACTTTCCTCTTCTGTCTGCAGCGTGTGGCGGCCGCGCGATTCCTCTCCAGGAACTTCCTCCGGCGCTCGTCGGGGTCTTCGTCCATGACCCGTCTACGACGACCTCCGCTGGGCGGCGGGGACTGAAGGTTCTGCGTCGGCTGCATTTGCTGCGCAGCTGGAGATAACTGGGACAACAAAAAGTCTGAAGTTACAATTCTCCCCTAGATTCATACATCTGGCTGCCAGCCAATCACCCGTCTAACATCTCATCATTCAGACCTCTTCAGTCAGAAACTTCCCGTCTGGGAGTTTTCTTTAAAACAACATGTGCCCTGTACACGTGGCCCTACAGTCCTATGATGGACATCTGGGTGTGAGAAACAGCAGTGTTCTTTACAGGCGGCCCCACCCTCATAAAGAGGTGTGAGGGCCCAGTTTTCCACTGCACACGTCCACTCGGACCAATACTCTACGACACCCTGAGAAACAGGGCCACTACCAGCGCAAAAGGCCCACAAAAAGCTTCTTTGACATATGCTTGGCAGTTGGCATGTTTGCCGTCTTTAGATCATTACAGGTTTCTGGAGGCGATGGAAAATGCAGCGGCTTTGATGGTGTGTATGTATACAGGGCCCCTTCTTTGGCTTAATAATACATTAAAGCAGAACTTTTGAATCACAAAAAGATGGATTCAGTCAACCTAAAGACTTGAAGAGAATTTTAAGTAGACAGGTTAATATTAAATAAGAGTGAGTGTAAAAAACTGAAAAAACTTTTTAAAATCTAGGTTATAACACATGTGCCATAGTTCTAAGAAACATACTCTTTATTTCATATTGTTTTGAAAACCTTTTATACTAATTTTCACCAAAAATGTGGTGAAAGTTATATGTAAGAACTGGTTTCATTTAGAGCTATTATATTAAAATAGAGCTATTCATATTAAAAATGCTTCATATATTATGTTAAAAGTAAAAGTATTTTTAAAAACATTATAATTACTTCATAAATGTCCTTATGTTTTTAAGACCACAAGATTTTTTTTGTATCATGTGACAATTTGCAACCTCAACTAACCTTGGGTTGTCATCATAAGGTGAAAATATCTGATATTTTTAGAGACGTATTGACCTTGACACACAGTCGCGAGTTTGCAGGTGTCTATCTATGATATCATTTCCTGTTATATTTTTTATGTGTGTGTTTCTGCATATTGGTCACATCACAACTTTGATTTGGCAGACGAAAAATTCCTTTAAAAAAGTGTTTGTTTGTTTATTTATTTGTTTAATTTTCCTTCTTTTAAAGAATGTCATTCTTTTAATAAGGATTTTTTCTTCATTATGATATTAGGACAGTTGTGTCACCCTGACATTTTTTATTTTATTTTCTATTACTTTTTATTTAGAAATAAAAACAAGTATTATAAAAGAGTTTTATTTAAGTTACTGTATTTTAAATGTACAGTTTTTATTTATACAATCTGAATTTTTTTAAAAAAATAAATAGAAATAAAAAAATAATTTTCTGGCAGATGTTCACAACACGGCCCCAACTCAACCTTTTTTTATGTTTCACTCTCTCAATTTATCCCAACTCAGGTAAACTCGAAAAGTTAAATTCAGGTTAACTCATCAATCTTCACTCTCCAAATTTGCAGCATTAGAACCTCAATGCTGTATCTCCCTCCAGTTCAGTACCTGTAAAGCAGCAGAGTGCATGGGTTGGTGTGGAGAGGTCTGATGTCCGTGTGCAGGGTGCAGATGGGGCGGGTGGGAGTTGTGGTGCCCGTGGCTTTGTGAGTGGTGATGGGCGCTCTGTGCATGGCTGGGGTGGTGGTGGGGATGGTGTGGGTATCCGTGGGGCGGGCCCTGCATGTGCTGGTGCTGGTGAGGGTGAGAGTGCAGGTGGTGGTGACCGGCCTGATCCTGCCGCGATGGCATCATCTCCATCATATGACCCATGGAGTTCATGCTGCCATTCGCCATGCCCCCTGGATGGTGGGCAAGGGCAGCTTTCAGTCTCTGAGTAGAAAAATGGGGAAAATGGTATATATTAGTATCATGACTAGCAAGTTTCAGCTTTTCTATTTAAAAAAGCATTTTTTTTGTTTTCTGAACAAACAAATGTACCTAGACTTTGATTAGCACATTGAGGCCCTGATGTGAACAATTCAAAAATAGTTTCTTGAAGGGGTCATATGATGAGATTTCAAGTTTTCCTTTCTCTTTGGAGTGTTACAAGCTGTTTGTGCATAGATAAGATCCCTAAAGTTGCAAAGACTACATTTAGAATTAGTCATTTTGCAGACATTTTTATCCAAAGCGACTTACAATTGGGAACTAAAGACTAAAGTCTCAAACCCAAAGAGTTATTCTTTATAAAAGTTAAGACTCTGCCACGCCCCCCTAAAACAGCTCATTCAAACACGCCCCCACATGTCTACATCACAGTGTTGGGAGATTTGCATAAGACCGCCCAAAAGTATAAGCAATGAAAGAAGGCGTAACTTTTACTCTTGCTGTAGTATTGTTGCTGTCGACGCCATGTCATGGAGACGCTGTGTGTTTCGTTGTGAAAGCGAAAGTACTTTGTAGTACACAACTGGAGATCAGTGGTTAAGTTATATTTGTAGCGGCTGGTGCTAAAATAATTGGGGGGGGGGGGCAAACAAACTTAATCACACTGTTAATGCAACAGCATATGACTGAATGCAATTGTTAAATAAAAACTTTAACAAGTGACATTATATTGAATCATTACTGCTTAAAAATGTAAGATGAAAATTCAACTGTTAAAGTAAAATAAGTTACCAAATCAGTGAATTTGAGTTTAATGGGTGTATATTATCTGTAAATAATCATTAAACATTTGTAATCATTCAAAAAATATTATCCATTTAAATTAACGTAATTCAGAGATAATTGTCCACACTAGGGAGCCAATGGATAGCAAATCATTCATGAAAATGATAAGAATTCATGATAAGAACTGAAAATGGTTAAATAAAATCGCCAAAAAATGGCATATAAATTCATTATATTTCCATAAGGTTTAATAAAGTCCAATTTTATAAGTATGCAAAAACTGTAATCTCCTAGCGACATATAGACCATTGTGTTTTTTATCTTAATTTTAATGTTATTGACAATATATTATTCAAGTTGTCAGACATATATGTCAGATTGAATATGGGACACTACATTATTTACATATTTGCATAATAATCCTTACAAAAAAACTCATAATTTACTTGAAAAGAGACAACCATTGTATAACTACATGATCTACACAAATTGTGCTTGGATCTCGATGATCGGCTCAAGTTAAACTGCATTGTTCTAACTACCTTCCGTGCCATTGCCAACGCTTCGGTGACAGGGCTTTGAAATAACAATCAGGAAAAACAATAAAAGGTATACATTGCATCCTGCTCGCCAACTCTGTCCAATCTCCATGATCTGATTTGTATTTATTTTTTTTTTTTGAATTCCTAGTGAAAGGATTTCTTGTCGAATTTACTTTCATCTCGGAAGAGAGATTGCACCTATTTGACAGTCAAGAACGGTCCAATCACATGAGGCCAAAATATATAAAAATAGTATTGATTCGCTAAGATCAAAAGTGGGAGGATCTTGTTCGCAGTGATCTGCGCCCCAAGGACAATCTGAAACAAGCCAATTAGAGCTCAGCCTCAAGTCACTTGCGTTTCAAAAGTTTACAGACCTAATAGACACCCATTAGTCCAGCACACACACAAACAAAATACAATTTTTTTTTTTTTAATTTTTAATAGGTGCTAACATGATTACCAGTCGAATTGTACGACTAAACAATGCAATTTCATGATTAATTTGCAATATATATTTAACTTATTTTTAAACATGTTGAAGTCGGCTTCTTCCCTGGCTAACTTGATGGGGGCGGCGCCCCAGCGCCCCCTATTGACCAGCTGCACTGGTACAACGCAAATATTTGAATGTGTGCAGCGCATTTTACGGAGGACTGTTTCCTGATTCTGGGAGAGAGAAGCCAACAATGTGAACACTATAAATGGCTGTGAACACTATAAAGTGGGGTAATTCCAACATCACAAGGACAGTCTGGTGCTTCTGACTCACAGCCTGTAAGTACGTTTCGATATTTAAAGAATTTGCTACAGACTATTCAAACGCGAGTTTTGAGCAGTGTAGAGTAGTGCTTGTTTGGCTTTTCTACAATCACAAATGCAGACATGGTGTTATGTTTATGCGGCGCAGCACAACATGTGAAAAGACTGTATGAGTCATTTGAATCAGTAATTATGTCCTCACTGAATGCAACAAATGGCTAATTTATGGCGTGTTTTATTTTTTTATTGTATTGGGCCGCAACATTTCCGTCACATGCTTGAGGTATTCGGCCAATCACAATAGCTGCCCAATCAGAGCACACCTCACTACTCAGAAAGATGAGCTTTGTAAAAATCGGCGCGTTTCAGAAAGGCGGAGCATAGAGGAGCAACAATAATGTACAGTATGTGGAAAATAATGTGTTTTTTTTTAACCTTGAAACACGTAAACACATTGCATTACACCAAATAATGTTATTTTTAGCAACATCATATGACCCCTTTAATGAATATTTCAATGAAAACATCTAAACATCATTAAAACAAACAATTCACAATTCAACATTCAAATATATGACTAGTGCTTGCTGTAGCAGTTTGCAGCGTGCTTCAGAAACCCTCCACCTTCCCCTGCTATAGATCTGCTACGGGGTGATTCATGCATGCTATGGGGGTTATTGCATGTATGTTATATTTGCAGAAGCAGTATTTCTTACATGCTCACAGCAGCTTGTTGTGGATATATTGGCAGTAGCAAATCTCGGTACTTGCTCTGCAGCAGCAGCAGCAGCAGCATAGCAGATCTATTCCGCCAAGACCAAAAACATTAACATTGTCATGTAGTCCCTCTGAGAGTTGTCATGACAGAAATATTATTATTATTAAGAATATTACATTTAATTTTCTTACCCTATTGGCAAAAATTTAAATAAATAAAAAAATCTTAATTTTACATTTTAATAAAATATATATAGTGTAAGGAAAACATTACAATTCTAAGACAAATTTTAAAACAATATTTTTTTCTGTATAAGCATAAATTAAAATAAATTGAATGAGGTTTATTCTTATACAATTTTGCTTCCAATGAAAATGTATGTTTCTTTTTTTGAGGGTGATTACCTGGAAAACAAGACAAAATACTGATTCATTTAAATGTTAGTTAGCGTGACGAAACATGACTATCTATTGAGTTGACAAGTGAATTATTCTACTTTTTCCCATAGATTAAATGTGACCACTCGCCCACTTTGTGACGTACATGCAATGTCCGAACTAAACCCGTCACTCCCATTTACCCTCTCACACCCTCTTACACACCCAAGCACACTATTCCACTATCTGTCGTCACTGTCTAAGAGCTTCATCTGAAGAACGAGCCCAGCGCGGTGCAGGTCTGGCAGCGAGAGGGCCCTGGGGACTCTCTCCCCCGATCTGCCCATTTCCCCTTCGGCCTACGCTCTGTTTCTTCAACTGTGTGGTCTACTTAAGCTTTCACCTAGGGCTGGTCTTGGAGTCTATGACTCTAGAGACGCTCAAAGCGCGTCTGTGTTTGGAATATGTTTACCTGACTGCTCTCTCTCTCACAGAGCTGTTTTTCTGGGCAGCTCAATAAGACAACTTGGGGGTCTGAAAAAAGCCACAAATATAAACATACATGCCGCCAAAATATGTCCGATGGTTTGATCTGTTGACAGCACATGTAGAGAAAAAAGTACATAAGCATGCGCATATATACTTGTATGTCTGTGTCCATTCGGTTTGACTTTCTTAAACTTGAGCCAAGGCAAAAAAGTATTTTGGAGTATTTTTAGAGAGTGTTGAGTCTACGGTATATATTTCCACAAGAGCTGAGCAGGTAGACTGACTTTATAAGAAATGGGTCTGAGGTTCAAAAAATAAACAAATCACATGCAAAAATTTGACTCAAATAAATTAAAGAAAACATGAAATTAAGTCAACCAAGGATAATCTCTTCATGGAAAGTAGGCTTAAAAATAATTATTTTTAAAAAATCTAACAAAATCGCACATTTAAAGTTGCACTCAGTACGTTTTTGTTCGTTGCACTGGCCAATATGAGTCTAGGGCTTATACTGACCACTAGTGGTGTGGATGCATCATCAAACAAAAGCAAAAATAGTATGTTTTCAATGCTGTTGTAAAATAAAGCACCATCTTAGTCAGTCATACTTAAGTTTGGAATAAAACGAGGGGTCATAATGATACTGTAATTATCACATCAGCTAGTCTAGCTGGATTTCAAAAGCCCACTCCATGTAAAATAAGTAAGAACCGATATGAATCAAAGCTTCACCACATGGAAATGTACATCATTTTACACTTTTACAAAATTTCTATTCACTTCTTTATGTGTACACTTTTTATTGAGGGAACAGGGTAACCATATGTCCTCTTTTTAAAATAGTATATCTATTTGATATACATTTATTTCATACTAAGTATAATACAAATACATTTACATATTTATATATTTAATAAAAATACCCTGCAATTGTACTTTTTGCATACTAAACTGGTATTTTTAAAGTCTGCTAAATTGGAACAACTAATGTTGTGCACTTTAATTGTGCAGAAGTAGTGCTGAAGTCCAACTAAAGATATGTTGAAGTATATTTTATTGTGCTAAAGTGGAACTATTGTAAGTATACTTCAGGTACACTTTCAATATCTTGCATTTAAAGACAGATATTATTCAAAGATCATGATTTCAATCCTCATCAATAGTAGTGACATTAAAACACATTTTAGGCTTCATATTATGAAATGTGCATTGTGCACAAGTAGTACTCCAAATAGAGCTGAATTACATTGTTTATATCAGAAAGAATCGAGTGACATGTCAGTAAATATGTTAATATATTTGAACTATACTTAGTATGAAATAAATGCATTTGTTTTTTACTAGGCTGGGATTTAAAAAAAATCCTAAAATGTCCGTATTTGTGTTTTGTTTTCAATTCAATTCAAGTTTATTTGTATAGCGCTTTTTACGATAAAATCGTTGCAAAGCAGCTTTACAGGAAATTAAGTCTCTACAATAGATTTATATATTGTAGAAACTTCATATATTTAACTTATGGCACAATTTGGTTAATTCTGTATACTGTCTGAGGGTTGGCTTCCTCTGAGGTCTTCTGAGGGGTTGGCATCATCTCTTCTCAGGTGTTATCAGTCCTCATACATTATTTTTACAAGTATTTCATTGCTTTGACCTTTCTCTGTAGATCTCACCTTCTCGCATGCCACGATTGGTCGATTATGTACAATGTCTGCATGCTATTGGCCAAGCTACTTTTCCGTCATTATCTTCAGTAAGTATGAAGACAATAAGAAAACAAAGCCAAAACACTGGACATTTCAGGCAATTTAGAAATCCCGGCCAGGACATGTCTGGGAAAAAGAGGGCATATTGTAACCCTGAGAGAGAAATATTACCGTTAAGTTATTTAAATCTTATAAGTTTTCACAAACAAATCCAAAAGAATGAGAGAAAAGAATCAGACATGTCCCTGCCATGCTCCTGTTCTCTCACACGCTCCAGATGCTGTCGGTCAGAGACGCCAGTGTCCAGAGCTGTGTGTATGTAACAGGCAACACATTCACTCTCTGAGAGTCATAGCCAGCTGAACCGTATGTGAGTGCCAAGGCACAAACCAGAGCACAGCATTCCTTTCTTCTCAAGCTGGTCAACCTGTAAACGTCTTTTTTTTAGATGTTTATTCTCTGAATCATCCCAGTTGCTATTTACCAAAACAAAACTCAAATTGATTTGATAAGTTGCTGGCTCTTCAGCTCTCTAAGTCAAGCCATACCGTCCCTCCCTGACTGCTGGAGCTGCTAGTGCTTTCTGCCTTCACACACTTGCTGCCAAATACACAAGCACTAACCTACCCACCCTTACTGCTGCCCTTAACTGGCATTAACGCTGTTTTCACCCACCCGCTGCATCTTAATCCATCCTAACCTTTGCCAACACAGCAGTAATAACCCACCATTTCCTTTATCAACATTTCTGCTGCAGCCTGCAAAACACTTTCCGTTAAGAAAGCACTGACAGCCACGAGGCACCTAAACCTTTTATTCCCCTGAGTATGATATGTCTAGTGTATGACTGTGTGTATGGTTTTTATGTCAGTATTTTATGTTGTGGTAAAAAGGACCAAAATGTCCGTCCTGTGTCGTGTGTTTCCCGCCCTCTTGTGTCCATATTTGATTTGGTTTGTGTCCTCGTTTAGTGTGATTATTAGTTATGTCCCAGCTGTGTTTTATCATATCTGTAATTTACCTGTGTATTTAAGTTCCTGTCTGTTTAGTTAGTGTCGTCTGGTCTACTCGTTACTCCCGGTGTTCCTTGCCCTGCCTTGTTTGTATTAAAGACTGTTAAATTTGAGTTCAATCCTCATCTCTGTGTTCCTCGTTCCTCCCCGTTGTGTGCACCGTGACACAAAAATGGCTGGTTTTGCCTTTTTAAATGTAACTTTATTAACACAATAGCCAAAAAAGTATATGGGTACTATTTAAAAGATATTGTCCACATCCCTAGTGAAAAATATATACAATACAGTATACTAAAATGTATTAGAAATAGTAAAGTATACTACAAATATATATTAGGTACTTAATAAAAATAACCCTGCAACTGTACTTTTAGTATACTAAACTGGAATATTTAAAGCCTGCTAAATTGGAACAACTAATTTTGTGCACTTTAATTGTGTGAAAGTAGTGCTGAAGTCCAACTAAAGATATACTGAAGGATATTTGATTGTGCTAAAGTTGAACTATTGAACTATTGCAAGTAAACTTCAGGTAAACTTTAAATATCTTACATTTAAAGACTGATATTATACAATCCTTATCACACATTTTAGGTTTGTTATTAAGAATGTGCATTATGCACATTCATTTTTATATCAGTAAGTCTCGAGCGATATGATATGTAAGTAAATAAAAAACGTGACATCTGTATTAGTCTCTAATATGTGTACCAAGATGGATTGTATCAGAATCACAGGAGCCGAGGGACCATCTTTCATCCATTAACATACTTGGCATACTGGGGTCATAGTGCACAGAAACACCTCTGACTGATTGCGCCACCTGTCAATCAACACCACTCTCTCTTTGATTGGACATGGGCAGCTGTGCACCTATCTCTCCCTCCCTCTTGTCCGGACAGATTGCACTGAGTTCCACACAGTGGAATGCCTCTGTCTGGGGCCGTGCCACGCTAAGTGAGGGGACAAGCATGGGGCCCCATCGTATAAAGCTCAGCTTGGCACTGGGCCAGCTCTGAATGGATGGAGGGAGGAAGTGAGAAGGGGGGGATTGGAGTATCTCTTTCTCTTTCTCTTCTACAGGAAGAGCCATCCATCCATCATTTGTGGGGCGTAGGGAGAGCGTCTGCTATCAGTGCTCTAATGTAATCAGTGTGGCTCTGAGGAGGGCCCCAGAGTACTGCACGGGGTCAGAGGCCAAATGAGCCACAACAGGCTGAAAGAGACGGCGCAGGGCAGGAAGTACACACTTAACAGATACCTAGTAACTACTATACACACTAGCGATATGGAATACACAAGCTTTGTGCTAAAAAAACGAAATAGAATGCATTAATGCCAGCTCCATATTTTTTCCAGCCATTTTTCCCATAGATATATTAAAAAAGGTTTTGTTAAAGCATTATAAGCCACGAACCAATCCAACCAGCAATGAGGTGAATCATAACACTACAAACTTTTATTTGAAGTATTGGACAAAAAGACAAAGGTACAAGTACTTAACTGCTTTAGTGAGGGAAAGAACTACAATCCCATGAAGCACTGCAATCAAAGCTATATGCTGTAGAAGCAATATATTTTAAGTTTATTGCAAAATATGCACATATATACACAAATATTTAAGTATTTTGACAGCATAGCGAGACTCGATTATGTCATTTGCGGTGTTTCATGGGAATGGCCGTTCCCTGCCAGGTGCAATTTTGGTGCAATTTGCTCGGCAAAGTCTTTAATTGGTGGAATTTTCTGTACAGTATCAGGGTAATGTAGTTTTTCACCACAAATTCAGCATTTTAAAAATAATTTGAAATGTGAATGGATGGCTTCAACAAAAGCATATACCATCAATTAACAACTTGGGAACTCAGTAGGTCTGTCTAAGGTTTTGTTATCTAAGTTATTATTAAACATCTCTTTCCTTATGGAGAAAATGAATGGAGTTTTTACTTCTAGAAACCAATTGTTGCACTTTATATGTAAGAAGAGAAGTCAGAAATGCTAATTAAATACAGAGCAAGGATATAGAGCAAGTAATCAGCTACAAAAAACAAACAGCAGCACACTTATCAGACAGACATTTCATTCTTTAAAGCTTTTGGTAACATCAATCAAACCGCTACACCCTGCTCTGCTTTTGGCAGAAACCCCCAAAAAACCCGAAACCATTAGTCACTCAACGGGGCAAAAAACTGACACATCAAAACTAGAAAGTTCAGATCACATTTGTTAAGCATTAACTAAGATTACTCATTCTTTACACTTCCAACCAAAACTAGATATGTCAATAATGTAGCATGAGCAGAAAAGAAATACAAATGAAAGTACTCTCACCCAAGTACTTCAAGGAAAACTTTCTCTTCCAAATCTGGCAGGTAAAAATGAACGGTGCAGAGAGGCTTGTAATATAACCTATTTATGTTACGTGTTCATAATCTCTTATGACGTGAGCTGAGAACCCAGATCAGCGCTGATGTGTGTCACTGAGTAAGTCTCATCTGCCTTTCGTAATGAGGTGTAAACAGACATTAGAGTCGAGCCCTCAGAGCTGACACAGCAGCTGTATTAGCCTGTAATGATAGTGCTGTCTTGCATGCTGGCACTGCAAAACCCGGGGAAAACAGTCATTACTGTAACACAAGTGTTGGCCTGTTGAGAAGCTGTCCTTTAGAGGTAAACTCTCCCGAACTGATTCACAACTGAGAGAAGTATTTGAAGCACCTGTGTGAGATGAGATGCAAACAAAGACTGAATGTAAAAGTTTAAGAACTGGTCATTGAAAAACTGGAAAGGACTTTCTTGATCTGGCAAGCTCTAATCTGATTGGCTTGTTGCAAAAGCTAATAATTGGATTTGCCAAGTTAAATCTTTTGAAAGATACTCAAAGAGTTTTGTTTGTAGCACTTAGGGAACATTTACATGACAACAATGTACTAAAAATGGACATGTTTTTCCTTTGTTTTTGAAAAGTTTTCCCTGTACATATGGATCTGGAAAAACTACTAAAAACTATTGCATACCAGGCCAGTTGTTGGCAATGTCACTTTCTAAAGAAACACAACGCACCTGCACACATACCTATAGACTGAACACGTAAAATGCATGTGCATGATGCCACCGTTTGGACAAATTCATGTCATGTTCAAGCCTGCGGTTTTTTTGGCTCTCAAAATGTCATTGTTTTATAACTGAATAGCCAAAATGGATAAAAAGTTTTAGATTTTTTGTTGAAAACTGCTGAAGGCTCAAAGATGCCCCCTCAGAGTGAAAATTCTTGCATAAATTGTGTAGTCTAAGTGCCACTTACTGGTCAATATGAAAAATAGTTATTTTCACCTCCAACCTTTTTTCAACTCAGCACACAAAGTATAACATATGTCTAAAAACACATGAAATACCAAATGTCAACATTCAAACCAAGACATAACAACAACCAAACAAAAAAATAAGTTTTTTAATATTTTTTTTTCTAGTGGCTTATTTCCCATTTCAAATAACAAATACATAATTACATTGGATGGTCCAAAAAAAATTCTGAAAAAGGCCAATGTTTCTATACATTTTTCTATTTTTTTTTTCATTTTTTGTTTTGTGTACAAATGTTTTTGGAGACTGTTGCCATTTCTTTCTGAATTATATATATATATATATATATATATATGACCCTGGACCACAAAACCAGTCTTAAGTCGCTGGGGTATATTTGTAGCAATAGCCAAAAATACATTGTTTGGGTCAAAATTATCCATTTTTCTTTTATGCCAAAAATCATTAGGATATTAAGTAAAGATCATGTTCCATGAAGATATTTTGTAAATTTCTTAACGTAAATATATCAAAACCTTTTGAGTAGCAATATGCATTGCTAAGAACTTCATTTGGACGACTTTAAAGGCGGTTTTCTCAATATTTCGATTTTTTTGTACCCTCAGATTCCATATTTTCAAATAGTTGTATCTCGGCCAAATATTGTCCGATCCTAACAAACCATATTACATCAATGGAAAGATTATTTATTCAGCTTTCAGATGCTGTATAAATCTCAATATCGAAAAATGTACACTTAAGAATGGTTTTGTGGTCCAGGGTCAGATATATATATTGGGGAAAAATGTAGTAACTGTAATTGTCCAGTTTGTGGTAATTCTTGGCCACAAAAAGCTTCAAATTGGACCAAACTGTATGAAAATTGTGAAAAATTTGGCAACACAACACTATGGAATATACTGTATCTGATTCTGGACATGGATTACATCCTCCACAGCATCTTGAGAAATGGCCCGCAATCTTTCTCATCCTGTTCCTTTCCTTCTACAAATCAATCATCTGATATTTTAAGCGATATAAAACATAATGTAGCTCAATAGAGCGCAGACGATGATCTATCAGGTTTCATTCATATGATATCCACACAGATATCCTGCAATGTCCGTCTGTCCACAGTCATAAGAGCAGCAATCGTTTAAAATCCTTCTCCGTTTCATCTCTGATCTTTAGCCTCTCCTTTCTGACCTCTCATTTCTCTCACTCAGTCATATCTTTCACAAAGCCTGAGGCATGATGGGTAATTGCACATTAATGGTATTTATTAATTGCCTCTTCCTTCGTGACACTCGTGTTTGAGTGATATCATCGCGAGTGCATCAAGGTACATCTTGACAACAGACTCGGAGGGATGACTTCATATCAATAAAAGAGTGTAAGAAGACAGGGAGGGCCACACCTGCTGCTGAAGGAGTAAATCAAAGTGAATGAGGTCACAGGCAAGAGGGAGCCCCTGGGTAGAAGTGAAGCAGGACAGTGTGTGTGTGTGTGTGTGTGTGTGTGTGTGTGTGTGTGTGTGTGTGTGTGTGTGTGTGTGTGTGTGTGTGTGTGTGTGTGTGTGTGTGTGTGTGTGTGTGTGTGTGTGTGTGTGTGTGTGTGTGTGTGTGAGTGTTGTGCCAGAAAGAGGCTGTCTTGCTGCCAACTAAACTCACTCTAAACCATATCAGTGACAGCTCTACCTGTCTAATACTTCTTCTGTCAATTTCTTTCTGTGTTGTTCCTTTCTTCTCTATTTCCTTTCATCTCTCTCCTGTTCCTTCCCTGTAATGATTACACTTTATAAACCATGAGACTGTTATCTCTCCTTCCAACATGAACCAGAAAGTTGGTGCCCTTGGTTTCATGAAAATCTGTAAAATTAGGGGTGTACTTACATGATATTTCATATTAAAGAATGAAATTAAGATTAAATGTGTTAAAAGTAAAAAAAAATTTTATTTATATATATTGCTTTTATTCAGCAAGGATGAATTCAATTGATGAAAAGTGTCAGTAAAGACTTATGCACTGTTATAAATGCATATTTTAAATAAATGTTGTGGCCAGGTGCATAAACTTAGGTCACAATGTTAAGACTGTGTCTTAAGAACTAGTATGACTAACTAGCAGTTAACCAAGTGGTAACCAGTCTTATTTTTCAGATTCAAATTAGACCAATATACCATTTTATGTAACTGAAAAAGTTGCATAAAGAAAAGTTATGGCCAGTCTTGCAGAAAAACATATCGGCTAACTTTTAAGATTAGTCTAAGTAGTTTAAGCAACTGGCCACTATTCTTTTGAGCTTTCTATTCATAAAAAAAACTCAACATTGATGATAATAAATAAATATTTATTGAGCACAAGTGAAGATTTGACACTGAACCGTGGAATAATGACTGATGGAAATTCAGCTTTGCTATCATAGAAAAATATATTTAAAAATACATCTCACAATATTGCTGATATTAATGTATTTTTAACAAAGTAAAAATGTATGAAAACATATTTTAATAAAAATGTATTAAGAAAATGTACAATATATTTATTTTTAATAAACTCTAATGTGTTAAATTGACATTCCATAATATAACAATATGTAATAACAAAATGTGATTTTATTTTATTTTTTATACTATCTGTACGAGTCATGGCTGTGCTATTTTACAGTCGTTCCCAGCACAGAGGAGGCTGGAATCAGAGGTATAAAGTATCCTGCACTAGAGTCCCATAGATTCAACGTCTCAGCCACTAACTCTTGCGTCCTTGAGCCTTCTGGGTCTGTACTGTGCTTTATGTTCACTCTCCCTCATTGCATAAATCTGAGCTGTAATTTTCCTGGCACTGGCTCCTGCACTCTTGAGGACTCCAAGGTACGAGACGGCCATCTATTTCTCCCAGTTCCCCCTGAATACTGATGCCAGACTCAATAAGGGTCTTGCCCTCGTCTCTCCGCGTCCAGGCCCTGCTGTGCCTCGCTGCGCATGCCCCATTCCTGCACCACACCGCCCATTAGCTCATGTTTAACAACCCCCACCCCCACTCTCCTCTCGCCCCCTGAAGCAAGACCCTGCCAGCGGCTGCGAGCTGGGACCACTTAACTGATTTCTTATGGGAGGGTTTCTGGGAGAGGCAATCCGTTTGGTGGGAGCGTTGCCGTCAGACTGCGCTGTTTGGCACAACTGTGGGCCTGTGTCAGCTTTGCCAGGCTAATCATTTGGAACCAATTTAATTTGGCTTTACATTGCATTTTGTCACAGAGCAGAAATTGTATATATGATGCAGTTAATGGGAAGAATGACAGCGGGAAGGCAAAAAACTATAAGCAGACACATGTGGCAAAAAAAATAGGACATTCATTCTTCAGACTTCAGGAAGTTGAAATAGTTTAAAGGGTTAAAAAACAGCACAAAAAATGCTTTTAACTTCTAAAATATGACATTTCAGAGTGAAACAGAATATTGTGCCTGAAAAAAATAGGGTGGGACTAGATTTTATCTACAGGGAATTCATTAGATTGAGAAAAGTGGGATATGATGAAAACAACACTTCTCAGAGAAAAGTTATGTTATGTTTTAATCATGTTTAATTATTCAATTAGGAATTATGTTTTAATGAAAAACAATGAAAATGTTTTATTAATGTTAACTGAATTAAGATTCAATTTCTTAATAGCAATTTATGCATTAGATATACGTATAAGTAATAAGTATCGCTTTTTATTTATCTTCTTTCTTACTGCTTGTTTCACTTCTGTTTTAGTTTTTATAACTAATTCTTACTATGTGTAAGTTGTTGTTTGTTAGCATGTGTTTTTGACAGTGTTCTTTTTTTAGGATTACTGATAACTACTGCCGTTTGATTTATCTATTTTAATTTTACATAAATGATGTATGAATTTATTATGTCTTTATAGGTATTTTCTTTAGTTTTAGTTTTAATAAATGTGAATTATTTTAATAACGTTACTTCAACAGACTACATGGAAATGAAATAACACACATATATATATATATAGCTGTTTGGCTTAGTGTCATGTTAGAATCATTATATACTCAATACATTATATACTTAATATTTTGAAATGTTTTTAGCTTTATTTTTTGTTTTCATTTAAATGTTTAGTTTTGAAATGTTGTTGTATGCATTTGTCATTTTATTTAATTTCTCCATTTTCTTAAATGTGTATATATAGTATTTATAGAGTTTTAACTTATAGTTTTAGTTACTTTTTCTTATTTGTAAGTCGCTTTAGATAAAAGCGTCTGCTAAATAGTATATTAAAGAACAATATTATATTAATAAATGATTATTAACTTAGATTAATAATGCTTATAAAAAATGTTGTAAAGGCAGTAAAACTCAGATGCCTTTTATTCCTTTTCACACAAATTTCACAAAGTTTCGATTTAAAAAGCGTAATTTTTGCACAATTACTTGAAGAATATCATGTTATGACTTCAAAACAATATTAAAAAGCTGGGAGATTTGAAAACTGATGCTTTTGAACATTAGCATCACACATATCCAGCTTCATATCTATGGGTTTTCATAGACGGTACGTTTGTTCGGTAGCTCACGGAGTACGGGGACGTACTTTGGAGGCGAGGAACTCCGATTTGAATCCTGTGTAATCTTGATTCGACAAAACAGTTCAAATCTGCAAATAAGGAAGTTGAAATGGCACGGTTGCATCAACAAATACGTTTGTATATCGATTTTGCATTTGTTAACACTATCGGGTAGGTTTAGGGTTGGGTTTGGTGTAGGGCATATTTCCAACACGATAGAACATACATTTTTTAGCAACGGTCCCCGAATATTTGAATTCTGAACCGCCGCAATACGTTCCTGAAGCAACTTAATAAAAACACAGCAATACGTGCCTACATATTCATAATAAAAATGTGCCATGGTTTCCGTATTGAACCTGTTAGCGCCACTCAGTGGACATTTCTCTTTGTAACTGCGGCGAAACGTGCAGTAAGGTACGTAAAAACGGTCTCGCTAAAAAGTGCACAGAGGTACGAATTTTTATGAGACCAGGCTGGATCTAAAACATTGACTAATGTCAAAAATGACCCCTTATTGTAAAAAAAAGTTTTAAGAAGAATATATGCACATTTTAAAGTCATACACTATAAAAAATGAAGCTGTACATAAAAGATTACTAATAACATTTCAGTTTTTTCAATTTCGACTTCAAAAATCAGTTTACTTTAATGTGTTACTTGCTATTTCTGTGTAATTTGTCATTAAATGTCCTTCCTGTAGCTCAAGCAGTAGAGCAACGCCAATGTCATGGGTTCAGTTCCCAGGGAAAGCAAGAACTGATAAATATCCAAAGTCAGTTTTAATACAAATATTTGCTAAATTCATACATTTTCTAACTATTTCTAAATGCTACACCCATTTTTAGTACAGCTATGCTGTTTTTAATGACACAAGCTCTTTAAATACTGAATTCACACAACCTCAAGCAGCTCAGCTCCAGAAATCTCCTCTGAAGCAGGAGCTGAGCAAGGAAATCACTACCTTAAAGCCGCCCCTGAATGGCAGGTTGGGTAATAGCTACAGAACCCAATCAGGATCATCTAACAAAAGCAGACACAATCAGCTCCGCAGACGAGCTAATCAACGCGAGTGCAACTGCCGACACAGACATCCATCACTTTACCATATAAATACAGCACAGCATGAAATGAAAGAGGCTCCAGCCTTCCCAATCAACCTGTATTACTTACACAGTGCATTCAACAAACAGCATTTGAAACATTTCAGGGTCAAACAGTTGTAAAAACAGAGCTGATTGCACTCATGGTGAGGATCTGCGAGGACCGAGGGTCCTTAACTTCAAAGAGGAAAAGACAGGTAGGTTAATGTCTTTAGCATTGAAATGTATTAGCATGTGTTGCATTTAGACAAATAAAGGTATCAGCTTCAGCTCTCTGAATAAAGCTTTGGTTGTTTGATGAGGAACTTAGTTTTAGCAAATCTTGATTTGAAGTGCAGATACAGTAAAAAGAGAAGTATATATGATGTGTGCCTACACTGTAAATGTATAGATACAAAATAAACATACATAGCTGCTGTGGTGACAATTGACCGCAATGTTGAACTACACCTTTGTGAAAAAAGAAATGTGCTTAAATTATTGAATGTACACTTGTGGTGTAATCTTAAAAGTATTTATATATAGATAAAGTTAGTTGGTTAACAGTAAGTTCCCCTACTATATATGGTGAAAAACTATATTGGACATTACATGTAATTTTACGGTAATATACAGCTTTTGGAAGTGAAAAAAGTATAATTTACAGTTAAAAACTTGCGTTACAGAATTCCAGAATTCTGTGAGAATTCCATGCGTTACATTTCACATTTGATGTTTTTTTGTTGAAATAACCGTTTCTTCTTAGTTTTTTCTTATCTGTTGTGTACATTAGGCTTGTATGATACATCTTTTGTTAAATTAATTTTCATTGCATTATTTCAGTTTCAAGTGTGTTACCATGATGGTGTTTAGTGTTTGTATCAATGAATGAAATACGGTTTTTAAATGTAAATCCGTAAAATCTAAAATGTTGCTACCGTATTTTTTTCAGTAAAATTCTGGCAACCACAGCTGCCAGTTTTTTTCCCCATATTTTTTACAGTGTAATTTACAGTGTAATTATGAAATGACTTTAGTTCTTAATACTTAAGTCCTACTTAGTTTGGTGAAAAAGCACTCTTGTGTTCAACTATAATTGCATTTAATATACATTTAAACTATAATACACTTAACTGTATTTAACATGCCATTAAGTGTTCAAAACATTACATTCATCTTCTTTTTCACAAGGGAATGCTACACAGTATTATAGTCACAATGTATGCTAGCTAGCTGAGCTACCTTCATATTTTCCTTGCTATCAAGTAGTAGGGTCCATGTAATACAAACAACCTCTGATAGACCCCCACAAAATGTGTTCATATTTCACTAAGGTGTCATTTTATTGACACTTACAAACAAAGCTGATTAAAATACAATAAACATTCTCTTAGCGCTCTTAGCTGTTAATGCTAAAATGCTAAAACACGGGACTCCATGACTTTATGGATGTAGTTCTGAACGTAATTCTGCTTCCTTCAATACAGGACAATTCTCTATTAGTTGTGACGACTGGAAACACTATCACTAAGATGCTTCTGTCAGCCAACGCAGGGAACCTACAATTTCCTTCATTTAAACAGGGCCTTAAATGGTGTTTTTTGGTGATCATTTTATAACATGTGACCGGTTTACCCCGCTAAACTCTATGTGGACCCACTGGCGGCCTCTGAAGCGTTACCCAAAAGACTGTACGCTCATACAGCTATAACAACACATGCACTCTAGAAGTTCTCCATCCCCCATCCACTCAATGAAAACCACAATTGTGCATTGTAAATGCACTGCTTGAACGACATAATCCTTTTGTTGCATTCACAAGGAAAGACTGCAAGCACAGTGAAGCTAAAAGTAGTCTGCCTCTCTATTTTGAAACCAAGCAATTGTGATTTAGGTGCATAAAAGCAAGAGTAAAATGAATTCAAATTGAATTATGTAAATTGAGATTGTAGACATAGCCTATATGATATGCAGCCATTGTATAGGCAGCCATTCTGATGAGTGTTCAACTCATTTTAAATGGTTAAACAAAGGATTTAGTCTCTCCCTCCCTCTTTCTCTGTATGTTAACACATGTAATGGTCGGGTTGCTTTCAGCTGTGTGTTTGCTCATCATCCCTGTCCTATGACATCATCTCCCAACAATGCCACCATTCATACAGATGTTGCTTGGATTTAGATTGTCGTTGGGCAAACACAACCTGAGCACCAGCTGCAGGTGTCTCTTCAGTAAAGAGCTGTGACCTTCCAGACCGTGCAATGACATAATTCAATAAAGCAGAAATTCTGAGTCATTGAAATTAGTCTGAAATTAAGTTACATAATCGTATATCCCACATTTACAGCACAAGGTATGACTCCTTTATGGTCTGGTGTATCAAGGTATGATTCATTTCCATATAATCATAATACGCATATGTTGAAAAAAATGCAGAAGCAATTTTCACTCAAAAATTAATAATAAAGCTAACAAAAACTTACAAAGGAATGACAAGTAACGTCAAATCAAATGTAAAGATTTAAAGTAGAAAGACTTAAGACGTATTTTCATGTAAAAAGTACTCTATTAATATTTCTTTACATATTTGAAAAAAAATTATGTAATTAAAGGGAATTTACATGAAAAATATTATACAAATAAAGTTTAAAACACATCTGCCAAGTTCTTAGAAATGTACTCTTTGTTTAAAAAAACATGGTTTAACTATCTAATCAAGCATAAAATTATGAATTCATCAATTAGTTTTGAAAAACGAAAAGACACCACTTTTTTCTAAGAAAATATTATACCAAACTATTTTTATTTTAAGGATTTATTTTTATTATCATATCAGGACAGTTGCAACACTAACATTTATGACCATGCTCTCTAAAAATATCAAAATACATTTTAATTCTGAAATTATACACTCATCGCAGCAGAGGTGTATTCAAGTTATTTTATGTATGAATCATATTTTGAATGTATTTTGAATAATAGATTCAGATAAAAAAGCAACATGTCATTGATCCTAATTACAATAGAAACAATAAAATTGTCAAATTATAAGCACAGCCACAACATATTTTTATAAAAGAGTGTAAATAATATTTGTTTAAATAAATTGAACACAATGTAACGTTTTGCTTCAAGTATGCCTGCATCTGAACACTTCTGCGATCGTTCTGATCCTCTGTGGATGAATTAAAGAAGCCTGAATCTCCAGCGCGCACATAAAAACTCTACATCACTTTGATAGCTGTATCCCTCGGTGAAATGTTTCTTTAAGAAAGGTTCTTTTTTCCCCACTGCTCAAGTAAAAAAACAGTACATTTACAGCATGCCAAGGATTATGTCATCTGAGCGACGCGTGCCAGCGCAAGAGCCCCGGAGAAACAGAGCAGGACGTATAGTATTGTTTATCTCATAAAAAAGCTCACCACCTAGTCTGACGCTTAGTGACACATGTATCATCCTTAGTAACAATGTAAACAACGGATAATTACCCCACGATAAAACAAAGAACCACAGATTGTTTTTAACTGTCACTGGCATGAATAGTGAGACTAACATTCCAAGCAGAAGTCGTAGATTTTCAGTTCCTGGTCAAGAGAACGTGTCTGGAGCAGCTGTGTACCCTTGCAAACATTCAACTCAATGCATTTTACTGACTCTTTGCCTAATTAGGTTATTTTGTATTTTTAGTCAAATCACTTTAATATCTTCATTTCTGCACAGAATGGCTTTTTTAATATATATGAAATAACATTTGGTGGAATTTATATTTAAAACACGAGGGAAAAGTCTGACAAAATACACTTATATTCAATACTTTAAACACATTTGACTAAGTTTAATTTTGTTATGTTTTAATTTGCTTTTCAGGTCAATTTAATATTAAATATGCAATAAAAATAAACTCTATTTGCATTCTTAATGCACATTCCTGGCTTGCTTGTTTGTCTTTGTACTTGTTAATTAAAAAAAAAGATTTTTTTTAAAGATAAACCAGCTTTTAAAAAGATAGTAAACACATGTATAACAATTGCTGAAATAAATTTGTATTTGTTTTACATTATTTTTAGTAAAATAAATAATTTGAAAATGAATCACCTGAAAAAAATTTATATTGAAATAAATGTAACACTTTCAACACATCAGGCAAAAAGAAAAATTTTAATTTTTTTTTTAAATGCCAAAAAAACACTCCTTCTCTTAAAGAACTTTCCTTTATATCTAATGTTACTTATGCCATTTTTTGTCTCTATCCAGTTATAGATTAGTAATTTTTCACATTTCAATCGATTTTTCTCACACTGTTTCACATGCAAATATTACATTTCAAATCTGGTCTTCACTGGAATTAAGCGGCTTTGTCAAACCTGTTATTTACAATCGAACATCCACTTATTTCCAGTTATGTATTGTATTTTTTCTCAAAATCAAGACAAAAAACATTGAATAAGAAAAGGATATTCTCGTTTTCTGTCTCAAAGTTCCCTTTATTACATTAGTTTACAGCTCTAAGCAAATATTTACATGCTAATGTTTCAAAGGAAGCTGTAAGCTGTGTATAACTGCAAAAGACTGATAGGGACTTTTCTCTCGAAAGCCTGCACCTGCCAAAACAGTGGTGAAACTGAAAGTGGATCCGCACTGAGTTTGACAGGGTTCAGCTGGCACATTCACAGACCTTTTCCTCTCTCTGATAAGAGCGTTTCGTGCTTCCTTTTCCACAGACACCAGAACCTAGATGTATCAAAACACAGCATGTGGAGGAAAAACTAAATGACCGGGCACAGAGCACATGTGCTCTTTTGTTATCTAGCTTGTTGTTGAGTATATGTCTATGAAAATATATCATACGAGTAAATGGAGAGAGAATTATACTGTAATTCACTCCCATTCTAACAACAGTACAACTACATCTGCCCAGCACATCGAACAACTGGATATCTGAAACGTATAATCAGTGACTTCATTAATAATAAATATTCTGCTGCTCGGCCCAAGAGCAAAACAGCCACAAACACAAGAGCCTGCTCATCCACATCTGGCCTGAGATAAACGACACCTTAACCACAGAGTATGAAGACAGCACGGCACTGTGTGTGTGTGTGTGTGTGTGTGTGTGTGTGTGTGTGTGTGTGTGTGAGAGATGATCTGACTACGGTCCCGTGGGAACAAAAGCACTTTTAGCAGGTTTTTTTTTCACCGGAGACCCCCTGGCCCACCACAAAATCAATTTGGCTTCATCGGCCAAAGAGCACAGACACACACACACACACACACACACACACACACACACACACATATGCACACTAATCCACCATCCAACATACTATCGCCTCACACACTCTCTCGCTGTCTTTCTCACATACACAGACTTCCACTTTCCTCTGTCTCTCGCTTTCTTCATGTTCTCTAGTTCGACCCTCTCTCTCTTGTGGCTGAGGGTTGGGTATGAGGTTACAGTTTGGGGAGATATTTCCCATTTGGAATAAGTCAACATCTCTGTATAATGAGATTAGGGCTGGAGCTCCACACTGGGGTTGTGCTGGGCCGGGCAGGGCCGTGTGGGGGACACATGGATCCGATCACCCCAGAACAGGTCACCTGATAGCAACGCTTACCATTATCCCAGCGCGGATGCCATAGTAAAAAAAAAAAAAATCATGCAATAAAAAAAATATTGGGGTTGTTATATGGTAAAATACTCAAAAAAATCTAAAGAGAAGAAAATATGTTATTTGGACTTTTTTTTTTTTTTTTTTTTTATCAAGCTGGGAAATAGTAATTAAATATATATATATATATATATATATATATATGTAAAATTTAGCTAAATCTAAAAAATGTAATTAAAAATAAAACTTAAGGGGGAAAAACAAAGCAAAAATATATAAAGGTCCTATTATATTACACTATACAGTATACACAAAACTATAAATACAGTTATATACTATATATATATAGTTATAGTAACTATTTTCCCCCTTAAGTTTTTAGTACTAATAACAATATAATGAATAGTTACTGTTTTATAATTAATATTATTTTACGATAATAATCTTAATTTTTAAATCTCAGTTTTTTGTGGAACACTAGATGTTGGCAGCTTTCTGTTCATCGCTTTAGGATTTAATTCGAAGTACATGTGAAGTGCATTTTTTTTATATATTTGCATTCTTACAGATAATTGAATTATCCAGCATCCAAAGGCGTGGTGACCTTTGTTTAATTCTTCCTATAAGATTGTGTTATTGACTCTTGAAAGCTTAAAACAAATGGTTTCATGTGTCAGAGCAAAAAAAAAAAAAAAATAATTTATAATTCAATTACAATCAGGGCCGAGAGCGAGGCAGAGAGGGGGATGTGCCTGGAGTCCAGCCAGAGGACAGATAAGACTGCACATTAAAGTAATATTATGCTCCCCCCGCCCGTTACCATAGCAACAAACCAAAGGATTAAAAACTACACATGGCGATCAATCTCGGGACGGAGAGAAGGAGAGAGAGTTAAGTGCTCTTCGAACGCTCTTTCCACCGTCAGAATCATCACTCATGCTTTGACGTACAGACACTCTCTCTCTCTCTTTCTGTCTTTTATCTTGTATTGTTTTTCAGTCTCCTCCTTTCTCGAAAAGTCTGCGCTCCCCTTTTTCTCAGAGCAAAATAATTAATTCCAAATCCACAAATACCGGATTATTACAATGGTATAATTAGTGGATTTGAATCTAATTACCAAATCTGTCTTCCTGATCCTCTTGCCACCGCTACGAAGCTCAGCTAAAATGTGTGAGCAGCCACATACTTAAATGGGATCTTTGGTAACTGTACAAATCCTGGCAGATGGATGTAACGTCCCGGAAGAGTTCACACAAAAATACTAAATTCTGTCATCATTTACTCTTATTTGGTGCTAAAGTGTAGGATTTTCATACGTGGAACAAAAGAGTACTGGATGTTATTTCCATACATGAGGGTGAGGGCTGTCAGCCTTCAATGGTGATGACACAAAAAGCCTTGACGCGTCATATTTGAATGTAAATAAATGCAAAATAGCATTTTGGGTTATTTTCAGCAACACTGTACAAAATCAAAAGTTGAGAAAACTTAAAGGTTTAAGGCAAACAGCTTCAGGAGATTTCTGAGTTTTCTCAACTTTAGATTTTTTTTTACAGTAAAATATCATTTTACATTTGAGACTTTTCGAAACACAAAGTAATGTTTGCACTTGAGTTTGCGCATCTTGATTGAACGCATTGGTTTTGCACACTGTAAATAATGATCATTATTTTAATGGTAAAGCACTGTAAAAATGGTCATTGGTCAATTCTATATTTGATGAAAACGTATAGTAGATCTAATGAGACATTTCATGTAATTTTACAGTAAAATACTGTTAAAAAGAACAAGTGATCTCATAATTTACAGGGAAAAACTATACATTTACAGTACATTCTCAGAATAATAGCCAGAATATTCTGTAAATATCTCCTTTTGTGTCACATGAAAGAAATAAAGGGATTGTAATGATATAAATATAAGTAAATAATGAGAGAATTGTTTAAATGGTGCATTGTTTTCAATGTTCAGATTTTTTAGCAGTCAAATCCACTAACAGCTTGTGTGTGGTGTAAGTTTAGTACATTCTCATAGTTACTAGAGAGCTATAAATCAGTTTGTCATCGGTACATATAGATAAAAAGTGTCATAAAAACATCTAGAAAACTACTAGACCCTCCTTCCCGCTCTCTCCACTAGTCTGTTTCTTTCTCTTCGTCTTTCTCTCGGTCTCCGAGAGCTCTGACTGGCTGCTTTGTTTCTGATGAGATCACCTCCATGCTGAACTAGTGCTAACAAGCAGCAGAGGCACAAGTGTATGTTCAGGGCATCGAGATATACATCAGACAAGCTGGCATGCATTGTAGTAAAAAGAGAAAGACGCGAGTGTGTTTCTATGTGTGTGCGCGCATATGTATTTGAGTGACAGAAAAAGAGAGAGGGAAAAGTTTCTTTGTGCTTATACGTGCAAGTGTTGTATATCTTACATGGGTGACTAGATCTGTAACAATAACAGAAGATAAAAATGAACTCAAAATCAAATCATACAGGGTAGGCGAGAGGGAAAATATGCAAGTGTGTGTGTGTGTGTGTGTGTGTGTGTGTGTGTGTGTGTGTGTGTGTGTGTGTGTGTGTGTGTGTGTGTGTGTGTGTGTGTGTGTGTGTGAGACTGACTCACCAGCTTTGCCTCGGAGTGCATGGATGGAACATGAGGGGAGGAGCATGAGTTGTTGTGGGCGGGGCCTTGCATGCCCATCATGTTGGAGCCCATAGACATTTGCCTCTCCATCTGTACCCACAAATGTGAACATAATACTTCAGAATGCTTGAAACAACTTAAATAAAAATTAACAAGCAAGCTACAGTGTAAATGTGAGTGTACGTCCTAAACATTTGGCGGCAAAATGACAGAAAAACGTTATGAGAATTAGTTAAAGCTTACTTCTTACTACTTCTAGCTAACCCTAACTAGTTAAACGATTAAATCTTCTCTTGAGGCAAAATATAAACATATGAATAGTAATTTATTAAAATATGAATAATAATAATGTGTTTTTTAAGGTTTAGGGAATTAGCTTTAACAGACAAATTTGCTAAACAAATATGAAGTTAATTAAAGTAATTAAATGTGGTAAAAAAATTGGTAATAAGGTTTTAACATATATTTTCTTTATTTTATAAACACCAAAATTAGCAATTATTAAATATGTATTCATAATCTAAAAGCGTTATAGGTTAATATTATATCAATAGGTTTTTATTATATCAATATTTATTATTACGTTTTTATTTATTTATAAATTCTATTAGGTTTAGGGTCAATTTATAGCCGTGTATGTATTTATGTTTGTATTTTAATGTTTGTTATTATTGTTGATGAGCTCACTAAAGCAAATTCCAAACAACTAAGGTGTTTGGCAATAAATAAATAAATAATAATTTGTAGCAACAACAAAAAAAAGCCTAACCTCAAACATCAAATATTTTTGTAATATATATATTATTTAGAAACATCAAAATTGTTAATTCATTAAGATTTATTTGTAATCTAAATGTTTTTAACTAAAAATACAATGTTCATTAAATTAACTGATTAATTAATTTATATTTTTCATTTTTATTTACATTAATATAACATCAATATGTTATTTTAGCTTTAGGGTCATGCTGTAGTATTAAAAAAAAGCTTTATATGTAAAAGTTAATCTTAAAAAGTCTTATTTAGATAGGTAGGTAAATGTGTGTGTGTGTGTGTGTGTGTGTGTGTGTGTGTGTGTGTGTGTGTGTGTGTGTGTGTGTGTGTGTGTGTGTGTGTGTGTGTGTGTGTGTGTGTGTGTGTGTGTGTGTGTGTGTGTGTGTGTGTGTGTGTGTGTGTGTGTGTGTGTGTGTGTGTGTGTGTGTGTGTGTGTGTGTGTGTGTGTGTGTGTGTGTGTGTGTGTGTGTGTCTATGTATGTTTCGCAACTGTGGGAAAAGCAGCATTCAAAGACAAGCTAAGAGAGGAAGTTGAATACTGCAGAAGTGTGAAACTTAAAATAGGACTATTAACAAGACCATAAACTAACCCAAAGCTCAGTTCTGTGAGAAAGACAGAATGTCTTAATTTAGAAAGTCTCAATTAAATGTGCACGAAGACTGAAATTGAGGTTTTAGATGTTTGCACTCATACAAAGGTGATTTACGCTCAGTTTAAGGTGAGAGAAACTGTAAAATTGTACTTTCAATGCGTGTGTGTTTGTGAAATTGAGAGAGACTGGGGGTCCTGTTACTAAAACCCAAGATCTCCCTCCGACCCCCCTTTCCAACCCCCTGATGACCTGTAGCAGGGTGAAAGCGCAGCAGTCCGCTGTAATTATTGGAGGAATATTTGGTTTAAAAATATCACCCCACCCGGCACCCCTTTCCTGGGATGTCAATCGAGATTGAAAAAAGCGTCCTAGTTTAATTTAATCAACTCTGTGCTTTTACCTCCATAGCCAACATGGACTGGCTTATGTTACAATGAGAACATGTGTCGTGTCATTAGAACCCTGATATGGGCGGTCGCTCAAACACACACACACACACACACACACACACACACACACACACACACACACACACACACACACACACACACACACACACACACACACACACACACACACACACACACACACACACACACACACACACACACACACACACACACACACACACACACACACTCCTTCCTCAGCCTGCATTCAGGTTTCTATTGACATATCTGAAATAGAATTAAACCAGATTGAGCATTGGTTGAAATTACACCTCTGCTGATAGGCTTCCTGATAAAGCAGCCACTGATATGGGTCACAGCGCTGGAAAAGGCATTCATTTAAAGCAAACCGCTGAGAAAAGCACGAGAATGGTCTATGAAAGATGAGTTTGTGTGAATATTAATGCGTTTCGCTTGTCAGAGGCATCAGGAAACTATGACTGGGAAGTGTAAATGCATTGTGTGTGTTCGTGGGTTTATTTATGATCTCACAGGCATCAGAACAGCAGACGATCCTTGCATAGTCGGGTCAGGCAATGTGCCAGGCATGGAGGCCGGCAGTGGCTGTCGCTGTCTGTTCCTCAGGTGCAACAATGAGGAAAGCGAACCAGGCACTGGCCTAAGAAAAAGAACCAAAAGAGAAAGAAAAGTGAAGGAAAAATAAGATTAACTGGTTTCATCAGATCAACCCAGAAAAACCCATTTGTCATTATTAGGAAATTGTACCATACGGGTGGGCGAATTTAGTTCTCGTTTCAATTTGTCATAGTTCCTAAGAATTTTCAGTGCCTCATTCCGTCTTACTTTATGGTATAGTTCATAGAAAAATGACTAACCTATTAGCATTTACTCCTCCTCATAATGTAAGTTTAGGAGCTATTTAAGCAGAATGTCCAAAATATAAATATATTGTAATATATAGAATGGCAATCTCTATAAAAGTATCTATGATCAATATATTTTGAAATATTTGTTACAAATAATGGTAACACTTTAATAAAGGGACCTATTCTCACTATTAACTAGTTGCTTAGATATTAGCATGACTATTATTATCATATTGGCTGTTTATTACCACATATTCTGCATGGCCATATTCTACATACCTAAACTTACCCAATACCTAAACTTAACAACTACTTTACTAACTATTAATAAGCAGAAAATTGGGAGTTTATTGAGGCAAAAGTCGTAGTTAATGGTTTGTTAATAGCGAGAATTGGACCTTAAAATAAAGCGTGACCAAAATAACATATGCCAAGTTCTAAGAAATGTACTCTTTGTATTCGTATGCCATTTTCAAGAAACGTTTACATCCTAAAAACATCTCTAAAATGGCCCTAAAATGTAATTTAGTCTAATCATTACGTAAAAAAAAATCCTTACACCTTAAATACATGTGTGTACACAATTGAATATTATTTTTTCACAAACACCATAAATTATCAATTCATAAACAGCTTTGTCTTTTACATAAGAGGGGCTGATATTTATTTATCTGATATTTTAAGACACTTACTGACCTTGAAACGTAGTTATGAATGCCTGACGTTTTTTTTATCGATAGCGTCATGTCATTGACCCTTATAACGGAATTCAAATTTTTGGGTGAACTATCTCTTTTAGAAGTATTCAGGCATGCACAGAGAGGCAGAGTGGCTTTCCCAGCAAGAGACATTCTGCTGGAAGCTCTCAATGGAGGTTTACTGGCTCTTGCCTTAAGGCTGATCAAACCATGTATTCTTCAATAAAAGCTTGGGTGTGGATGAATACAAAAAAGATGGCGAGATGAATTTGACATATCAGCTTGTTACAAATCTCTCTCATAGTTAGTGGAGTCTGCAAACATATGAGAGAGTTTAACAGCATAATACAATCAACATCAATAAAACATTCTCTCATACAGGTAATGCACTTCACAGAACCTCAAGTGTGGCGCACAATATCTATTTTCAAGACACCAGCCACACAACTTCCTCTCTGGGTTGGCAAGAAGCTGCTAGTACTCCACTTCCCCTGACCACACTGATATTTAGGCAGAATGTGTCAAATATAGCACTCACTAACTTCCACCACTATACACCACCTATAGACTTGGACTACCACACAGTGTGGAGAAACGCAGCTTGTCTGAATAACCTTTAGCCTCAGATGACAAGAATTATTTCGGTCTGATTGGAGAGCTGACGGACAGCTGAAAGGGAAAGGAGGGGGTCCGCACCTGAACAAATACCTGTATTTATCTGGCCTAAATAGCAGCATTTACACTGCATGATTACTGTGTACGCATACACACACACACACACACACACACACACACACACACACACACACACACACACACACACACACACACACACACACACACACACACACACACACACACACACACACACACACTACATGGTCATTAACATTCTGACATATTGTCATTTATGTCTAACACTCCAATCCATCACATACTTAACAACCCCACATCTCTGAAACACACACATATACACACCCATTCGAGATTTGGCTTATATTTTAAAGGAATAGTTCACCCCTAAATAAAACTCACTTTATTGTAAAAATCCATAAATGAAAGTGAGGCAGTCAAGCACCAAAACTGACAAAAAACTAAAATAAATTACTATAAATAATACTATAAATATCTATTTCCTCATGTTTGTATAAAAGTTGCCATCTGATAGCTTTGTGTGAGGAACAAACCCAAACTGACATTATTTTCTATAAATATTCCTCTCAGCTGTCAAATCTCATATGCATATATTCAAATATGTAGTGTCAAGACGTCACAACAGGTTTCTCAAAAACATATGTAGCTTCTTAATACTTGAAATAGTGTATACAAACTACTTTTATTGGACTTTATGTTATAGTTGGAGCTTGAAAGCCCTAATCTCATTCACTTTCATTGAAGTGAAGCCAGGATATCAGGTCAAATTACTCTTTTGTGTTCCACAAAAGACAGTCTGTGAAAATCGCATGAAGGGGAATATAAGTTCAGAGAAGAGTAATTTTGCAGAGAACTATTGCTTGCGATCTAACACATTTAGCAAAAAAAAGTAAAAAGCTAACAACATTAGCATTCCGCTAATATCACAAAACCTGCACTCACGAACCGCCACTAAACACTAAAACTGCCTCCAAAAATCGCATACTCTCTGAGTAGACTTTTTAATTGAAATACTTACTTTGCGCCTACATTCTATTTAAGTTTATACTACGGGGCCGTTGAATGCTTGAATCTGATTGGCTGACGAACGTTCTGAGGCCCTCTATCAAGCGTGGACACCGACGCCCTGTGTGAATGTACTGCTACCAATTCAAACGTTGCCGCTTCAAACAACAGGTTTTACGGCAGGATAATCGAATGCTCATTGGCTCTCGCCTGCATTCGTCACAGATTGCGACATGCCTGTTTCTGGTGAGGTGTGTGTTTGAATGATGCGAGCACGCGAGCGCCTTCACGAGTTCACTGAGCGAGAGAATCAGGAAAATAATCTGGATAATATTTTCAGCGATTAACAACATAAATTTTGCTCCGCACCTCACACAAACCGGCTGTATAATCTGCCTATCAAGTGTTGACGCAGACGCCCCGTGTGAATTTTCATTTCGCAATTATGTTGTGGTTTTGGTGTTTTTTATAGTTCTATTGTCAGTCACAGAATGTCGGAGAAAATGTTCTTTGTGGCCCATGGCAAACCAAGTAAACATTAAATGACAAGTAAAGGTTAAACGATTTCAAATGTTATTTATTTAAAGGTTTAAATTGAAGTCTTGTTTAACATCATGTAGGCCTATTATTGGAAACGAGCTGGCTGCAGAAATCACAAAATGAGTAAACAATTTAATGATGCAACTGAAAACAAGGTAATTGATATGAAAAATAAATAATAATTTCAATACTCATAAGGATTTGTTTTTGGATGTCGTCAGGACGTCAGTTTTGTACGTATCAATGCTGAAAATGCACAACTATTTGTATGTTTAGATGCTGAAAATACGTCAGAATTGTACTTTTTAATGCCTGTAAAAACTTAAGTAAATGTATGTTTTATAGAACCACATTTTACGTAAAATACATACGAATGATAAAGAGATCACATTGCATTTTCTCATGTTGCATTTGCCAGTCACAACACTTCTCCTATGGTATTGTGGGTCCATTGGACACAAACACTTTAAAATCTCGGCCAAATTAATAAGTAATTCAGATACTTTTTGCATACAGTTTTATGAATACTATTAACATAGACATAGCCTACTACTCTTTTCACATACTGTTTTTTCTACTTTATAGTAGGGAAGTACTGCATGCATATTTAGAGGCAGCCTGAGCTTGTCTCCTTTTGTTTTTTAGAGTAAAATAAATATAAGGGAATTTTTAGATGATGAAAACGGATTTACATTATTGTGGTGGAGAACAGCCACAGCTCAGCTCTGAACCACCATTCAGCCAACATAGGCTGAAGAAAAAATTGCCTTGGTCTGTTACCACTGAGGTGCGGGAAAAGAGAGAGGGAAACAGAGAGCGGGGCAACTCTCTGCGGGCCAGTCCTGCTGCACATTAAAACTCAGCGAACAGGAAACGGTCCTAATTAAGAGCTCAATCTGGCCAACGGAAAGAAAGACGCTTTAGACGCTGTACAGGTTCCTTGTCAAACTCGCTCACCTGCTCCTCAGCGAGCAACAAATGAAAAGTGTGTGTCAACAGAGAATAAAGAATAAACCTCTTATGAAAGGGCAAAATATCATAAGACAAAAACTTTCCATACACCCAGAATTACTGCTCATGTGGGTGTACATCAAGCGCATGTCTGTCTGTGTGTGTTAGTGTGTTTGTATGGTCTAGTGTATATTTTGTATTAATGACATGGCTGTCATTTCAGAGGGGATAATAAGACCCCCGGAGGGTGAGAGGTGGGCATAAGTACACACTCAAACACACACACACACACACACACACACACACACACACACACACACACACACACACACACACACACACACACACACACACACACACACACACACACACACACACACACACACACACACACACACACACACACACACACACACACACACACACACACACAGTGCAATCCTGACCCTCTCCTCTCACATTACACACAGTCTCCCTGTTCCAACATGACATCACTCCTCCCTTTCTATTCCTTGCTCTTTTCTTTTTTCTCTCTTGATTTCAGAAGGATCCTCCGCTATCATTCTCTCTCTGAGCTATAAAGACACCAAACCCAACATCACTGACCTTGTAGAGAGCCTCAAGTCTTAGAGAGTTTAAGATGTTACTCTAAACTCTCCTCACATATAGGGTTAGAGCATCACAGGGTAATCTCATGGTGACTTTTTCAAGCATTTACAATACATAACGCATTCTAGTACAGAATATAGGCGGCCTTACTCAGGAAATACAAGTGAAATTCTGGTTAAATCATTGTGAAATGACTGTTACTATATTTACATTTTCACATACGGTTTAATTCAATCATTTACGCAAGAATGGTTTTGAGAATTTACTCAGAAATTTATTCAGTTTGTGTTTAATGAATGGCCCTTAAATAGAATTCTATGAGATTGTAAACTGATAAAATCTAAATGAAAACATTTAAAACATTACATTGAAGATTAGACTGAGTTCTAGCAGCATATTCAGGAAGGGCATTCTAGAAAAGAATCTAAAATGAAAATTACTGAATCATTTTTAATATTTAGAAGCATCATAAATGTAAAAAGTTTTAGTGACAAATTTACTGCATAATAGAGTATAATATTGCAGGGAATAATTCTAGTTTGTTTTACACAGACAGATTCTAGAAATGCATGTAAAAAAAGTATGTAAAAAGCAAGATGGCGCCGAGGATGGCAGCCGTGTTGCGTGCTCCGGGAAAACTTTGCAGTTTTTCGTATGTTTTATTTGTTTTTTTGTTGTTTTGCGTGTTAGATGTTGTTAGTATAACTGTCTACGATAGAGACACGCTTTTAAACATTGGTTCCTCCATCGCGCAACGCAAACCGGACTTTGAGTTTTTGAATGCCGGTGGATTGTTCACAGACACGGCATCAGAACCCTTTGTCTGGGTTGCGCAACCGAAGAAACGCCGCCGACGCCGAAAAAGAGGAAAAAGAGCTGGCGTTCTCGTCAGACTGAGACGCCGTGCTTTCCGACCTCCTCTTCCAACAATTTTGCTGGCTAACGTTCAGTCACTGGATAATAAACTCTGTGAACTGCAGGCGCGCATCTCATACCAACGAGAAACGAGGGACTGCTGCGTTATTTGTCTCACAGAAACCTGGATGTCTGCTATGGTTCCAGACTCAGCCATCGAGCTCACGGGCTTCTCCGTGCATCGCTCGGACAGAACGAGAGAGCTCACAGGGAAAAGCAGAGGTGGAGGTGTTTGTTTCTATATTAACAACTTGTGGTGTGATGAAAGGAACATACACTCTATTAAATCCTTCTGCTCCCCTGATCTGGAATTTCATACGCTTCTGTGTCGACCATTCTGGCTACCGAGGGAATTTACAGCCATCATAATCACGGCTGTTTATATACCCCCCCAAGCCAACACAGACCAGGCACTCAGGGAACTGTACAGGAATATAAGTGAGCAGGAAACCACGCACCCAGATGCAGCTTTTATTATCACGGGGGACTTTAATAAAGCCAACTTCAGAACAATAGCCCCAAAATACTTTCAACACATAACCATCAACACGCGTGGTGACCGTGTGCTGGACCATTGTTACTCCCCCTTCCGGGACGCGTACAAATCCCTCCCCCGCCCACCTTTCGGCAAATCGGATCACTCTTCCGTTCTGCTTCTGCCTGCTTATAGGCAGAAACTGAAACGTGAAGCACCCACCCTCAGGACAATACAATGCTGGTCGGACCAATCGGACGCTACACTACAGGACTGTTTTGATCACGAGGATTGGGACATGTTCCGGGCGGCGTCTGATGACGACATAGAGGCGTATTCAGATTCCGTAACATGTTTCATCAGGAAGTGTATAGATGATGTAGTTCCGACCAAAACAATCCGCATCTACCCCAACCAAAAACCGTGGATTAACAGCGATGTTCGATCAGCCTTGTCATCGCGGAAATCTGCCTTTAAATCCGGAAACACTGACGATCGGAAACAAGCCAGCTACGATCTCAGGAGAACCATCAAAGCAGCCAAACGACAATATAAAAACAAAGTTGAAGATCACTTCAACAACAATAATCCAAGAAGCATGTGGCAGGGTATCAACAACATCACAGGCTTCAAAGGGAATAAACCAGCTACTGTGAACATTGCCGCCTCTCTACCGGACGAGCTCAACACCTTTTATGCTCGGTTCGAGGCGGATAACACCGCCCACACAGAGAGCGTTCCCCACGGCTGCTGTAGAAGAAGAGTGAGTCCACTCTCCCTTTCTGTCGCGGATGTAACACGATCCTTCAAACGGGTGAACATCCGAAAGCCGTGGGCCCGGACGGCATTCCAGGCCGTGTGCTCAAAGCATGCGCTTTCCAGCTAGCCGGGGTTTTTACAGACATTTTCAATCTGTCCCTCTCTCTGTCTGTGGTTCCCGCATGCTTCAAAAAATCCACCATTGTGCCCATACCGAAGAAAAATAAAATCACATGCTTGAATGACTGGAGGCCCGTTGCTCTGACCCCCATCTTCAGCAAGTGTTTTGAGAAGCTCGTCAGAGAACACATCTGCTCTGTGCTGCCTGCTTCACTGGACCCACTACAATTTGCATACCGCAGTAACCGTTCCACAGACGATGCTATTGCCTTCACCCTGCCCACTGCTCTCTCCCACCTGGAAAATAAGAACACTTATGTGAGATGCTGTTCGGGATTATAGTTCGGCATTTAACACCATAGTGCCTGCCACACTGGTTGCGAAGCTCCAGAGTCTGGGACTGAACAGATCTCTGTGCAGCTGGATCCTGGACTTCCTGACAGGCAGAAGTCAGGTGGTCAGAATGGGCAACAAC
The DNA here is from genome assembly GCA_027422405.1 of Ptychobarbus kaznakovi. NCBI lineage: Eukaryota > Metazoa > Chordata > Actinopteri > Cypriniformes > Cyprinidae > Ptychobarbus > Ptychobarbus kaznakovi. Next base: position 10,687,092 of record CM049803.1, on the reverse strand, counting down.
ACCTCATCCCCCCTGACCCTCAACACTGGTGCACCGCAGGGCTGCGTCCTCAGCCCACTCCTGTACTCCCTGTACACACACGACTGTACAGCAACACACAGCTCCAACGTCATCGTCAAATTTGCTGATGACACAATGGTGATAGGCCTGATCACCCACAACGATGAAACGGCCTACAGAGAGGAGGTGAGTACCCTGAATAAATGGTGTCAGGAAACCACCTCTCACTCAACATCGACAAGACCAAGGAGCTGGTGGTGGATTACAGGAGACAGAGCAGAGAACACACACCCATCACCATCGACAAGACACCTGTGGAGCGGGTGAACAGCTTTAAGTTCCTCGGCGTTCACATCACCGAGGATCTCACATGGTCTGCTCACACAGATGCAGTGCTGAAGAAGGCACATCAGCGTCTCTTCTTCCTGAGACGGCTGAGGAAGTTTGGAATGAGCCCCAGAATCCTCAGATCCTTCTACACCTGCACTGTGGAGAGCATCCTGACCGGTTGCATCACCGCCTGGTTTGGAAACAGCACCGCTGGCAACCGCAGGGCTCTGCAAAGGGTCGTGCGAACTGCCCGCCACATTGTTGGAGGTGAGCTTCCCTCCCTCCAGGACATCTACACCAGGCGGTGTACAAGGAAAGCCCGGAGGATTATCAAAGACTCCAGCCACCCGTCCCACAGTCTGCTCTCTCTGTTGCCCTCAGGAAGACGCTCCGCAGCATCCGATCCCGCACTAGCCGACTGAGGGACAGCTTTTTCCCTCAGGCTATCAGGCTAATGAACAGTCAGACATGACCCACCCTACAACACACTCCCACTCACACAACATGCCATGCACTGCACTTTAACACAGTTCTACCGGACTACACGCACACAATGCACTAACACATCTGCTATCACTGGACACCATACAAAGCACACCCACGACATTGCATATGCATAATCTGTTGCACATTTGCACAACTATCTGCTGCTCAACCAATCTGCTGTACATGTATAATCTGTTGCACCTTCACATTATTACTATGTATAGATTACTTAATGTATAGATTGTGTACATACGGTGTATAATGTGTATTGGTAACGAAGTATGTCTTTATAGTACACTATGTGTACTGAGTATATGTATGTGTATTTTGCACATTGTCTTCTGTACAGTCTGTAAATATGTACTGTCCATATGTAAATTGTTGTGTCTTGTTTTTTTTTGTTTTTTTAGCACTGTCTGGAGCATGCTCGTAAGAATTTCACTCACCAAGGCACTTGTGCTGTGGTGATGTGACAATAAAAGTGATTTGATTTGATTTGATTTGTGATTTGATTTGATTTTTGATTTAGAACAGAAATAAAATAAAATATTGAAGAATTTTAGAAGATTTGGGACCAGATTTACTAAACAAGGCAAATTAAGATGAGACTGCAATCCCATAAAAGCACTGATGTGCATTCAATGCATTCTATACATAACTGAGAAGGGAGAAAACAATTCTAGAAAAGTCTTTATTCTGGATAACAGTACATATTCTCCATTATGGAATGTGACTTGCAATGCATTTTTGAACACTATCTAGAAGGCAATTCCAATACATTTTGAAAATCTTCGGATTATACACATAATTCAAGCCTTTCCATAAGCAAAACATGTAGCATGCAGCTATTGTACGGCTGTCCTAAACAGTATAAACATAACATTTCATAATCATAGTAAGCTGGAGACATTATAAAGTTGTTTAAATGAAGCTATAAGCACATACATTCATCTCTACAAGCCCAACTGAAGTGACTTCAGCGTAAGAGGCTTGACTACCACTTCAGTGAGAGAGAGAGCGAGACGAGAGCCAGAAAGAGAGCGAGAGAGCCAGGCACAGTCAGCCCACTGACTCATTTCCTTCCCTTCTGACACCACTCCAGCAATGATGTAATGCTCTTGGCTTCTTGCACCCCCCCCCATCTCTCTTTTTAAGTCTCACCATCTCTCTCGCTCTCTCTGAATACCATGTTCTCTCTTTCTCTCTCTCTCTCTTACTCATTGCACCACACTAACTTGAGCCGACACTGCAGCAGCGATAGTGCATAAACATTTCAATTTTTTTATCATTCGCTGTGTGAATGTATCCAAAACAGCCCGGGGCATGGTTCCAGCCGCTGGGAGACGGTGGTGCGGTCTCCATGGCAATGGGCCTAAACAGCGGGAGAAACAGAGAGAGACCAAACAGCTTGCAGCTGCCTGGCGCTCCGAGTAAACACAGCACAGGACCTGCCCCTGATTTACCACTTTAATCACACTCAGAGAGAGCGAGAGAGCGGGCTTGCCACGGGCCCAAGGACTGCAGAGTGGGTGGAATCATATGAATCTGATCAAATAAATCAAGCTGAGAAGGGCCATGAGAGAGCCTGAGTCTCATTAGGGTGATGAAAAAGCACCGTTTGGAGGAGGGACTTCGTTGGCAGGCGGCTGTGACATTGACTTAAGTTCCATGTAAAGTCGAGGTCTGTTAATGAGAACAACGGAGAGAGACTTATCCTGGAATACCTCGGGGCGAGCAAGCATGGCACAGCTCACCACAAAGCCCCAATTATGCACGGATACATCTCTCATCGCTAACGGCTGAGAGAGAGAGTGTGTGAGGGGGAAAGAGAGAGAGACAGACAAACAGAATGAGTGGTTTGGCTCACAGCCAGCCAGTTGTTTCGTCTCAGGACTGAAACTATGCTGAGAAGCTCTCCGGCATGACTGACCCAGGGAGGTTTCAGGCTCCGCCCCCACCTGTCTGTCAAGTCATCACACTGATTTGAATCCTTCCCATGGCTAATCGATAATGCTTTTAGCCATGGAAATGCAAAAGACATGTAATAGCGTTTTAAACCATTCATTGTGACAAGACAGCCTGTCTTGTGTGGATGAAACTCCAACATTCAAGTTAGAAAATCCTCTTTGTTGCTTTCGCATTTCCAGAGTGTTTTAGGGGAAAGTGTTTAATTCCACACCAATAATTCATTGTAATAAATGACCTTTCACACCAAGGATAATAACTATAATAACTATAACATTTTAATAATCATTCCGATCCTATGAGAATAGTCAAGTCCAGTCTCCACAACTAAACAACACAGAGCAACGATGTCTTTGGAATCACTTTCAGAAGGATTTTTTTTACAACTGATGAACAATAAAAACATATTAAAACACAACCAATAAATCTATCCAACTTTAAAGACCTCAAGCATTTAAAGCGGCAGATGATATAAATGCAGCACGTGTTTATAATGAACAGAACATTATTGTGCGTTGGAGTGGACGCTAATATAGTTGTCTTTATAAGTTATAGTTTTTGGTGCGAACAGGCTTTAATAAGCACAAAGTGCACATAAAATTAAAACAGACACTATTTGTGTGATGTCATTTTGAACTAAATCTGGCCAAAGTTTGGTTGGAGTTTGTTTTGATGGTTTGAAACAGTTCACCAGGACACACTTTCCAGAGAACTCTCCGCACCCAGAAAGTTTGCAAACACAATCCTTGAGTCAAGAACAAAAAAAAAACTGAAGTGTATAACGGGGCATTTATTGTGAACGAATCACACATAATTCCAAAGAAAAACACCTGTCATTTGAAGACAACTTCACAAGATCCTATCAGTTCCCAATGGATAACATCCTTATAAAACAGGTGACAAATGTTGTTTTGTATTGACTCCAAAGACTGTGAAACCAACAATCTGCAACGTCTGTCTTCAACACGTTAGTATGTTTTCCAAGGACGTACTGTATACTGTATCTATACAGCCGAGAGCCTGACCAAATTTAGACAAGCTTGTCATTGATCATGGTCACTGTCATAAATGTACTTTTTTCTTTTAAGACCTAAAATAGTGCAGGATCTTAAAGAAACAGTTCACCCAACAATGAAAATGTTGTCATCATTTACTCATCCTCACGTGGTTCCAGACCTGTATACGTTTATTTCTAATGCTGAACACAAAAGAAGATATTTTTAAGAATTTGGAGGAACTAAACAGTTGTTGAACTATCTCTTTAAATACTACATTTTTTTTACTTTAATAAAAAAAATATATATTGGACTTTTTTTACATTTTCAAAGTCCTAAACTTTGTTTATTTCCTAATTTAAATTAGATTTTGAATCGCTAATTTTCAATGTGATCTCAGACTCATGGACACCACAGTACACCTGTCTCTCTTATTTATATCCATATAAAAGTCTTTATGTTATCACTTTGTTCCTCTTGTCTAGATCTTTTCCTTTTTCCATTTTCCATTTTCCATCCTTTCATATTCTCAGTCTAGGACCCCTGTCTTCAATCTACCCCTGATCCCTCTCTTCCTCTGACCAGCAGTTCCTGTCTTCCTGAGGTTTGCTCCGGGGGTCTCTCTCTTTCTCTCTGTCTTTGCAGGAGTGTGTGCGTTTCTGCATGTGTCTGTGTGGTGGACCGGGATGACACAGTGGTGCTGGAATGAGAGGAGCAGGCCCTGGGCGTTCCTCTCCAAACGCATTATTAAACCCTACGCCGTACACAATGAGCTCACTCTAATTCAGCTCAGATGTACATCCTGCCCGCCTGTCTTCTCTCTCTTTCTGTTTCCCTCTGTCCTCTGAAATTCTTTCTCTTTCAGACATGCACAAGACATACACACTCGCTGTGTATCCAGAAGATGCCACCCTAAACGGAAAGATCTTCTCAGGGTGGGTGACCACAAGTTTTGGCTTTCTCTGCATGGTGTAATTAGCTAAAACATCAACCACAGTTTGTTTTTTCCATCAGAGGGGTCAAGAAGTTTAAATCCTAACAATGAGGCTCTGCATTTCAGATCAATGTGATTGAAAGCAGTTTGTGAAGAAATCGATGACGTCTGTGTTTTGGCCCACAAGAGGAACCGGAGGGGGGGTGGGGAGGGTATGGGAGGGCTCTTCTATACAGCCTCGTACAAAAACAACACTGCACGCTGCCTCGGCTAGGGTGAATCAGAGTCCCAAAGAGCAAGTATCAAGTTTTGACAGGTTGGAGTCATAAAACTCTGCAGTAAGTGAGTATTTCTACAGTGTCCTAAGAGAAAAGTTTTGTTTCTTGCCTTTTATAAGAGAAAAACAAAGGTTATCATGAGATGAGGTTTAAAATTGGACATACAGTCAAATTGTGATATATAAAGTCTCACTGCGCGATATAAAGTTGCAATTGACCTATCGGTAAGCCCCGTCCCGCTTAGTTACTGTAGCGCACTCGGACAAACAAACGGAGTTGCTACTGTCTTTCAATGACAGCTGTCTGTGTGAAAACCTTGTCCCAAGATGTTTTTGATCAATTTTGGACACGGAAGTGCCATCATTTGAGTGAGACTTAACTATGACATGGAGATATCAAATATTTCTAAATACAGATCACAATGCAAACAGGAGTAAATCTCATGTTATGGCCGTTACGATCGCAATGACAACATCTCGGAACAACACTGTTCATGTACCTTAGGGTAAGATTCAATTAATTTACATTGAACCAGTTTAATATGGAGAGGCAATGAAATGTAGACCTTCGTTTATGTGTTTTTGACTTAACTACACTGTCCACGACGTGAGAACAGTTCGCTATTTCGGTTTGTACGTTAGCATGGACTCACTAACATTAACTTTAACTAGTTTTAGCCAGAGATACCTTGCTGAAGCACAAGATAACATTAACGTTCTGCTTGAGCAGATGAAGATTGTCACTTAATGAAAGGATGGCAACCAGAAAATGACCGTTTTTGTCTTTATTGAGATTGTGGTTGAATGCTTGGGGACATTTTTGCTCTGTTTTGTTTGGGTTTAGGAAATGTAATAAAATAAATTATATTCCTATCCTCTGAGCATACCTGGAATCAGTGTTACAAGTTCCCCAGGGACATCGGTTTTCCATTTTTGAATCATAAACCCCATAAAACCGATGCGAGCTTTGGATCTTCCAATGTTTCTCTATGGCGCTGAAACCTAAAGATGTCCGAGTTCCGCTCCCCATGCAACTCATACTCGACTGCTATTGGCTCATCTGGGTCATCATCTAGACCAATTGTGAGATAAGATTGCAATTAAATGTCCCAATTAAAGGAAAAAAAGTCACAGACAGATATAAAGTCAAAATTACAATAAATAAATTCAGTATAAAGTCCCATGCGAAAAGGACAAAGTAGGATATTTTTTGTATTTGAAAATTATGAGGTAACTGTGAGATACATTTTGAAATCAGACATACAGTCATATTCTGAGTCTCACTGTAATACATAAAGGTCACAGTTACGAGAAATAAAGTTGCATTGTGAGATAAAGTTAAAATTACAAGAAATAAACTCGCAAAGAACATTTTTATAATTTATTTTATGATTTATTTTATATACAAAGTCTCAATGTAAGACACTAAAAGTTTTAATTAAGAAATATAAGGTTGTAGTTTCTGAATTACAGGAAATTGTGAAACTGAAAATCACAATTACATAAAATTAATTCACAGTTGCAAAGAATATTTCACAACTGCAAAATGTAAAGTCTCATGCAAAGTACAAAGTGAGATATTACAGCAACACACCTACATCACACAATTAGCCAAATAGTAATTATTTTGGCCAAAACCACATTTTGTTAAATAAATACAAACTCTACATTTCAAAATGCTGAATACCTTTTTCTTCAAAACATTATCACTGGTTTTCTATCCAACAGGGACATGTAGTCAATTTGAGTGCATAGGCTGTCAACATGCTAACAATTAATGGAATTACAAAAACTGCATTACTTATCATGTCTCAGTTCACCTGTATAGAACATACAATATGAGATCCATTAAAAAACATAACAATGACAAGCACAACAACAACAACAACAACAACAACAACAATAATAATAATAATTCAGCCAGCAAGTTCATTTTTGTGTGTGTGAGTGGATTCATTTTAGATAGTATGAAGGATCATCAGTACTTTATGGAATGTAAAAGAAAAGTGACAGAATTGCAGCAGTAAAGGCTTTACTGGCAAAATGAAATTACAGTAATGTCAGTGATTTAAAAAAACTTTAAATAAATGAACAGATATGTTATTTACAAGTGTGCAGTTCACAAATGAAAAATGTTTTTAGTTTTTTCTGTATAAATGTGTCAGCTATGATGGGACAATGTATTGTTATGAATGTTTTACAATTGTTCAGACTGAATATAGCGTGCGTTAAGAAAATGTTCTTGTGCCTAGCATCGCTGAACAGAAGGCAACAGTTCAAAGAGAGAGTGGGCAGGGCGTGTGGGGTCCAAAGTGATTTTCTTAGCCTTTTCCCTCACTCTGGAGATGTACAAATCTTTGAGGTTGGGCAGAGAGGCACAAATATTCCTCTCAACAGTCCTGACGGCCTGCTGTAGTCTCTTGATGTCTGGTTTGGTAGCTGAACCAAAGCTCCTCTCCCTAGTCCACCTTGTCCTCTCCCTGGTCCCACCAGTCCTTTTTCTCATCCCAACTCTCCCTCCTCTAAACATTTTCTTTCTTTTTATGTTTCTCTGTGTTCTGTGTTGTTTTGAACAAAACCAATCCAGAGAGTGCCTTTTTATTGTGCATGGCCATGTATGGAAAGACTTGGAATTATTCATTAAGTTTGGAATCAGCTATTTCTCAATGATTAGAAATTAAAATAATTCTGAGCAGATCTTTTAAGCTGCTTTTGTTGCAGAAGAAGAGATTTTACGCTATATTTAAAGTTTGTAACATTATGTCTTCATTTCTGTCATGCTGTGTTTAAGCATTTGTAAAAAAAAGAGAAGAAAGATCCGTGTTTTTTGGTATGGGGTAAGCTTGTATGAGAAGTACATTTAAGCATTTTAGAAACGTGTTAATTGACTGAATATTGTGTGAAAACAACATGTATTGCATTAATAGTATGCTCACAACAGACGGATGTTGTGTTAGTTGTGTTTAGAGTTTTGAAAATGTGACTAAAGATTGGACAAAAGATGTTAGCAATTGAAAAAAACTGTAGTTATGATTAATATCCAATTGTGAGCTATAGTCACAATTACAAGAAAAAAACTGTGATTGTTACGTGGTTAAGCTAAGTGCTGTGACTTGAGCAGCTATATCAGTGCTATATAGCTACCAAGAAAGCTATCTGTGTGGTTTTACAGTATTTGTGTTACAGAGTAAATTATTTTCAGTTGGTATTAGTATGTCATAGGTTAAAGAACATATGGGTTGAAGGGCAAGGCATGGCAGGTCCCTGATGAAAAATCCAGTATATGCTGCTTGAGTATGTTTTGAAGCGCTGCTGGTTTGACCTGGTTTAAGCTGGTCATGTGCTGGTCATGAGCTAGTTTAAGATGGTCATATGCTGGCCCTAAGCTGGTCCTGAACAGGAGCTAGTTGCTTAGGACCAGCTTAGAACCAGCTCAAACCAGCAGCCATGCTTCAAAACAAACCTAACCAGCGTATGCAGGTTTTTTCAACAGGAGTGAAGCATGCTCGTGGATGTATTTGTACTACACGCCTGCATACCTACAGAATGTACTTCATCAACGGTCGAGAAGTAAGTTCCCCATCAAATTCTATAGACACTCAGAATGGAATTTGCACACGGCCTTTCTAACGGTTAACGTCACTGAGTCAGTGCATCTCATGCTGTTGTGTTGCAGTGCACAGCTTCCTTTTCAACCACCAAAATACCTCAAAATCTTCCTGTTATTTATGGGTGTGAAAACCAGCTCCTCTTATGTTTAGAGGTGTGAAAACACACAAGCACGCAAACTGCACGCACTGCAGCAAAGTGAGCGGTTCAGGTTTGCTTCAACTTTCAAAGGGCATCGAATTCGCAGTGGAGCTACAAGAAATTCCTGCAGGCACATGGAGGTTTGCACAATTCTTTTAATAGTGTAAATGAATAAAAAAAGCATTATTCATTTTACAAATGTCAATACATTATGATATTTAGGGCCAGATTTACTAAACAGGGCAAATTAGTATTAGTGCGCAATTCCACAAAAGCGCAGATGGGAGGGGAAAATTATGCGGGTGATTTACTGACAATGTGCACATTAAAGAACACAGCCGCAATATCTCATTTCCATAATGACGAGCGCAATCTACCAAGAGCAGCACAAACTAGCACCTGCTTTAAGACTTGTACTTGCTTTTTTGGGGGGCGTTAAATAATGCTGCAAATACAAGTAATTTGATGAGTGCAAATGTGATTAATTTTAATACCTCCCATTAATTTTGCGTCGGAAAGGGAAACTCATACAAATGCATATTCAATAAGGTCAGGCCTTTTCAGCGCTAATTCTTCACTGCTCTTTAGTCTAATCATGACAGTACTTTAACACCGAAAGAGCAAATCTGCCCCTTAATATTTCATATATTTAATTATTTATTATTATATATATTATTATATTATATATATATATATATACACACTCACCAGGCCACTTTATTAGGTACACCTGTTCAATTGATAACACAAATTGTTAATTAGCCAATCACATGGCAGCAACTCAATGCATTTAGGCATCTAGATGTGGTGAAGACGACTTGCTGAAGTTCAAACCGAGCATCAGAATGGGGAAGAAAGGGGATTTAAGTGACTTTGAACGTGGAATGGTTGTTGGTGCCAGACGGGCTGGTCTGAGTATTTCAAAAACGGCTGATCTACTGGGATTTTCACGCACAACCATCTCTAGGGTTTACAGAGAAAGAACAGGAAACAGAGGCTACAATTCACAAAGGCTCACCAAAAGTGGACAATAGAAGATTGGAAAAATGTCGCCTGGTCTGATGAGTCTCGATTTCTGCTGCGACATTCAGATGGTAGGGTCAGAATTTGGCGTAAAGAACATGAAAGCATGGATCCATCCTGCCTTGTCTCAACGGTTCAGGCTGGTGGTGGTGGTGTAATGGTGTGGGGGATATTTTCTTGGCACACTTCGGGCCCCTTGGTACCAATTGAGCATCGTTTAAACGCCACAGCCTACCTGAGTATTGTTGCTGACCATGTCCATCCCTTTATGACTACAGTGTACTTCCAGCAGGATAATACACCATGTCACAAAACTCAAGTCATCTCAGACTGGTTTCTTGAACATGACAATGAGTTCACTTTACTCAAATGGCCTCCACAGTCACCAGATCTCAATCCAATAGAGCACCTTTGGGATGTGGTGGAACGGGAGATTTGCATCATGGATGTGCAGCCGACAAATCTGCAGCAACTGCGTGATGCTATCATGTCAATATGGACCAAAATCTCTGACAAATGTTTCCAACAGCTTGTTGAATCTATGCCACGAAGAATTAAGGCAGTTCTGAAGGCAAAAGGGGGCCCAACCCGGTACTAGCAAGGTGTACCTAATAAAGTGGCCAGTGAGTGTGTATATATATGTACTGTATACACATAGAAAATAAATTGCTTTATCTAGATCTTGCATGAGAGGAAATAACACGTTGAAGTGAGGGAATTTTGATGGAGGAAAATACAATTCGTAGCCTCTTCCTTATGTCAGAATGGGAGTTTTTTGTCTGATTCTTTAGTAATAGAAAAGGAAGTGTGCTATTCAAAGGAGCTATTTTTGTTTTATGAAGTTAGAAGTCTTAACTAGAATGCTATCTGTTAGCATGCTTGTAGTTTTGCTGAGTGTTATTTTTTATATAAATGTAATACAAAATAGTTATTTTGAATTAGGAAGCTAAAAGTCTTAATTAGCATGCTAACTGTTAGCATGCTTGTTTTGCAGTGGTTAGTACTGAGTGTTGATCATTTATTTTAATATTAACTGCTCTGGTTTCACTGGATGTTACACAGGAAATAATTTACATTGAGCTGTTCCTGATGATCAGTTTATATGGCACCAATGGCAGTTTTGCCTTGCCATCCATTTTGTATCTATTATATTGTCTGTTGCAAGAGCGTTTCAACTAAAACTATGTCAATCACCACAGCTCCAGAAGAAAAGATCTATTGATGCTGAACTTGTCCTCCCATATCCGTCTCTCATTCAGTACGGCCAGCATTCAGACACTAGTTACATTTAGTATTCACTGTTACCAGTTATGTTCTCCAACCCCTGGACTTTCTAATCACTCAGTTAAAGAGGTGGAGCTCCCTCACAATGTTTTATCTCAAGCCGACTGACTATGTCTAACATATTTAACACTGACATGACTCAGGAACAGATGTTAGTAATTCACATGCAGAGAGCATTCAAATCATTTGGACCCTTTGAATAGCCATGACATTCAGAATCCCTGTGCTCTGTCATTTCCTTTTCCTTTTTACTGTCAATTGCCTCTCTCTCCGAGATACTGTATTCCCTTCTGAAAAGCCCAGATTCATGGTGGTCAGTGCTGGTTTTTGATGCTTGTGAACCGTCATACTGCAGCCATACAAAATACAATGAAAGTCAATGGGGTCCAAAACTACAACTGGAACATTCTTCAAAATATCGTTCAAAAAGTTTGGTAGACATGAGGGTGGTTATAAGATGAGAGAAATTTACATTTTAAACTATATCTACAGTATATTAGCATCCCGTGCTAGAAGCCAGCATCCAAAATATAACATATGCCGGCCTTTTTAGCAGGGCTGGTGTGAATAAAGGGAAAAACCTAGAGGAACGCTTGGAGAATCACAGGAAAAGTTGGGGGTTGAGGGTCCTTGTGTTTCACAGCTGTGCCCCCCCCCCCCCCTGCCTGAGCCCTTGAGGAAAGCCAATCTTAATTGATTCCAAGCCTCCAAATCTCTTCAGTAAACATGGCGGAGCAATGAAAATGACTTGTTATCCTAATTCAATGGACGCTGTATAACTCAGTCTTCACATCCAAAAAAAACGTAGAAAGCAGATGGACCCTGGACTAAGCTTACTGCAGTCATTCACAATCACTGTGCAGGTAATTACATTTGTAGAGAGAGGGGTGCAGGAAAAAAAATCTGGTTGTGTAGTTGTACATTTTATAATTTACTGTTATTTTCTATTTATTTTATCTTATAATTTTATTTGATTTTATTTTTCATTTTATATTATTTCATGTGGCAACCTGTTTAGTCTGGAAGATGTGAGTAAGTACTGTAAGTTCTGTTGCCGGAGTGCGTGTGTCTATATTGCTCATTCTATTTCTGATAATTTAACCAGATTTCTCTGAAAAACAGGAACAATATATTATTAGAAAGCAGATGAGCTTAGTACTCGCCACTGACAAATCTGCTCACAATGAAACACATAGGCTATGGAAGGAGAGTGCATTGTGTTTCAATAGCCCCTAAATAGTGAGTCTTTTCAGATATTCTCTCATTGACGGAACAGTGTCATTCATATATATATGTGGGAGTGTGTGTATATCTGATGTCAGTTGAAAATAGTAACATTCCGGCTACTCTGATTTAAGCTGCCATCCGATACACCACGTTATTATGCCAAATTTATGATTCACCCATCTTTTCTAGGAATAGTTTAGTATTTAGACATGAACATTTCACAAAAGCAAAGTATTTCTAAATCGTGCACGTCAATACAGCATCATTCAGGATTTTTAGTTCAATCATGGCATGATTCTTCGGTTCAGAGCAGCAGGAGGAGAAGATTAAACCGTTTGTGGACAGAGGCACTAACTGGCCTCAATGGCTTCCTGCAGGAAGTGGAGTTTCTGTGTTAAGAGGATTGAAAGCCTTTTTCCCGCTGAGGTGGACATTTCCAAACACACTGATACACGCTTCCATAGGCTGACCCCTGACCTCCACAGTCCCCATAACAAAACAACACTCTCACACTTGTGGCGTCATAGAGAGTTGCCGTTTACAATGGACATCAATGAAGATTTAGGTAGCAAAAAGACCAAAATTAAAATTAAACAGATCTCCATATCCAGGTCATACGACACAACCAGAGGGGGTGCAACACAACCACTACCCATGGGTTATTATAGTTAATAACTACAATCATAAAAAAATATTGTTGTTACTTGAAATCTAAATTTTTGCTGAGTTTAACTTTAAGTACTAGAATAAATAAACTAAAACTAATTAATACAATTTATGAAAATATATAAAAATAAATATTTAAATATATAAAAATTTAAAATAATACAAATGACAAAAACTAAATTACTAACCAAAAATATAAAAATTAAAATCTAATTGAAAATATATTAACAAAAATATAATATATGTCAAGGCTACTAAAATAACACTAATACTACAATGATAAATATGAACTAAATAAACGTTTACCATTTCTGCATTAGAATAATAAGACCTGGAGAAAACATTTGCTTAATTGTCATGAAACAAAAATTGCCATTAAAAAAAGTTGTTTGGATATATAATAAATTTTTGTATAAATGTAATTTTGTATTTCTTTTGTTTGATTTTGGTCTGAATCGTGACCCATACAAGTTCTTGACAGATTTCATGATATCGACCAATTACTGTAAGACTAACACAGCTTCTCTCAATAAAATATCCATAAAAGGCAGAAGACTTTATGATATCTGAGCTGCATGAGTGTACATCCATAATGAGTGCTATAAACTGTTTCTTTACAGCTTTAGCACATGCACACCCACGTTCCAACACAAAAACAGCATGGGCATTGCATATGCTCTGCATGAATTTATATTCACCTCCCATTTCTACTGCTGCAATCTAAAACACAGCAGAGCATTCATAGCAGCGTTCAGCATAACTGCCCCTGACCCTGCAGAAACCCTTCTAACAAAGCTCTCAGAAGTTTTGTTCAGATGGCATGCAAACCAAAAGAAACTTTGGTTTGGTCATAAAAATCAGTGCATTTTTCATAACAGATTTGTCTAGTAAGAAGTGTCTATTAAGTTAATGCAGCAAAGAAAGGAGAGCTAACTAGTCTCTCTCTGTCTCTTATTCTCTCTCTCTCTCTTCTTTGACTGTAATTCCATCCCTTTCCCAGAACAAATGCACTGTCAGGCTATCAATCAACTTGACTGACAGGCCTTCCATCCAATATTCACAAGTACTCCAATCTGGACTCTATCCTGTCTTACCATTGGCAAAGAGATGTGCAGTATTTCTTCACAAAAATCATCAGACACATACACAAACATGAAGTAAAGAGTGTGTTATTAATTGTCGACCGCTTTCAGATACAAGCTTCTCCAAACACTAAGCGACCTGTGTGTCAACTTGCTAAGTGACAGTTTCATTATGAAACATCTTGTTGTTATACACAATACATCTGTGATTTTGGAGTCAGCTGCAGACCTGACCCTCTAATCTTCATCCTAAACCTCCACCACGGCTGAAAATGATACCGTCCTCTCCCTGTGGCCCATCATGTGTTTCAGGTGGTGATTATACTGCAGACAGGGCGCATTCTGACGCAACAAAGAGACAGAGAGAGAGAGAAAGACATCAAGAAAGAGGGAATAAGACTGTTGGAGAAAAAAGAAAGACGGGTCAGCAGTGGGATGTGTTTGCGCAAGAGGGGCGTCATCCCAAAAAGCTGATATCCCCACCAGAGCTGCACCACTGATGTCATCACTGTGGGACACACCCAAGCTGGCTACACGACACAGAGAACGTTTAGAGTCACTGCAGGGACAACTGGAAAGATTCACAAACACACACGAGAAAAGCACGGACATCCAAAGAGTGTTACAATCTTCCCAGGAATGTGAGAACGAGCCCTTTCAAGGACGCTTGGCTGGTTACTGTAATTGTTTTAGCATTAAATAATGATTTGCTGATCAAATTATGAATATTTAGTTTCGATGTACGCTTTTAAGAAGCATTTCTATTTTGTAGTCAGCAATGTGCTTTTTTTAAGTGGGTAAAAGTGTTGGTGTGTGTTTATGAAACTCTGAATGTGTGAAATGCAAAACCTCATCAAAGGCATATCTTCACTTTGGCCCTAATCTAGATTCTGGGTCTAATTTTGTTTTGAAAATCATACGGGTTTGGAATATTAGAGTGGGTAAATGATGACAGAATTAAAATGTTTGGATGAACTATCCTTTTTGGATGTATACTCTAGAATGTGGGATCAATTACTCTTTCATATCCCTTCACATACACAACTTTCATAACATTTCAAATATTTTAAAGCGAGCAAGAGCTATGAAATGAACAGTTCACAAAAAAAAAAACTGCTGAAAATTGACCTTCTAAGATGTAGATGTGTTTATTTCTTTATCTGCACAGATTTGGATAAATTAAGGATTACACTTAATCACAAATGAATCCCCTGCAGTGAATGGGTGCCGTCAGAATGAGAGTCTAAACCGCTGATAAAAACATCCTCAAGTAATAGACAAGCATGTCTATAACAAAAACATCAATCATCAAGCCATTTTTAACTTCAAACTGTTACTTCCAGCTAAAATATGAGTTTTCTATTTATAATATTGCTTTCTCCAGTGAAACACAGAACAAGTGAAAACAGTCCAGAACGGTTCTAAACAAATATGTCTGTGGATTCTGATGTGAGAGGACAACAGATTCACTGAAGAAAGTTTTTTTATGGAGTTTTAAAGTTTTAATGATCGATTTTCGATTCCTGAGTTGTGTGAATTACTTTTGGATTATTGAGATGTTTTTTATCAGCTTTTGTAGCTCTCATTCTGGTGGCACCCATTCACTGCAGAGGATCCAACGGTGAGCAAGTGATGTACTGTAAAGGTCCTTGCACACTGAGTCTGAATTTTTATATGCGTTTGTCGTATTTTTCATATTTGTCATCCTTTCCTATCAAAATGCTTGCTACGGATGCGAAAATGCAGAAAATTGAACCTGGTCTGATTTCTTTTTATGACGGACGAAAGTTTTAGAGGCAGTGTGTAAACGTGACTGACACAACGTGAGGTCGTATTTATTTTTCAACATGCGAATATTTCGGACTTTCACCAAATCTGTTCTGATCAAGAACAACATCATGTATAACTCGCATGGAACAGACGCTCCAATCCAAATCCAAGAATCCAGCTGTTGTTCACTGCTGTCCACATGACAGACAAACAAAGTCTAACTTAGACTCAAACACAGTCTTTTGAAGAACATAATCACTACTTCTCCACCTTGTGCAAGTCAACTGCTGTATTCTGATAGGATAAATGCAAACAGCGGTATGGACCTTGTACAAATATTAAACACTAGCCTTCGTCTATTGAACGTTGTACCAGTGACAACGTTCATGTGATGATGAGAGGGGCGACTTACCCAATCTGTCTGTTGGTGGAAGGGGCTTGAGTGATGACAGAACTGGACTGGGGTGAAGGCAGTGCCTGCTGGATCACTATACTGCTGTCGTGGTTGGCCATTCTTGAGTGGATCTGCTGGTGCTGGTTAGGGCCACCCTGCCCATGGAGAGCGATATTCTGTTCCGAACACAGAACACAGGGGTAAAACATAAACTGAAGAACACCCCCTACAAGTCAACCCTAAACTACAGTACTAGGAGCAGTAATATTGGCGAAATTTTGCAGACAAAAAAGATCCATTGTCTCTTATCATTAGGATGCATGAAGCTCAAACAGAAGTTGCCTTTAAACCAAGCAGCTTTTCATACCTGGAGTAGGAGTGAAGTCCTATTGAAATGACTGGATTTAGCATGTGGAAATACATTAAACAGCAGTAAATGTGATCGCACCTTAAGAAAGTAGAGCTAAAACTAGAAAAGAAGGCATGAATCACTCACTGAATATTATATGTAGCAGCCTCTTTGGTTTAGGCCACTTTGACACACACCACACTTTATTTGATGTGTGAAAAATGAGGTTTGTTGGTCAGAAATGCACTCTGTGGCTCATTGAGGACCACACCTTGAAGGCACAATTTAAAGTTGTACCTGTTATGGTTTAGAAGATAAACAAGTGCACAGAAATCTTCAGATTTGTTTCAATAGTTTTCTTCATTTGCATCAACTAACCAAGTACTTTGTTGAAGAGGAGAGAATAAATTGTGATTCTGATAGTACTGTTTATTTGCAATGTCTATATAGCTTTAGTGTGCATTAAAAGAATTACGCACAATCATTTTAGATGCACCCACAAAATCTGTGCTGAACACAATTTAACGGTTGGTGGATAGTATACGACAGACTACTGCAATCTGATGTACTTTACTGACACTAATTATAATGCTTTTGATCATCATTACACAAATAACTGCAGCCATGATCAATCAAAAATGTATCAAACATCTCTTTCAGAAATTGTATTCACCTCTTTCTGGCTTATCAGTAATTGCTGCTTAGTGATGACCTTAAATAGAGTTTTGTGAATACGACGCAATCTAAATTTACAAAGAAAGGGGCATGTTTGCTCTAAAAAGAAAGACAATGACTCAAGAGTGCGGCACTATTTTAGCACATTTAGCATCATGGTTAAACTGAACTGTGAAGTAGATTTTGCGGTAAATTCTAACACACTATTTAGCCCTACACAGCATCTTAACTGCCCTAAAAACACATCCTTTAAACACAATAGATTCAGCTTCCACATTTGTTTTCAGTATACTTAAGACAAGCGCAGCAGAATTCTCTAAAAAGGCTCTGGGTGATATCTTCCTCTCACCTGTCTGCACCTGAGCTCAGCAAAGTCCTGCTACAACCTGCTGCTTGCTGACTTGGCATGGTGTACTAACCCTGAACCTCAAGTGTAAACTCCCCAGATTAACAGACACCATCAGTTTATCTACAGCGTGGCTGTCAGGCAGACAGTAGCGTGGTGGTCACTGAGCCAGCCATCTTGTGACAGAGTTGTAGTGCAAGTGGTAAAACAGTCATTAGGGTCGAAAAAGTCTGAATGCGTCATTGTCAGACCTTGACAATGCATGATAAACACACCCACAAGAGTTTGGCTATCCCCATGGCTTTACAATTATCATCCTATTTATCACTTTGAAATTTGGCTTTGAAAAACATGAGATTTTTATATTTTTTAGATACACACATATAACTTGCCACAATTGGCTTGTTGTACTCAGAAGACCACATTTGCTCCTGTTTTCCATGTGTGCACATGTATAAGTAGTTCAACATTTCAAAATCGGTCAACCAGTTGTGTGACCTTGAAGTAGAACTGCCTATTCGTCCAAATAAAGGAAGACGAGAGGAGCGTTTGGAAGAAGTCTTTACTTTTGAAATTCTCTTTAGCGTTGCTAGTGATGCAGAAATGACTTGCCTTTAAAATGGAAAAAGAAAATCATAAAAAGACGGTTAGAAGTTCTGTACTTGTGCCTATAGAGTGGGGGAACTATGACGTCAGAACCCAGAAGAGTAATTCACCACGGGTTCCTTAGAGATTTTCCTATGGGGTTTTATAATGGGGTTTTTCAATTTACGAATAAAACCTGTGGTAAACATAACTTGACGATACTTTTACGTTTTGTTCTACAATGTAAATTACACACATCCATACCCAAAACTAACAATTTGAAGCAGTTATGTTCATTTTTGAAAAAGTATGTTTTTAATAAGTAACTAGATAAGAACGTTTGGGCTGTGAGTGTGTGCAGTTGACATTGTAGAACAAAACGTAAAAGTATCGTCAAGTTATGTTTACCACAGGCTTTATTTTACTCCTAAATTGAAAAACACTATTATAAAACCCCATAGGAAAATATCGAAGGAACCCGCGTCGAATTACTCTTCTGGGTTCTGTCATAGTTCCCCCACTCTATTAAAGAGCAACCTAACCATCATGGAACCTTAGAAGTGACTTTTTCAAAAGAGGTAGCTAACCGTACAATAGGCCTACTCTAACAAGTATAAAACATATAGCACAAATAAATACTGGTTAAATTAGTTCATTTTTAATTTTAAGGAACTATTTTTAACAATATTTACACACTTCTAGCTTTGTTGCAAATGTATATTGCATTCTTAGCATTGTGGCAAGAGGGTCTATAGTGGTTCTTAGCATGCATATCTTATTTCAAAGCAGAACGACAGTTTAGATAAATTCATGCAAAGTTAAGTTAAACGTTGCTTAAGTTAGTTTGAAGTCAATATGCTAACATAGTTATGCGAAGTGTGTTTCTGGTTTTAGACCTGAATCGAGATCTCACATCAAAAACAAGGCTATGATGCCTTAAAATAGGCAGCTCACACAGTTTTGGAAAAGAGTGTGTGATATTTGATATCCAGACAAACAACTCTCTGGGTGTATCTATACCTGCTTCAGCAACTGAACCTCCACCCAGGGCCGTCGCTAAGAATTCTGGGCCCTGTGCACCGAATTTGCTATGGGGCCCCCTCGAAATCACGTTCAGTGGGGAGGGGGGACGTAAAATGTAAATAACGTTTGTGGTGATTGGTTTTTGTCACATAGAAGGGAGAGGGAGGTCACTTCGGGGAGGTCTCCCTCATTTCGGTGCTCTGCTCACTAATTGAATGCAGGTGCCCCTGTGGCCAGGCGATCGTGGGCCCTCCAGACCTCTGGGCCCTATGCACTCTGTCACCCTTTTCCCCCCACTAGCGACGCCCCTGCCTCCACCTGCCTGTCGTGTGTGTGTGTGTGTGTGTGTGTGTGTGTGTGTGTGTGTGTGTGTGTGTGTGTGTGTGTGTGTGTGTGTGTGTGTGTGTGTGTGTGTGTGTGTGTGTGTGTGCGTGTGTGTGTGTGTGTGTGTGTGTGTGTGTGTGTGTGTGTGTGTGTGTGTGTGTGTGCGTGTGTGTGTGTGTGTGTGTGATGTGTGTGTGCGTCTGTGTCGTCGTGGGGTTATAGTGACAGCAGCCAGTTAGCATTGGGGATCACAACTGCGAGACCCACACTATAAGCTCACCTGTTTGTTGTCCTCCTCCTCCTGAGCCTTGCAAAACTCCTGTTCGATGGAGCAGTCCAGCTCGCTGAAGAGACCCACCTCCTCACAGTTCTTCAGGAAGCGCGTTGGGGTTGGTGTCTGGTCTAGAAATGTTTGAGGGAAAAAATATGGCAAAATTTAGCAGGGCGTGTTAGTTTAACTGTTTACAGTGACAATGAAGGCCTAACGGGTTTGATTATCGAGGAAAACGTCCCATTTTTAGTACATATCTATTCATTTATTCATAATTGACAATGGAATTTACACATTCAACGACACAAATGCACTTTATTAAATTGAATTAATTTAAATTTATTTTAATATTTTTGAGGGCATAAAGTGAAAAAATCAGGGTGGTACAACTGTTCTGATATGATAAGTATAAATTAAAACAATAATAATAAACCCTCATTAAAAGTATGAAAACACTTATTTAGTAGTTTGGTATCTTTTATTATTCACACTTATTATTATTATTTCTTATTATATTTTATTATTAATTCTATATAAAAAATAAAGTTTTTTTTTTAAATATTATAAATATTTGACATTTGTCACCAAATCAAAGTCATGTAGTGGAACCAATATGCAGAAACGGGGCAAAAAACACAGAACACAGAAAAATATAGAAATATATATATTTTTATATTTTAAAACTTTTTGAATATAGTTATTTTAAATATTTTTCATAATCTATGACATTTTATTTTTACCCAAAATTTTAAATTACATTTTAGTTATTGTCAACTATGCATGAAACAAAATTCTGAATGTTTCCTGATGACAACTCTGCATCTCTTTGGTTTGTTCTAAAGTTCAAAACAAGTTTGTGGTAAATTCCCTATGCAAATTGAACCCAACCCAAACAGCTAAATAAAAGCTTCTGGCGGGACCTTGTGGTCCGTGGCACTAGGATGCATTTCTAGCTTCATGCCGTGTCTCTCTCCACTCAGGCTGTGATTCTGTCCTTTTCATTATTTACCCTTGTCAGAGTGGCAGATCAGATTTCTGGGATCAGCTTTGGGTTCCTCACTTGCTTTGCATTCTTTTACATGCAGGCCCTTCTTTCAGTTGCTCGTTTGCTAACGAAGGTGCACATGCGTTTCTTCACTCACTACCTCTCGTTTGCTCAGCCTCTTGCCCTCAAACACACTCCATTGAAAACTCACACACACACTTCTTATTGAGTTTGTGGTGGGATGATAATTTCTAGCCGCTACTGGAACCACGTAGTAACTCATTATCTTGTACTTTATCAACCCACGATGAATATTACAGTCTGGACTGAACCGCACATCCAGGTCTCGTAGAATCCTGTCAAGAGTTTGATTTCAGGATCCCTGATCTGTGATAATGTGCACAGTATCTTGATAGAAGAGGATGAATTATATAGATATATTTAGATGTAAATACTCTTGCATAATATTGATAACAAATTAGAAGAATGAGAGTGTCCAAAAAAGTTAACTTTTATTCATGGATTCATAAGGTTAGAATTATCCATAACTCATAATAATTAATTATATAATAAAGCAAGTGGCACATCTTAAAAATCACAGAAATCTGATTTGTTTTTCACATAATCATCTATAGGATCATCATTTTGCAACTTCTGCTTTCTTCTACATTCAGTGGAAAGAGAGGACAGAATCTGAAGATTTCTTTTGCTCTTGATCATTATGGTACATTAGAAAACATTAGTAATTACTGTATTTTACATATTCAGAAATAAGCTAATTTGAGTTTGAAACTCCTTATTGTTTCCTTATTTGTAATGCAATATAAAGTGAATGACACACGGTTCAATATTTCTCAAATGACAAAAAAAGGACATGAGATCTGATCTGACCATGCAGACTGAGAGTTTTAAACACAAAAATGTGTTTTTAATCGGATTTCAAACCAAATCCGAGAGTGGATCGAATCTGTAAAAAGTGGACAAAAAATGGATCTATATTTGTTTGTGTATATGATTTATTTGTATTCATGTATAAAAGATTTTATATAAAATGACTAAACAGACAGACAGACATAGATAGATAATAAATGTATGCATGTTTCAAATAAATGCATGTTGTTTTGTAGATGTAAACTAGACAAAAATACTGATTAGTTTTGTTACTAAACAAAAACACTGATTTTTTTCTTGTTGTGTTTTTGTGATTTGTTTTGTTTTGTTTTGTTTTGTTTTGTTTTGTTTGGTTTTGCTTTGCTTTGCATTTTTGCTTGCATGGATTTCATGTGTTTTTGATGTCCATTAAACATATTTATGTCAGATACACCAAAAAAGGCTGCCTTTTTCAACCAAGCCTAAGTACACAGCTTTGGTTAGCTAGTGTACTTTCTCTAAATACGCACCTCTAAATGTGCAACCCTCCACTTTTTCATCATAGTTGTTGAGGCTTATTTTCTTTTCTTCCCTGCACTGTTCCCCTTCCCCTTGTCCCCTGAGAGGGCCGGCGGTCTAATTGATATGGAGCTCATGGTACGGGTTGATGACTGGGATTATGGGAGTGAGGCAGAGCACTGCACAAATATTATTTTAGCCACATAGCTCTGCATTTAAAACTACACCTACGCATTTGCCAAGTCATGCGTTCTGCCTAATATACCTAATCAAAGACAGACACTAAACGGACACTCGCGTGTGTGAGGTCTGTCTCACCTGACAGCATGTTGTCATGTTTGATGGAGGGGAACTTGAGGGTCATCTCGTGCTTGTGCCGATGAATCATTAGATGATCCTCCGTAGGGAATCTCTGGAGAACATGGAAACAACTGGTTACAATTTAATCACACTAAACACATTAAAGAGCAGAGGCTTGTTTTCTTTCCATTTGGTTTTCTTGAAAAACAGAATCTTACAATTAGGGACTTTATCAAGCAATGTTACACTTACCACCATATTCAACAGGACTGAGCCTTAGGCATAAACTGTCTGTCTGAACAGATTCAAATAATACCTTTCTGATTGAAAATACCTTCTCATTATCGTAATTACATGATCTTAATTGATGTTTAAAAGCACCTGAGAGGAATCGTGTATCTGTAAATGGTCCACATGAACCAGCCTGCTCACACAGATTGTGACAGGTCTAGTCTAATTGTGCAGCGGTTCAAAACAGGTGGACTGTGATCCGAAAATGGGCCACAGATGTGTTCTGATTGCGGAAAGAAGAAAAAAAATATATTCCCCCCCAAAAAACAATGACGCTATATGCAGATATTAAATATATATATTTACATTTGCATTTGTTAAATTTTAGTTGTTTAATTTTTATATTTTCTGTTTTCACTTTAATTTTAGATTTTTTTGTAATTTACTGTATTTTGTCTTTTTTTTAAAAAACATGTCTGTACAGCTTTTGTTCATTTTTATTTCACTTTTAATTTGTAGTAATTTTACCAAGTTAAACTAAGTGAAAATGAAAAATGTTCCTTGGCAACTAGCTATAAAGTTTATTTTATTTCCAGTGATGACGTTTATGGTTTTAATTTGAGTTATTTTAATACATCAAGTCAAACTAGAGGAAATTGAGAAATGTTGCCTTGGCCTCTAGCTAGAAAAAAATAAGTTATATATATATATATATTTTTTGTATTATTATTTAAGTTAATTAAAGTTTATTTTATTTCAAGTGACAAAGGCTTTTTTGTGGTTTTAGTTTTAATTTTAGTTAAATGTAATATCTCTGTTGAGAACCACAGTAATGGTTGAACTTGAGCTAGAAGAGAATATGCATTAAGAGAGAGATTATTTATCATATCTATGAGGATTCCACCTCATCCAAAGAAATACCAAGCCAAGAATCTTATATCAAGACCCAGTGGATGACATTTGCCTCAACAAGATAGCATTTCACTGTTGTTGTCTGTGACGCTGTTTCACACTGAGAAAGAGCTTCCTCGAGTTACAGCACCGCTCGTCTTCGCTATTGTCTTATCAGCCTCACCTGAGAGCAGCCCGGGGCGCTGCACATGAACGGCCTTTCCTGCTCGGAGTTCATCACTGTCACTGGCTCCTCATATACCTGAACACAAAGCAAAGGAGAGACATTCAAATCAGGGGCGCCTCCAGGACTCAGAAGCATAAAGACCCGCTCACATTATGTCACTAATGTACCGTGTGCCAGTGATAACCAACTCCGTGGTTCCCGGAGAGGCTTTGACGGTATCTCGGTGAGGATTCTGTGACTTATGCCCTGGGAGAGGGCATTTGGAGTTGTAAAGGTTTAGTCTAAACTCTAGGAGGGAGGCTTAAGAGGCTAAAACTGACCCCTAAAGTGTCACCCTGCTCCTTCGTCGCCATGGAGCTGTCGCTGACCACAGGGTAAGATGTAAACTATCCTCTCTGTGTTGTGCACGCAAGTCTGTGGCTAACCCAGACACACGGCACTGAGGTCAGCGTATCAATGAACTGCCGGTCATTAGCAACTCTTTTAACACCTAAACTGTCCTTTAATACCCCGCCAGCCATGACTTTAGCAGCTCGTATTAGGACGGTCAGTGACAAATAACTAAGAACCATGTTTAAAACATTTAGAAATGTATTCTTTGTATTCAGTGTAAGTAAAAAAAAAAAAAAAAAAAATATATATATATATATATATATATATATATATATCCCAAGTACAAAAATACCAAAAAAAAATTATTATTAAAAAACGTTATAATTTCCTATGTTATGATATAATTTATCTTTATGACATCATGTACTATAACTTATCTTTACAAAATAATAAAAATATTTAAAACAAATCAATATAAAAAATATGTATTTATTTATTTACTATATTTATTATATATTATTTATTTTATTTTATAATATGTAACAATATTTATAGTAAATATTTTATCATATTTACTATATAATTATATTATATATTATGACGTTAATAAATATTTTTTTTTTATTATTGTATTCAACAACACTATTTTAATCTGAAAGATAATAATAAAGCTGAACAATAAGTTGTCTTCATCCTCTTATTGAGATTTGTTTTTCCTTATAAATATTATGGTAGTTGTACAACCCTGATATATTAACTTTATACTTTATTAACTATACTAACTTAATAAATTACTATAATAACTGACCCTTGTCAGTTTTAAAAAAAAAATATATAGTTGCCCCATTTGCCCCTCTGCAATAATAAATGGGCAGTGTGACAAATTCTGTATAGAGGGGAATAAAGGGTAAAAATGTTTCAATACAATAACAAAACTCTGAAGTATTTGTAGTGTCCGTTTTATAAGAGGTGATTACATTTCACTGACAAATCTCTCTCTTCCTTACAGCTCACCGTGAGCCCTGGAATCCCTTCCTCAGTGCCACGATGCTGCTAAATGCCATGGATGACAGACTGACAATGGAATGGTATGCCAGCACATGGAGTGTAATCGGGCCGCTCCTCTGATGCTGACGGGACGTAGTTCACCATCTGTGTTCTTATGTGGGACCACGCTGAGCCCTCTACTACTGTCGCCATGGGGATCAGCGTGCGATGCTGTGGGATATATCAGGCACCATTTGTGCTTCAGTCTCAAGGGCGGCTCATTCTACTCAACTAGTGATGATCTATAGGGTGCCTGGTGTGTGATTCTGACTGTACGTCACTCTTCTCACCCCTGCATTCTTAAAATAAATCTATGAGCCTTTAAAAGCAGGCCAGGGTTGACTCAATGGCGTGGTTTTTCTTGGTAACTGGAATTTGTTTGTTGAATTTGTGTTTGATTTGAATAGGGTCAAATGTGTCAACTGGACAGTGTTGGGGGTAATGCATTACAAGTAATGAAATCACATTAATTTTTCAAGTAAATAAGCAGTTCCAGTTACTTGGTTTTCTCATTTATTGACTGACAGCTCACTTGTCCCAAGTTTAGAGAAATCAGGCATTGCATTTCCTTCAGCGTGAGGCTTATTCATTTCAATTTTGGTGGGAAAAGCATTTAAAAGCATTCATTTACATTTGCCAAAAATTGAACTTTTATATGAAAAAAAATCAAGCAAGCCCAGCCCATATGAGAAAAAGTAACGCCAAAGTAAGCTGACGCATTACTTTCCATAAAAAGTAACTAACGCAATTAGTTATATTTGTATGGAGTAACGCAATATTAATTTTACAAGTAACTTTCCCTAACACTGAAACTGGAAATACATTTTAAAAAATTTGGTTGCTAAAACATTGTCAAATTGACCAAAAGATTCCATTAAAAAACGTTCAGCAGCGCTCTGTGGATGCAGACTCTGTGTGGGTCTGATTATAGGATGCCAGCGAATGCTTATGATTATTTTATCGCAACAGAGAAAACACTGCTTGTAGAATTTAGCTGTACGTCATGCATCACAGGTGATTATAAACTTTACCAATGTTTATAACACCTGTTTTGGGGGATTTTACAGCACTCTTATGTAAGTTTTGTGCAAAAGAGTAACAGTATTATGGTCTACAACAGCCTAATGAGACACAACTGTAATAGTCCATGACAGCCAGAGTTGAGTCCCCTTCATATACAGCTGCAAAACACAGACTAATGACTGTGGCTTCGTATTGACACACTGCTTAGACAGCTAACAAACACTTTCCAACTGCGTGGAAAATAAACACGTTCGAAACTTTGAAAGATGAAAACATGAAGAGTATGAATTCAAATGCTTCAGGCCTGGATATGCATGAGCCCCGCTGTGTGAACGCTTTCATACACGATTTGCATGTGCATTTTTTTCCTGTCCGATTGGTCTAGCCAACTGTTTCCTCCCATGCAGTCAAAACATGCAAATTTGCCGTTATGTTAACCAGACGTCTTTTTCCTTACAGTCCGGCCTTGGGACGGAGCCCCTTCAGGCGGCTTCTGACACGCGGCCCTTGGGAACACATGGTCTGGACAGGGTGTTTCTGAAAGCGAACTGACATCAAGAACACGTCTGCTAAATGACAAGTCACTAACACTTGTTTTTTCTGTTTTCTGTCTCTCTCTCTCTCTCTCTCCGTCACTCGCTTATCAGCTCTCAGAAAGTTGTGTCTCGGCCCACAAGTCTTTATCGTATCTGTATTATTCCACTCTCACTTCTTTCTCTATCCTGGTAAATTTTTCTAATTGTTAATTGCTATTTGAAAATGGTCATTTTGGCTGTTTTTAACTCCTCTGCCACTGTATGAGATTGTCCACTTTTTCCAACACTGATTTTTGGTAAATTAAAGAGACAGTTCACCTACAATGAAAACGCTGTCATTATTTATTCATCCCACGTTGTTACTAACCTGTATTACTACATAATCTTAAAGAACACAAAAGAAGATATTTTGAAGAATCTTGGTAACCAAGACTTTTCCAAAATATATTTGTTTCTGTTCCATGAAAGTCAATACGGGTTTGGAATAAAACGAGGGTGGGTTGATGAGAATGACAGAAAGTTCATTTTTCTATAAGCAAATTAAAGTGAACATTTTACTTCCGTAACTTGACATATTTCTGAGTGAAATGATATTCAACAAGATGGAAATGCAGGACGGGACTTAATTTTATCCATCAAGAATTGATCAGATGTGATGTTTCTATTTAAAACTCTTCAAACAACAGACGATGTTTTAGAGGTGGAGTACGTCATTATATTTTTTTAATGAAAGATTACCAAGACCAAACCTTTTTTCTTTGGAATCAGGTGCACCGATGAATCACTCCAAACGATAAGCAAAAATGTGTTTTAAAAAAGAAAATACAGTCAGTTTTGATTTCATGTTGACTTTAACACTTCACCCTCGATAGGAACATGTTGCTGTGTCCCTATCTAGCCTTAAACTTCACAAACTTCTCTTCGTATCAGTCCAGATTTGAAAATGTTTTGTAATATTTGTGTCCCTGCGCTGTCAAACAGACCTAAGATATGCTGTCTTTTGATATCACATCTGGCCAGATTCCAAAAGCAAAACCAACAGTGCAACACAATCAGGGCCCTGCAGCAATATTTCACATTCACACTATGTAAGTTCTCCAACATGCGAAATCCGTGCTACAAAGACTGTCATCAAATCTGTTCATTTAAACATACGATTATGCACTTCATTCATTTTCATAAAAAATATTACCGTATCATTTCCACCCTCAAGCAAGTCTTTTAGCCACCTAAACTGCTCAATATCCCCATGTGACACGAGGCCAGGTGTGAGATGTTTGCTCACCGGTGGTCATACACTGCTTGGCTTTTATTTCACCGGTGTTTTCATTTAACACAGGAAATTTCGTTACACTTCAAATTTAGAATGGCCCGATGTGGCAGCCGAGGAGGATTAGGAGACCGGAGTACAGTTTCACAGGGAACCGGTGAGGAACTTTCTCCTCTGGTACACATTTGTATTCAAACAGTGTGGTGCACAGGCCGATGGGGAGGAGGAGGGAGGTGAAGGTTACAGCAAGCACAAACTTGCACTGCAATTCAAATCCAACCTCCCCCCGTCCTCTGCAGGCCTTCGGCAGCAAAGGTTCAAGGTAGGATCAGCACAGGGCCCGGGGCAAGGCATAAGAAACATACAGACAATGCAAAGGATGCCATAAACTTCTCATAATGAACAGACGAAGAGGCCCCAGAAAGGTAACCTTCAATCACTGTCAGTCATCACATCTACACAAACACAAACTCACAGAGACCTAGAGAACTTTTATATCGGAGGTACAAACATTTGAAATATGAATGTTGTTGTTGTTCAGTGAACAAAAGTGACGGCAAAATGAAAACAGTAAAAAGATTTTCACTGCTATGTTGTTAGCATACACCAATAATGATGATTTGCACGCAAAATTGTTAAACTTATTTTATTAAACACATTTTTGCATACACTACATATCAAACTTATATTAAACACATCTTGCATACACTATATAGCCTATTATATAGCCAATTTTATGTAGTTAATATAGAAAATATATTTATTACATTTTCCCGTTTAGTAATTCACTTAGTCAGCTGGATTAATTAAACCAGAGAGCAAAAGAATCTTTATAATGGTCATATAGAATTTTTTTCCAATACCAGTCACTCAATTTGATTAGATAAGTCTTGTTTCACATGTGACAATATGGTATTTCACAGATAATTATAATAAATGGTTCAACTAAGCTTCATTTTCTCTGTCTCATGTTTTGCTGAACTCTTTCTTACGTGCACCACAAACGGAGATGTGTAGATTGAATTCTAGGGACTGACAGATTCAGTTACCATTTGCCTTCATTGATTTTCCCCCCTTATACTGAAAGTGACTGGAGCTGTCATTCTGCCTAACATCTCTTTTTGTGTTCCACAGAAACTAACACAGGTTTGAAAGCTAGCAAACGATGCTGATTTTTTAGGTGAACTACTCATTTAATCTCTGTCTTAGAAGCAATGAGATAGAATTAACTTCGTATTTACATTTTCCTCCCAGAATGAAGCTAGTTTATCTGTAAACAGAACGCTTAATAGGCTACTTTTTTTTACAATTAGGCTAGTATACATTTATTTTCTGTAGGCTACTTTCCTGTGAATATTTATTTGTGAACCCAGACAAACTTCGTGTCAGTGGATTAAAATCTTGTAAGCCTTCAGGCTTTTAGAAAAGAGTTTGCCCCGTCAGCACAAACCACTAAACCCCTCAATATCTCGACGGTTAATCAAACCGTCTGACTGGCCTGCGTCATGACGTCATGCTTCGATACACTGCTTTCTTGTTGCAATATTACAAAACAAAACGTGTGATTCAGTGCGAAGATTCAAACACACGCGTGCATAGCTAACTTTAAGTCAACCCTTCTTTAAGAGCGGACTGGACTGGGACCCATCTGACAGTCTCCGATAGCTCTTGAATGAGACGGGATAACATAGAGGTGCAGTAGTTTTTAGAGACAAGCGGAGTTCCTCAGTTTCTGCATGTTGATGAATGAAACAAAACAGGTTCGTCGTTACAAACTAATTCCCCCGGACCGCTTCAGAGGAACAATGCAGAACACTAGTGTCACCGCGCGAACGGGACGCAACATACACACGCTGTGGCAAGCCAAGTTAACATTTACTCCTTTAAACTACTACAACGGGGCTAAAGGCACACCTTGAGAAAAAATAGCTATTCACTGCGCCTAAAAATTATAATTGCAGAAAAAATATATATATTTATACGTTGTATTTAACATTAATGGAGCAACAGATTTTGTGTGAAAATAAATCATTCAAGTTGTTTATTTTGTTTAAAAATCGTATAAATGTATGAGGTGGCAAGAGGGGCCTTTTACCACACACAACGGGTAAAAGGCCCACCAGCATGGGGTAAAAGGCACATGGTATTGATACAAATACTTCAGCTAAATAATAAATAAATTAAATAATGTCTAAAGGCTGGAATACACTACATGACTTTTAAAATCTGAACAGATTTTTAAAACACTAGACATCATACACTTACCGACTTTGTAAATAGTGACTAAGGAAAACTGGGCATCATACACTACGTGATTGAAGATCATATCAGACTTTAAAGTTGTTCCGATCACAACGAACTCACGCAGAAACGTGCACCTTGGTTCTAGGAGACGCATGACAAATGAAAACATACGTGTTCTAAAATCGGCTGAAAATATCAAACATGTTTGATATCCTCCGACTGGATAGAATCAAAGTCTGAAGCTAAAAAATCGGAGTCTGTGACCATAATACACTACGAGATTTTCTGTGGAATCTGTCAGCTGTAATCTGCAGACTGGCTCGGACTTTCCTCAACTAGCGTCAACTTGTTCAGACTGTAAAATCGGGGGGAAATCAGGGCAAAAATCGTGTAATGTATTCCAGGCTTAAGTTAATACTTGTTCAAAACAATCACTTTAGCAAAGTTTGTTCTATTTTCGGCTTATTTCGAAAAATAAAAGAATTGATTTTTGCTCAATAAATATACTGTCATTAAAATATGTTAATATAAAAAATATATTTTAAAATACAGAAACAAAACCATTTTAATAAGATTCTGAAAGCATTGAAGGAGATGCTATAATAATTGAATATATATTTACAGTAGTAACAACAAATTATATTTTATTATATGATATGATTCATATCCTGTTTTTAAACATGATGGTTTCATTCTAAACATGGTGATTATCTCTAATATAGACACCTAATATAATATATGATATTTACCATCTGAATCTAACCATGTCATGTCAACAAATGGAAAAGTCAGCCATCTATTATTTAATTATCATGTTAATTACTGTGCATTTTTAGTCCCAACAGCAAGGGGCGCTTTTTACCCCAAATACCATACTTTTACATATTCTTTCGTTATTTAAAACTGGACATGTTTGTCTCACAATTAAATTTTAGCAAATGTTGGTAAGTTCAACTTTGCAACGATTTCGTGTGCAACGCCACGTTTCTGTGCCATCTAGTAGTTTAGATGAAAATAATATCAAAGGCGCCTTTTACCCTATATATTTCATATTTAAACTGTTAAGTAATCAAATAGTGACAAGTATATCTTTCGATTAGTGTCTAGTACATATTCGTTGCTTATTCGATTAACTATTCCATTGTTACTTGAATCAAATTGCATTTTTGCTACTAGGTTCGATTTGGATCTGGTTTAGATGTCAAGTATTCATTTCACACTATTATGTATTCCATATTATGTTGGTGAAACCCATTCCAACTGCTACTGTTTTCACTTACTATTTATTGTTCATATTTGTAAGTTGCTAATAACTATCTAACAATAGCTACTCCTGCTATCTATTCTAGATTGACTTGTACTGTACTTATTTATTAATCATCAGCACATATTTATGATGCACTAGCACTGATTTTAATTATTACAACTAACATTTCTTACTGGCTAGAACGGTATTTTTGCTCATATTCGCTGATGCCTTGTCTTAATAGCTACATAGGCCTACTTATAAGATAAAACACTAGTCTATAATGAATGTATCTATGCAATTACGGATGCTGCAGAAACTAGAACAGATAGGTTTGAATAGTTACTAATAACTAAAGTATACAGTGGCCGAGAGAGCTCAACGCGCTGCAAATAGAAAAAAAACACCTGCAAATTAAGAAAACAACTTCATCAATTTGACAACACATGCGCTGCAAATGCTCACAACAACACAACCAAATAAAGAAACGCACTGCAAAAAAAAACACACCTGCAAATTAAGAAAACAACTTCATCACTTTGACAACACACGCGCTGCAAACCTAATCAAAGAAAGCGCTGCAAATAAAATACTTTATTTGGTTGTGTCGTGAGCATTTGCAGTGCGTTTCTTTATTTGTTTGCGGTGTGAGCATTTGCAGCACCTGCTGTCAAACTGATGAAGATGTTTTCTTGATTTGCTGGTGATATTTCTATTTGCATACAATTTTCTGACGTTGCAGCTCTCTTGGCCACCGTAAAAGTTGCCTACCAGTAATGAACAGTTACTAATACAATTGAAAAATATACTAGTCTCGACTACATTATTTACTAGCATTTAGACATAAATAGTAGTAACAAACATGAGTTAGTTAAATAAATAAGTGTTAAACTGGCTTGCCACAAACACATGCACGCACAAGCCAAGTAAAAACTGTAGTAACACAGTGATCGTGTTTGACAGCTTCATGCGCGCAAACTAATTACTCCGCGTAAAGTTTTGCAACATACAGCAACATAAGTTTGAGATCAGAATCAAGAAGCAGCTAGCTGTTTAATGCGACACGATCCCTTAACGCGCGATTTGGGTATTCAAAGCGCAAAGCTGTTACATGCAAACAATCCCTGGAGATAAGTCATGATCGGTGTGTTTTCTGCATGAAGCGTGAACGACTTAATAGACGCGTTCAGACAGACTCTGTAAAAGTACTTGAAATCCGTTCATGTGAATCCCTAACAACTTGTCACTTCTTCAGGCTCAAGAGAATGATTATTTCAATGGCACCGACTCGGCAAGTGCATGTGAATGCGAAGGAATATGTATCGGTATGAAAAACAACTCAAACAACTCACCACAGGAGTCTGGAGAAGATGCACCACACTTTCTGAAGGAACCACGTTGGACTGAGGAAAGATTACAATACGATCTATTTAGAGAAGCATTACATCACCCGTTGGTGACGTCACGTGGGATTCCTGAACTTCTAAATCATTGCGGTCCCTCGTAGGGGCGGGGCGAGCGGGGCAGGCGGGGCGGGGTCAGGGCCAGTGGGTGTGGCGTCTGGACAGCAACACCAACCAACATCTGTCTGACTTCAAGTTGTTATTGTTGTTGGCAGCAGTAAGTTAGTCATAAACTGCTGTTCATAAAAATGAAATATGATCATGAGATATAAATTCTCAACTGTTTCAATTATTACAGATACAAGTTATTATGAAGCTAACACTCAAATTATTATTATAAATTATAAAATAATGTATATATAGCTACACTCAAATATTTAGAAATTTACATATTTGATGAACAACTAACCTGTTATGCTGTATATTAAGCTGAAATGATTTTGATTGACCTTTTTTGTTTTTTTCTGACAGGAGACATAAAGACACCACACGTCCCAGCTCAGTTATCCAGGTCTGTTAATTGTGCACATCTTGCCAGTGCCTCTGTGCTTACTAAATAATGAAAGTGTCAGGGGTAAATAAATGATTGGTTGGATTATGTCTGCCTGCGAGTGTTGAATTTAGAAGATGGTGTTACAGAATCAAAGCTCTGACTCCTTTGTCTGCACGTAATTGTCAGGCAGACGTAATGCGATGCAGGTGGCATCGAAGGTCAAGCAAAACACTACCTTAGTTTATATCTGTGACATTCAGTACTTTCTATTAATGCCAACTGTAAACAGGTGCTGGTGATACAAAACATATAGTATTAAATAATTCACAGTGTGTACAGTCAAATGTTGGAAAACTAAATCAAATATGATACAGAAAATTACTGGTAACACTTTAAAATAATGTTTCATTCATTAACTTGATTAAAGGAATACTTCACCCAAATATGAACATTCTGTCATCATCTACTCACCCTCGTGTTGTTCCTTACCTGTATGAGTTTCTTGCTTCTGCTGAGCACAAACTAAGATATTTCGAAGAATGCATCAGTTGAGAGTAGCCACTGATTTCCACAGTGCAGAAAAAACACAACGGAAGTCAATGGCATTGAATCTTTGGTCACACAAAAAAATCTAAATATCATCTTGATTACATCATTTTATATTTTTAGTGGACAATCCCATTAACGCAAACTAACAACGAAAAATACTTCTAAAGCATTTATTATGGTATTGTTCATTTTAATATTTACTAATACATTCAAACTAAGCTGTATCTGTTAATATTATATAATGAATCTGAGCTAACATGAATTTAAATGAATAGTTTCATTATTATTTTCAAATTTTTTAACATTAACAGAGATTAATAAATGATTCTAACAAATGTTTTGCTAATTGTTAGTTATTATTAGTTAACCAGCATGATATGATATGATATTACCAACTAATATTACCTTATTTTAATGTGTTACCAAATAAACCTAGATAAAATTAGATTAGATAAAGAGCAAAACTATACATTGAAAACAGTGCTGGTCTGCAATTGTTACCTTAAAGAGCTATTTCTGCCTGATTTAAGACCTAAATGTAGTTTTGTTATAATAAATGAAATTAGGTTGATTCAGCAGTAATATTATTTTTGACTTTTAAAATCAGTTTACTTAGATGTTGCTATTTTTAGATGACAATTTTTCTCAGTGTATTGAGAAAATGTGGAGAAATAAATAAATATAAATAAAAACATTGATCCAATGCTTGGACAACATGACTTTCAGAAACATTATTACTGACTAACGAGCCCAAAACCTTTTTATACATCCTAAAAACACTATAACGGAGCTATTAAAACTGCTTTAGAACTATTAATTTAATATACTGTCATTTTATGGCTATATTTTTACCTGCAAAGAGACAGTAGCAAAGAAAATGGTCATGGGGTTCATCATAGCTGTCAAACTGTTAAACCTCAGCCATTATAGGGTGAAAATAAAAAGAGTCACAAGCTGCTGAGAGTAGACAGAGTCACAACCTTTCAAGCTTTAGCGAATGTGCTGAAGTGTGATTTCTGATGTCGAGGGTACACCGGAGGAGTCTGGGATTGCTTCGGCGATTAATGACTGTCTGCTCCTCGGAAAGAGCTGTTTACAATGAGCCACCCGTGCTAAGAGCTCTGTCACGGGAACAATAATGCTAGCCTCAACTGCCATCGTAACTCAGCCGTCTCGCTTGCCTGTGTCTCTTTAACCTGGGCCTTAATCAAAGCTTTATGACAGTTTTGGATCCTTTATGGTCTATATATTTCTCCCAGCCATCCAGACATCATCCCGTGGGAGAGCTGTGCAGTAAGTGGCGTAAGTGCACAGTCAGTGATGGGTCACTGACCCCACACTTTAAAGCATTTTAGCTCTAATGCATGGCAGGTTAGTTTGTCCCCAAATGTCTATAGGAGGGCTGAATTCAGGTTGCTAGGAAAAGGTGAAAACGGCTCATTATGGCAGATCACACTCAATTTACCTGAATGATAAGAAATTCGTATTTAAGCATCGCAGGAACCGCAATTTGAGAACACGACAGCTGAAACCTGATTGCGATTTGACACCAGAGCGTGGATTCACACGAGACAGAAGACATTAGAAAACCTCATCCAAAGTGAGGTTCATTGTCAACAAACACAAGCAAGAGATCATGTGTTTAATCAGCTCTTTGACTGAAGTTGACCTGGGACTGATGGTGAACATGTCCCAGAACTGTTTAACTGCATTCAGAAGATTGGAACGGAATATGTGTTGCTGTTACATAGTTCAGGAGATTCACAGATTAGAAAGAAAGCTGCGCTTTTACAGGTGTACAATAAATATTTTTAATTAAGGGTTCATTTAACATGGACATGTAATATGTATTTATTTATTTTTCTAAATGGATCTACATACAGTACATCAGTCCAATAGCATACACTGATTGTTTGTTTGTTTGTTTTGTATTATTCTAAATGGATCCACATATTTATATTAGTTTAATAGCACATAGATATTGATATTTTCGTTGGTTTGTTTGTTTATTCATGTATTAATTTTGCATTCTTTTAAGTGGATCCACATATTTATATTATTCAAATACATATATTGTTTGTTTGTTTATTTATTTATGTATTTATTTTGGATTCTTATAAGTGGATATCAGTACAATGACTATTCATTCATTCATTCATTCATTCATTTTGCATTCTTATAAATGGATTCCCATATTGTTGTTTGTTTGTTTGTTTGTTTTGTATTCTTATAAATGGTTCATTATATATATAAGCCTAGAAACATACAATGATCAACACTGCATCCAACTAAAGTTACAAGACTGGAGATGTAAAGCAAACAAACAAACAAAAACAATATCCCCTCAGCTCAAAAGCAGAAAATGAATGTATCAAATGTCAGTGGTATAATGAAAGCCTTGTTGGGCAAAAACAAATAATTATTGTTTATATTTACAGAATACAAGGAGTTTGTTCAGGATTTAGTTTGTCAAAACAAACCCATTCAGATGTAGCAGAGCCGTGTGTGTGTGTGTGTGTGTGTGTGTGTGTGTGTGTGTGTGTGTGTGTGTGTGTGTGTGTGTGTGTGTGTGTGTGTGTGTGTGTGTGTGTGTGTGTGTGTGTGTGTGTGTGTGTGTGTGTGTGTGTGTGTGTGTGTGTGTGTGTGTGTGTGTGTGTGTGTGTGTGTGCGTGTGTGTGTGTGTGTGTGTGTGTGTGTGTGACCATGACATGTAACCATGTATTATAAGAGCCAGAAGTGCATCTAATTTTGGCAGTAATTAAATCCAGTATTATGCCATAATTCAAGATGTATTTTGCATTCTATGGAATGCAGCCTAAAATACACATCTCAAAGAAAAACATACATGTCTGTTTGAATTCTTACTTCAGATAAGAAGCAGCATTTCTCCTCAGGTTTGAATGATTCTATGAATGATCTCTAGATAGAGTAAGAAAGCAGATTGACTGTTTGATCTTCTTAACAGAGTCCCAGCCTCTCTCGGTTGAGTCATCTTCACGTCTTGAAGTGCCTGCAGGGATGGAAATGTTGAACTATACAGCTTTGTGTAATAATAACACATGCTTACTCCCCCAACTATACTCATTGTTTTCCTCAAAGTGGTGGTCCACCGCAGGAGAACACTTTTAGAAAGAAACAAAACATTACTTGATATGGAAAGATGCCCTGCACATGATTCAAATGTTAAATTGCATTACTCTGCACTGTAAGAGGTCATCTGGATCTTGGAGCCAGAACTTATCACACAAAATAAATTAATTAATTAATTGTTAACCCCAAGTCATTCTGGATTTCACACTGATCAGTTTTACTGATCGGGTATTAAGTTTCACACTTTACATTTATAAAGAAAATGAAAGTTAATGTTTTCAGTTGCATATTGGTGATGCCAATATCAATAATTAAAAAAACAAACTGTATAAAGTCAACAAGAAATGAAAATTCACACTATCTATTTTCTAAACTAATGTTATAGACCATAATTTGAATGATTTTACAAAAAAAAAAATCTTTCTTTAAAAAATTAATCAGAATATCATAACCGGATCATCCAGTAAAAATAGCCTATATTTCTTTTTTCAGTAATCTGTTTGACTCAGATGTATATCAAAATACAGAAAAATATAGAAAAGATCTGTCACTACTTCCATTACATCGTCACTTTAAATAACTTCTTGCCTTGATCTTATAAATCTTTTGGGCTTATTCTTGACTGTACCGTTTTTCCTAAACAGACTTTCTGGACTATAACTGTAAAATGTAACCTCTGTTCTTCACTCCAGTTAACACATTTTCCCTCAAATGCTGAAAAAATACTTTGTGTTAATGTTTCTGTAACTGTGAAGCGCATGAATATTTAATAAGGGTCTGTTTATGATTGGTTGTTTCTTGCTGAACAGGTGGCTCTTACATTCTAAAACAAAGAAAGCAGAAAAAAAAGTGTGAAACGCTTTACCGGAGTATTTGAAGTGGGTCTAAAAGATGATAACCTGGGCTTAAGAGCAGTTTAAAAAGCTCATATTAATTTATATTACATTTACCAATCAGGTCAAATAAAACCAAAAACCTGATGTGATTTCAAAACCTGGCAACCTTTTGACAAATACTGCACACCGGCCTACCCTTGCACCACGCTCAAGCGTTTAAAAACCACACCGCACATTATAATGCTATTACCAACTAAATGTGACCTGGAACCAGTTGAAGTGAACAATGCAGCCATTACATAATGAAGGACAGCATTTCTGAGTAGCTTATACAGTATGACTGCAGCGGTGAGGGCACGATGCCATGTGCGTCTCAATTCTGCATTTTCCGCTGCCAACGAGGGAAGGCCAGTATTTGTAATAGTTATCCGTCTGAACATTATGTCATTTGCTTCCTTAATGGGGTCTGGGGGTTTACGTTTCGTAACATTAGGAGGCCAAATTACACTTTGTGGACCTTTGAAATACACAAAATATTCAATGCCAGTGTCTTTACCCATATCAGCCATCACAGGATAGTTGCTATTTGTGTGGTCTTGAACATTATTTAAGACAATACAGTAAAAGGAACAGCTATAAATTATGAAGTCGATAGCAACTCATATGATTTATAACGGATGAGGCTGCTTTTAACTTGCCTGTAAAAAAGCCTGACATAATATATAATATAAATATAATGACATAATATTATTTATAACCATAAATAATAGTCAAAATCTTGTTTTTATCTATCTATCTATCTATCTATCTATCTATCTATCTATCTATCTATCTATCTATCTATCTATCTATCTATCTATCTATCTATCTATCTATCTATCTATCTATCTATCTATCTATCTATCTATCTATCTATCTATCTATCTATCTATCTATCTATCTATCTATCTATCATCTATCTACGGTCTACACACACAAAATATATAAAAAGTGTACATATGTACATATTTATTTTTTTGCATCATATTTGATACATCAAGCTTTTATGGCTCATACAGTACAGTGCAGTTTTACACTGTAGTGTAAATCAATAAAAATGATGTATGGATAATCAAGTAAACCTTGTTCCTTCAGTCCAGTAAGTGTTAATCATGAAATATTACTAAGAGTATAACATTTATTATGTTTGCTTTATAAAATTTGTTATGAATTTCACAGCAAAAAGACACTTGTACCATGACCTGAAGTGGGATGTTGTTGGATTTATAATAAAAAAAATAGAAACTGTCAATCAGATGACAGTAGATTGTGTACAATAAGTTTTAAGGTGAAGTTTTGATCATGTTGATAATTTAAGAATCCTTAAAATTTCATGTTTCAAATATGATACTGTAGGCTTTATGTCATTTGCAATTTTAGGCCATCTACTTCCTGTTGACATCATAATGCATCAAAGATAAATCAAATTTAAAAATATGGTTGTATTGGTTTACGAGATACTAAAATTCTACTTTTCCCTGAAAATGTGGACTTAAGAAAAAGGATCTGAATCTCATCAACAAACGCAAACTCTCAGAGCGACAAATTTGACTACTTGTAAAAATCTGAAAGGTAACAGAATTGAAAGCAAACCTGAAGGCCGTAAGCTCTGGAGAGCCTCAAAACAGAGTGAGTCAATGATGTAATGCTTTCACAGACATGTCCCACAGCGTGCTCCAGCGCTGCTGGAAAAAGCAGGCCGATCAGGGTGCTGCGCTCGGCTGTGGTGAGTAAATGAGACCCAACCCAACAAGGTCCCCATTACACAGAACCGGGCACAGCACCAGCACCAACAACCTCTGCCAACAAACGTGAACAGGAAATCATGGAAAAACAGAGCGGGAGAGTGGGATGAAGCACATGGATGTGAACGCGAGCAAAGGGAGAGAAAACAGCCATAATGTAGTCCACACTACTGGGGCTGTCTATTCCTGACAGAGAAACGCTAGTGATCAAGTCATCTGTGTGACCACACGGCCATTTATAGCCTTTCTGCCTCTAGAAGTCAATTTATTTATGGCTAAACGTAGAGTAGATTGGACGTACTGTATGCAGACCATGCAAACATGCCAAATGGAGGAATACTTGAGCAGAATGAGAAGCTTGATCCAACACTGATGTTGATTTTAGGAGCTTTAGGAGCAACCTTAGGAGCTTTATGACAATACTGAAGCTCAAAATCATTCACGTTTTAATTTATAAAATTATATGATTTGAATGCAGATCTGCATATGTGGACCACCTTCAATTCTAAACATAAATCACAAAAAAGAGGCTAGTTTAGAAGCAGCATT
The DNA here is from genome assembly GCA_027422405.1 of Ptychobarbus kaznakovi. NCBI lineage: Eukaryota > Metazoa > Chordata > Actinopteri > Cypriniformes > Cyprinidae > Ptychobarbus > Ptychobarbus kaznakovi. Next base: position 10,646,950 of record CM049803.1, on the reverse strand, counting down.
TAACATGTCTGATAAGTTTTTTTTTATTTTATTTTTATTTAAGTTTAGTTAGGCCTATTTTAATGTTATTTTGTTTATTTTATTTGTATTTATTATTATTATTATTAACTAAAAATGGTAACACTTTATTTTAAGGTGTCCTTGTTATACATTACATGTACTTACTATTATAATACAAATAATTATGCATAATTAATTACATGCAAATAACCCTAAGCCAGACCCTAACCCTAATTATATAGTGAGTATGTAGTTAATTAACATTACTCCGTAATTAAATGTATAATTACACTGTAACAAGGACATCTTAAAATAAAGTGCAACGCAAAAAGTGCTATGTGGCCACCATGATTTGGTACAGTGGCATTTCAATGTTCATTAAGAGGTTGTTTTTTGCTGAATAATAATAATAATACGGAGTTAATGAAATGTCATGGCTGTAGAAAAGAGCATTTCCGTTTGTAATTCCACGCTGCCACCATGTGGATTTCTACTGGACTGCATTTACAACAGTTAGGCTATTTACAGTTATTTAACAGTTTACTCTAACTTTTTTTATTACGTTTGTTAATGAGAAACATATGCCAGGCATTTTCAGTCTGAGCGTGTTAAAATACCTCAACCAACCACAGAACATTTATTTATTGTTTGTTGTCTGTATTTGCAAAAAAAACAAGAAAATCCATAAAACATAAAATCCACACTGTCAAACCACATGTACAAACTAACTCATATAAAGATTAATTTGTAAAAATAAAAATACAAATGTAGCCACATTAAGAATAATTGAGATTCTGAAAGTTTCAGTCTATTAGGGAACTTTTTTATCCCCTAGAGATAGAAAATTACTCTAATAAACTAAACTTACTATAATAAAAGGTTTAACCATTTTTAAATACTATAATAAAAAATAACAATTAGTTTTAAGGATAAATTAGGCTGTATCATTTATACGCTTTTTTACTGTTTTTCTTTAATTGCTCATTTTTAAGAGCGTTGAAATTATTAGTGTTAAAATCTGAATTTCACAGAATGTAGCTCTTTCTACATACCGAGTTTTTCATACCGTTATGATAAATGTATAAAAATGTTGCAAATCAATATATAGATCAATATATCATATGTGACCCTGGACCATAAAACCAGTCATAAGGGTCTTTTTTAAATTAAGATTGATAAAAGCTGAATTAATAAGCTTTCCATTATTGTATGGTTTGTTAGGATATGACAATATTTGGCTGAGATACAACTAGACTATTTAAAAGTCTGGAATTTGAGTGTGCAAAAAAAAAAAATATTGAGAAAATCACCTTTAAACTTGTCTAAATTAAGTTTTTAGCAATGCATATTACTAATCAAAAATTAAGTTTTGATATATTTACGGTGGGAAATGTTTTATTTTGATCCAAACAGTGTTGGCTATTGCTACAAATATACCCATGCTGACTGGTTTTGTGATCCAGGGTCACATATAATGCACCACTTGAAAGATGTAGGCTATAGTAGTGTAACAAAGATCCATGCTTAGGCCTTTATCCATTTAGCAATCTTTTATGTTGTAACATATTTTGAAGAAGTATTATTTTGTTTTTTAAAGACTTCAAGTGAAGAATCACCCATAAAGACACGCACAATGGCTTTGGAGCAGGACTAGTGTGCAGTATTTGTCACATCAACAGGTATGACGTGTTGGGCCCTCCTCTCTTTCTCTCTCGTGCTGCGCTGCTCCAGCTGCTGCCACCGCTGTCTGTCTGTCTGTCTGTCTGTGCGCGCGTGCGAGTGCGAGTGCGCGCGATCTCCTTTCCGCTCGCGCAGTGCTGCTGCTCCTCAATGTAGCAAAGACCATGACAGGCATCGCCGCCGCCTCCTTCTTCTCCAACATTTGCCAGTTCGGGGGCTGCGGACTGCACTTCGAGTCGCTGGCCGAGCTCATCGTGCACATCGAGGATAATCACATCGGTAAGTGCGCTCGCGGAAGCACAATCTGTGCTGCAATGGCCGGCTCGCGCGCTCCGCAGTCACTCACTTCCTGCGGCGCAGCGGCGCTGTTGCTAGGTGTGGTGAAGCGATGGGACTCGATTTCGGGGCTCTTTTAGGTGTCGATAGAACAAGATACGAACACGTTCGGGCGTCGTTAAGCCGCTTCAAACTAGTACATGGTCTGAACGCGTAAACACAAGCGGTAGTGGGAATGTTGTTTTCTGCGCAAGGCCCGCAGACGCGGAGCTTCGTGGATATGTGTGCATCTCACCAGCTCAGAGCAGCTCATAAATACGAAATGCATGTATAAAGCAGATTAAATTCCATACAGAAGTGATTGAATGCGTGTTAGCTAATGCAGCATAAGAGCTTCCTTAATATGGCTGAAGGTAACGGGTACGTGTGCATGCCATGATCATTAACGTTATGCGTCATAATAATGTACAATGGTCATGGCAGAAATGCATTAAATTAAATGCACAAAAGCACTGGGATCAGATGACTGCAAGTTGGTGTTCACTTATTGAATCATGAGTATGGTTTGTATTTGTTAATCCACTATTACAAAGAATAAAAAAATAGAAAAGGAATTGTGTTTTAAAGGTTAAAATAAGTCACATTGTAAGATACAATAATGAGAAATAGAGATTTATGTAACACCACCACTGTAAGATACACAGTTGAAATTATGAGACATAAAGTTGCAATTAGAAAAACAATGTCACAGTTACATTAAACAATCACACTGTGAGATAATAGTTAATAATTATAATATATTAAGTCACACTATAAGAAAGTCAAAATTATAAAAAATAAAGATTAAATAAAGTAAATTGAGATATAAAATAACTGTGAGAAATAACGTTGCAGATATTAAATACATTTAACAGCATTATTTTAATAGAACGTTCAAAATAACAGCATTTATTTGAAATATAATTTTTTTGTAACTTTATAAAAGTTACTTTTAGTCAATTTAATGCATCCTTATGGAATAAAAGTATTAATTTCTTTAAAAAAATAATAATAATATGACCTAGCATTAACCTCTGAATGGTACTTTGTGTAGACATCAAATAAAGAGGTCACAATTACACAGTTTAAGCATATTTTAATATATAAAGAAACAATTATCTTTTAATTGTTGTTTTTTTACTCTTGAGTCAGAAGTCAGAAATTGGCTTCTATAATGTCCTGTGTTATATTATAAATCCATATCCAAACAAAACAACAACAACTGAGTTCTGGTCTCCTACACTGACTTGCATTTCGTCCAGGGTATTTTTGATTTAACCGGAAGCACAGGTGGTTAAATTAAGGCACATTTTACCTCACTTTATAGTGGTTTGTATTATTTACAAGTGCAGATGTAGGTCATAAGGTTGTACTGGTTTCTATCAGGGTCTGATATGTTGTCATTCTGGAGCAGGGGTCGCACTGGGGTCAGGAATCCCTGCCTGCAGAATTATATCCAGTAGAACAGATGCGTAGGGTCAAGGCCCTTTATTGTCCCACTGAATCACTATTAGAGTTAAGTCTATGTGTGCTTGTAAATGTGTGATAAATGAAATGTGTTGTTACGGTTTTGCACAAAATCAACAGTGCTTTCTCTGGCTGTTGGACACAGGAATGGAGCAAAAGTAAACACAAGATGACTGAGGAGTCCAAAAATGTAAGCATAGCATGAGATGGAATGCAGGTTTACTTTGAGCACACCTGAAAAAGTATATTACATACCTATCTGTCATAAAATGCTCTCATGATATCTCTTTCGTTACGGTCGGTGATTCAGTCTCTATAGTGCTGATGGATATCTCAGTCTATGGGGGCTGGATCTGGACTCTGCTGATGTAATTTAACACCGTTGGACTACCTGTCCAATAGACTCTGGCAAGAGCCTGCATGGAGTGAATTTGTAAGAAGAAACCTGTTTTCTAGAGACAAAGCGCCCCCCTTCTGACTGACATTCCCTGTTAGCTCAGCTGGCCTCTGAGAGGGAGATCTGTCTGGAGAGCTGGTGGAAATCATCAGTCCAGTCAAGCCATTTAGCCAGCCATATGCTCTCCAAACACACTCTGCAGCTCAGATACTCTGCCGCAGACTCAAATTTGCCATGAATGCATCACTTTTTATAAGTGTGGTTTGCATAGTTTTTGAATTTATGTTAGGCAGAAGCATTTTCAGAATTATGTGATCTTATGGCACACAATATATCAGTACCAGTGTCAGTTATAGATATTAACGATTGATTTATTGGTATCAATTACTTATTTATTTGATTATTATTCAATTATTATTACTATTTTATGATTCATGAATCCGTTTTATTTTATTTAGATAAAATAGTATGGAATTCAAATAGTATAGATTTAAGTATTTTTATATAATAAATGTCACTTTGGTTTTGATCTGTTTTAGGCCTTCCTGTAGTTTAAAGTGTCAGATGCAGCCCCTAATGGCTTGTGTTCAAATGAGACATTTTACATATAGGTCATAAAGATCGTACTGAAGATATAGTGAGGGAACGTTTTGCATTCTAAACCTTGCATAATCTTTTAAATCATCTGCAGTTGACCTAGTTCTTGAGACAAAATGCAGTTGCACAAATTATATTCACATTTACACTGCTATGTATTATTTTGAATGCATCCACTAGGCCCAACTAGTGTTCAGGTCCATGCACCCTATGAGCAGTTTTGTGGTATTATTCTGTGGAATAACAAAGTGATTGGATGTTTTACCAATTCTAGGCATAGACTGCCTAGGTGGTTGCCTAAGATGCCACCAGCTGGTAACATTCCCCCAACATTCCTGTTAATATTAAAAGTGCAGTATTTAATATTGACAGCTAGCGGTTAAAATGAGTACTGCAGTCCACATTCGAAAATATATGAGAGAGTTCTCCTGCCCCCTTCTCCTCAAACTTGACGCTCACACGAGTTGCCAGATTGAGGACACTCAACAGGAATGAGCAGAATTGACAATGGTACACGATAAGCCTAGCACTGAAAGTTGATGAGTTGATTTATCAACATGTCTCTAGTCATATAGCTTTTTAGATGGATGCCGGGATTTTTTAGTTTGGGTAGAATCTGCGATCTTCCCGCAAAGATATTAGGCCCTTTCACACATAAAGTCTTTACTGTTAAATTACCGGTGGATTACCGTTAAGAGATCATTTGCGAACTGGACCTTTTCAAAAATACCCGTAAATTCGTAGCAATTTACTGGTATGAGAAGTTGTAATATTACCAGTATTGTGCTCTGTGTGAACGCAGAACGATATTACAGTCATGAGCACGTATGAGTTCAGAAAACGCTGACGTTAGACGTCTACTACTACTCTGACGCAGATGATGCATTTACTCCGCACTATGTAGTTCAGTTTGAAGTCGTCTAATACGATGTCTCTAGGCCAAAAGCAGCAAATGTGAACATTTGACACAAAAATAAGAACATCAACAAACCTCCATATTAACAAATAATGTCACATAATTTACCGGTATTTTGAAATTGATGTATTAATGGTGCTTTACTGGTCTGTGTGAACAGCGCATTTTTGTATGTACCGGTAAAGTAATTCCGGTAATGTTATGGCAATTTACTGGTATTAATGTGTGAAAGCAGCTATTGTCTGATAAGTCAGCGAGGCAACAAATTAGCTGTATAAGCTTTCAGATGCAGCCAGTAAATTTTGGTTTAAATTTAGCTGGCACTTATTCATCCGAATAGGAATGGGAACTTATACTGACACCTGTTGGCCTGGATGAATGAAGTTTGTTTATTAACTACTATTAGTAGTTGTAACTCTGTCAATTTTATGACACAGCTGGTCTTGTGTCAACATGGCAGCTCTCGTGAGGGGTGATGTTGAGAGAAAAAAAATATTTTATAGAAAACTTATACGTGTGAGTGAACATTTTAATGATATTTCCCAAAAGTGTTCATTCCTTTGAGTGTAAAGCTTTTTTAATTAGCAAAAAATTACTGCGTAGCCCTTTAAATTCCACTATGGCAGATTTTCACTTTGTGTGTGTGTGTGTGTGTGTGTGTGTGTGTGTGTGTGTGTGTGTGTGTGTGTGTGTGTGTGTGTGTGTGTGTGTGTGTGTGTGTGTGTGTGTGTGTGTGTTTGCTGTGGTATTGCTGTGACTGAATGTTTGTATTACTATAAAAAATGGAGGCTAGTTGTCACAATGGCAGCACACAAGAGCTCCGCTCTAACAAAATTAAATGACCTAGAAAAACATTGCCGTTCCACTCAGCACTCTTAAACCTGTCGTTCTGAAAACTGATAGCCTTAGGCTGCCTGCCTTTGTTTAGCTTATTCTCACCATACGATTTATGTGCCAGGTTAAATTGCCCTCAGGACCATCATGTTTACATCTAAACTAAATGTGTCAACACTCCGTGGTGCCCAATTCTCTGATCGGATGAGATGGAGGTTGATCAATTCCAGGCAGCTGACCAGAGCTGAGCTTGTTTTAAAACCTCTTCTGCTCTCTGATCGCACGTCTCGCATGTGTCCGGGGTGTTAGCTGAAGGAGAGTGTGGCTAAAGTGACTTATTGCGCAGTAATGAGGCAATTAGTGTCCCATGGAACCCCTCCCTCACCCACAGCCCTGCTCCTGGCGAGGTGTGAAATCTGGCATGGCCCCACATAGGCCTGGAGCAAACCTAATTACAAAGTGGGATGGTGGATTTTGGCCTCTCTTCCTCTTCATCTGAGGACCTGCTGCTAAAAACATTCTCTGCTTTAATTAACGCCCAGCTAAACAAAGCTCACATTCTAACGGGTGAGGTGGGTTCATTGACAGGTGCTCTTGTGACCAATAGGGGGCAATGGCATGCTACCAGAAGAACAGAGTGGAGGTTTGCGGGGTCGGGTGGAGAACTGTTGCCGATAGGCCTCATTGCTTACAGCAAATGAGCTTGTGAAGTTCTACGGTTGTAATATTTTATCACTTTTGATTTTTCCTCCGTCAAACCGAGTTTGTGGTTAAAACGCTCTCTAGGGTTTGATTGTTATATGTATTACGATGGCAACAGTGTAAATACAAGGAAAGATGGTGTGTCTGAACCTTTTACTGTTCGTACTTGTGCGTGTGGGTAACAAAAAGATCCCTCCGAGACTCTCGCTGGATGTGACAATTTATGCGATTCTTTTTTGACTTCCAGCTCTTAAAATCGTGAATTTAAATCTGGCAGGCCGCGGCCTCCGAGGGTTTCACATTAAAAGTGTTAATATGACGTTGAGATGATTTAGGGAGTAGAATGGGTTACAGCGCACAGAATTATTCTAGTTGCGACTACAGTGTTTAGCTAGCTTAAATCCTCCTGGCGTTTGGAGACTATCATAAAAAATACAGTTTACACCATTATCTGAATTTATTTAAAAATACAATTATTATTAGGTTTTTAAAAAGATTTATCTCCACCATTTTGAAAAGAGGTCCAGTTTTTATTTTTATTTCAATTGTAGTTTTATTTATTTTAGTTCTTTGTTAAACATGAAAATAAGTTTTTTCTTATTTTTTTTAATGGTTTTAGTTAACTATAATAACCCTGCAGAGGTCTTCTGCTTTCAAGATGTCAGCTCTACAGGGGGGATCTGCAGGCCTCTGAACAATGAACCTCTGAGCTTCACCACACTGAGGGCTCCTGGAATGGCCTGGAAAAAAAACCTCAACGGAAATAATAAATTTGAGCAGTGACTGGTGCCCCTAGAGCTGCACCTGGTGGACCTAATTACCTCAAACCAACACCCCCTGTTCCCTCCCAGTCCTCCACCCAAACCCAGCACAGGCCAGCTAATGACAGGAAGAGCTGATATTACCTGGATTAACCATGGCAGGGGGCTGACGCTGATTTAGAACGTGTGTTTTGGATGTGTGTGTTGTGATGTTCACTTGTACAAGACCACCCATGCTCAAAGGAGCAGCGAAATGTTGTATCTTCTGAATGACAAGAGGTTACATAGCAGCAGCTACTAGTGCTGTTTGGATCCTGGAGTGTTTTTGCTGATGTAATCCAGTGTGACTTATCTCTCCACAGTTTTTTGAAGGGAATAATTATCCTCTTTTAGTCATATAGGATGCAACCACTCTGCCTGGTGTAAATATATCACAATACTGGCAACACGGTTTCCCATAATGCTTTGAGGAAAGAAAGTAGGTGGAGTTTTTTCTCCCCCTAATTTGTCTGGTAGTGTAAAAAGAGGATTGTGGGTGGGGAAAAAACAGTGCATGTGTGGAGAATACACTAATGACTACATTTATGCATTTAGCAGACGCTTTTATCCAAAGTATGCAGATAATTGTTAGCCTAATTGATCTAACCAATCACCTATCTGTCTATTATTAGGATATTCTCTTACTCTACCTGTTTACCCTTCCTTTGATCTCTTCTAACTGAAAGTCTTTCTAAGTCTTGAGCCGTAGTGAAATAATGTGCCTGTGTGTGAGAGAGAGACCACCATGGTAGACCACCTGTTTGTGTACTTGTGGACCACCTCTCCCTGTAATGGGGTCCTGGTTGGCAGCAGCTCTGGGGCCCGTTAGTGACTTCAGGCCCTAAGGAGCCCGGGCAATTCGATGTGTGATTTACGGAGTGTGTGTGCGGATTGATCCATGTGTGTGTGTGTGTGACTATATGCAGCTCTTCTTGTTTCTCTTCTTCTGGGGCTTTTCCCTTGCACGGGTCATATGCACACATACAAAACTCCTTTTTCTTGGCACAGGAACAGCGTGGTGCCTAATGCATCTTTTTGTGTGTGTGTGTTTGGCTGAAAGGTGTGGGGTCTTTCTCGCAGTAGTTAAATCAATGCTAATGAAACACTTTAGCTGAGGTGCAGGCCGAGCTGAAAGCTTTAAACAATAAACCGACGTGGAACGACACACCTACATCCTACCTGCCTTTCAGGAAGCCCACCGTTCAAATGGCGACTGAAACCAACCCCATAGTGCTCCATATAACGCCTGTGAATATAATGTCTGTAAAAAATGTCATTCGTACATTTTCATATGATCTGCTTATGCCCTAGTGATGGTTATTTTGGGGATGGACCTTTCTGTTTACTTTTGTACTAAATATTTTATGTTTTTGAATGTTTCAGATTGAACAAATTAATACGAAATTGCCAAATAAAGTTATGTTTTCCCAATGCTGTCACCCATTCAGTCTCACGAGAAAACATACTTTTACGATCTGGTGTTTTTGTATAAATTCATACAATATGATTTGTATGGTGATCGGTAATGTACAATTTAAAAAAAAACTTAAGCGTAACGGTCAACCCCTAAACCTGTATGTCAGTGGGGCGTGAACAGGAAATGCAAGCTTGTGCAAATTTCACCACGTTCCAAAGTTTGCTGAACTGCAAGTTTGTATCATGCGTCAAGACGTGTGATCAATAGAAGACTATTTAGCCTTTTAGCTGAACTAAAAATAAAACCCAAACTTTAAATCTGTGGGATTTCAGCATTGTATTAAAGTGAAGTAGACAGGGCCGGGGCCCGGTGCAAGGTAGGGGAGCGGGCCCCCCCTCGGTCCGATTCGCAATCGCGTTCCCTCAAAGCGTGGGGCCCGGTGCGACAGCACCAGTTGCACCGTCCAAGGGACGGCCCTGGAAGTAGATTACATATTTTTACATTATGGATGTCTTGTATGTAGAATTAGCATTTTTTAAAGGAGGCCGGAGAGCGTGACGTATTATGTAATATGACGTCACGATGTCGAGTCCGTATTTTGCATGTTCTAGTCTGACTGGGTTTTTATTTTATTAAATTGTTTTGTAACAGTGCCGCTGCGGTTACATAAAACTACAACTTGGTGGCTCACAAACAGACTATTTTTCTAAGCAACAAATAGCAGAAGAAGAGTCTGAACGCTGAACCCTCTTTTATTTGTATTTGTTGTTGTTTGATAAAAAAATTCTGAATGGCTGTTTGAAAACATGTAAATGCTGCTTGACTCTCTCCTTGTTGACGAGTGGATGTAAGTGGGGGAAATACTGAGACAAAATTATTAGACAATATTAATAAAAAAATTGAATATCTTGTTTCACAAATAACACATTATAACGCTACAAAAATTAACCATGGTTTTACCACATATGAAAACCAAAAAAACATGGTTAAACCATGGTAACCATAAATTAACCATGGTCTTGCTACCATAGTTTAACCATGGTATATGTAGTAAAACTGTGGTTATACAAATGGTACTCAATACGCCAAAAAAAACATGGTTACTACACTTTTACTACAAAAAAAAACCATGGTTAATTTTTGTAAGGGCCATATTTCTATTATTCTGTAAGCGCCACCTACTGTCAGAGACTGGAACTGCATGTTCACTCAACCCCATCTACCTTTTTTCCGCATCGGTCTGAACGGACAAATCGCTTGTGAAAATCTTTTGTGTTTGTTTGGCTAGAAGGGATACAGCTACGGCCGGAAGAGACGCAAAATATTTCAATAAAATAACAATTGAATTTTGCTACCTATCACATTCTGTTTTATTAACATCTACACCTACCCCAACCCTAAACCTACCCCTTACAATAATACAAATACAGTAAATATTGTTGACGAACGTGCAAAAAAATGATGCGGTGTTGATGTAGGCCCACGCATGCGCTGTAAGCCCTGGTGGTCGATGATGTATCCCTTCTCTACCCCTAACCTGTGAACAGGTCTTTACTCACCAATTCGGCAAAATGTAAAATAGTTACGAATTGCCTCTTGAGCGTCGCCACATTGTAACAACCAAGTGGCAGCATGAGCATCTGCGTGCCTGTGTAACCACGAGGCGGCCGAGCTGGAGTCATGAGAAATCGAGTCCCCCCTCGAAATCGGGTCCGCTTAGGACCCCAAGTGATCCCATTGGCTCAAATTACTTTTAATAGGTACTCTCTTTAGTGCCTGAATACAATTCCTACAAAATCATGTAATGATAAATGCTGTTTAAATACGTTATAATGATAATTAATGTCTGTATTTGCTAGCTTATGTACTAGCATAGCATACAGATACCTGATTAGCAGCATAGCTTATTTTATACAGGTATTTGCACTTAGCCTATATGTGTTCACAATAATTTTTTAAATGTGTTAAATTGTGTAAAATTATTTTCAATTTTTTCCACTTAATAGGATGTAATTACGTTTATTTATTAATTGGCAGTTAATCAAGTGTAAGAAATTATGTTTAATTTGTTTCATTATGCAATATTTTGTTCTGTTATGCACTATTTAGTAAGCCATACGTTTTAACATTAATATCTTTATGTGTTTATTTAGGCAATGGGTTCACTTGGGGTCCTAAGCGGACCCGATTTCGAGGGGGGACTTGATTTCTCATGACACCGGAGTGAGTGAGTGTGTGATGATGCCACGCTGGCCAGAATCACAGTTCTGACTCGCGGGGTGCCGTGGTTTCGAAGAGCCGAGACAAATATGTTTTGGGTTAAACGGGGCAGAAAGAAATGTGTTTACTCACAGCAGAGGCATAAAAGAGGCATTGAGATGCATCACGGGGGGTGCACAGGGGAGGCTCATTAGATGAAACTGTGTTTTGGCAGTGCTTGTGTTAATGGTGTTGGAGAATGCCCGGAGAGACAGGCATCTGAAAACCATTACCCTGGCACAGCCGCTGGTATGCGGGCACCGCCGACCACAGAAGGGACGTTACAATGTTGGGACGTTAAGCAGATTTTTGTGCTTTCGGACAATGAGATGCAGTTTAGAGACATTTTAGCCGGTTTGTGTTCAAATATTCTAAAATAACATTATGTGAGAAAACGAACTCAACCTAGAATGTTTGTGTCTGTAATTTTGAATAAAATAAATAAATATATGTATATATATTAAATATATGTATATGTATTATATATTCTAAATACATTCGCCACAAGGTGGCAGCGTAGTCCACAGGGGTGCAGTTTCGTGACAGCATTGACCGCATAGAATCAGAAGCCGTTTTGACAGAACAGCCCCAAAACAGATATGTTTATTTTTGAAGTTGACTCTTTAATATGCACAACTAAAAACCAGACATAAAACCATCTTTTCCCTGGCGTGCGGGCATTTGGATCCAGTTGGAGGGTGATCTGGGTGGCCCTGCCTAGAAAATGAGCACATCTGGGAGGAATGGCAGAGAGCTCGTTCAGTGTGGTGTGGTGTGACACTAACCAAATGCTGTCTTAAGTTTTACCAAACAGCTATTGAATACGCTCTCCATAACCCAGTCCGGTCTCTCTCCCATGCAGAAGTGCGGATTTATTCTGCCACTAAGCAGAGTTTAATGAAAAAAACTTGATTAATGGAGTTAATTGCCATCTGTAAGTGATTGTGTACATGTTGTGTGGCAGAATCTAGTATTGAGTTTGAAAGTCAATGGCTTTAACAGTAAAGTGAGTAATAGCTTCACTCTGGCAATGACACGAAAGCTTCCACAAACTCACTGACTCTGATGCCACAAAATGACTCTCTGGGGTGACGCTGACTTAAACAAGTAAACAACGCTGCTGTCACCCAAAGAGTTTTAGCTATATATGTTAGAGTTTATTGTTATACTACAGAAACCATTAAAGCCTCAACGTGCTCTCGGTTGTGCTGTTGTGGTGTCTTTGTCAGTCTAGTGAATTATTCATCTCTCTGTTTTGTGTAGATACAGATCCTCGCGTGTTGGAGAAACAGGAACTGCAGCAGCCCACATATGTCGCCCTCAGCTACATAAACAGGTACATGAGTCAAGAGACATTCAGATTTTATGGTGTAATAAATTATGATTTTTAATTGTGTCATATTATGTACAAATGTTTTTATTGATTGTATAGAGAGAGAGAGAGAGAGAGAGAGAGAGAGAGAGATAGTTCCTCAATATGTGTGTGAATGTATGTGAATGTATTATGTATTGTTTATTTATTTATTTCATGTATAAAAATATTATGTTGGAATAATAGGAATTTTACATTCCGGCCATTTTGATAAGCGGTGAAAGCAGGCATCCTTTTTGGCAGATGTCAAATTGAATTACAGTTTGTTTAGTTTTGTTTGCTTTATTATCCATAATGTAAATTGCTTTTGGATCGCCACCACCATGTATTAAAAACTAAATGCAAACATAAAGATAAAACCTAATAATAATATGGCATGTTAAACATTAAAGGGATAGTTCACCATAAATTAAAATCATTTATTCACCCTCAAGTTGTTTCATACCTGTGAGTTTCTTTCTCGTGCTATTTGGAAGAACGTGTGTAACCAATGTGTGTTTCTGGTCCTCGTTGGCATCCATGGTATTTTTGTCCCGATACTATGGAAGTCAATGGGGACCAGCGACTGTTTGGTTACACAGAATCTTCAAAATATCATCTTTTGTGTTCAACAGAAGAAACAAACTCATACAGACTTACAACTTGAGGGTGAGATTACAATACATTTACCAGATGCTTAAGCAACTTACATTTTACTTTACATTTTTATTTTTTTTTGTCAGTATGTGTGTTCCCTGGGAATTGAACCCACAACCTTTTGCGCTGCTAACGCAATGCTCTACCACTGAGCCACAGGAACAATACAAATAAAATGTATAACCCTGAAGGGCTGGCTATGCTTTAGGTATATAGCAAAATAGTGATTAATCAGGCGATTATTAGACTTGAGTTTTTCAACCTTGAAACTGTACAAAAGTAACCAAATGATAAAAATGAATTTAAGAACAGTCCAGCATTTTCCTTAATGAGATTCTGCAGTTTTTGGAAAACAGCCATGTGGTCAAGTCCTCCTCTATATCCTCTTAGTGATCTGGTCAGTTTATGAAGCTGCAATGAACTTCAAACCAGCGCCCGAGTCATCATATACACTCAGTTCCACTCTGTTGAATGTGGTTTGTGTAGGAATTCTCCGAGCTTAGAGACAGAAAGCGGTTCCCGTGTTAAACAGCTTTAATAGGCCGAATGGTGGTGGAAATTGTTGCATAACAAAGAGGAGATTTGTCCATCTCTTACTGCTTTATGTGGCTTCTGGTTGGTAATCTGTTAATTCCACACCAGCTTTAATAATGTCTGTGTGAACATTTATGCTTTAATGCATACATTTACTGACAGTTTTATAATGCAACAAAATAAACGAGTGAATGCATTGTTGTAAGGTGGAATAGACCTCACTGAAGCAGCTGAATCATAACAGATATATGACAGATGGTTCATTTGTATTGCAGGAAGGAGAAGCAGTTTGGCACGGTATTTGAGATCTAAAAGCAAATTGTACTTTATGGTTACAATGGTTAAATTTGGGACAGCAATTGTACATGCACATCACTCTTGTTTGGAGGATTTGTGCGCCTGCAATGAAGGATCCGAGAAGGTGTAACTGTTGTGTTGTGTTTGTCGGAGAGAGAAACAAAAATCTACAAGTTTGCAACTTTTGTCTGTGGCTTCAAATTTACTGATACACATGTGTGGCTATTCATGTGTGGCTATTCTCTACAACTACAAACTCCACTGTCACAGACGCTCAGTTGTTTTGCACCAAAAATACCTTCATAGTAAGAGTCTTTTCATTAAAAGAGGCCAGAGACGCTGAAGATGAACGCAAAGAGGAGAGCAAACTCACTTCACCATGCGTGAAACATTCAAACTAAATCCTATACTGAATTGGAGGTGGGGGTTTATATAAATGTATCTCTGAGGGAACTTTCTTTTCATCTTACCTTCATATAATGCATATTAATGCGGTATTTAAAAGCGCAGCACTGCTTTGTTTACGGCAGTAACCAATGAAAACGCTGTATCGCTGCTGTTACTTAAGCGACACCTGCTGTCAGCGTCTGATGTTTTTGTTTCGAGCTGGCATGTTTATGTAGGATAATTTCACAAAGCGAAGGTCTATTTTTGCTGCAGATTTTGAAATTATACAATCTAATTTACATAAAAAACTGCTCATGCTACATGTAACATGTTTGATTGGATCATGATTAAAATACAGCGGTTTCATGCATTCTGATTCACATAAATCAGTTTAAGAACTTCATCTAATAAAGTTGACTTCCCTCTCTAGGTTCATGACAGATGCAGCACGGCGGGAGCATGAGTCTCTGAAGAAGAAAGTTCAGCCAAAGCTGTCTCTCTCACTGATGGGCAGCCTTTCACGCAACAGCGTGGCCACGCCCCCTCGCCACAACAGCGGCAACCTGACCCCGCCCGTGACTCCGCCCATCACGCCCTCGTCTTCATTCAGGAGCAGCACCCCCACAGGTACTTCTTCAGGAACTCGCTTTATGCTTATTAAGTTTCCTAGAAAGATGAATTTTGGTAATAACTCAATTAACCTGCAGTGCTTGTTTGATGTTCTGTAATAGATAATCCAATAATCACATTGTGAATCACACACTGTTTTTTTCACCGCTGCAGTTTCCCATGGCCCTCTCTCTCCCACAATTAAATGTTTTAAGCATTTTATTTGTGTGGGTTTGGAACAGACACTAAATAGTCTCCAAATAGCTTGTATCATACTGTGATTAACCCTTAGACCTTCTTATGCCTTCCAGATTCTTTCTCATAAAACGCAAACGCTTTGCTTGCTGGGCACACGCACAGTACTGTGAGAAAGATAACTGTAGCAGTTTTCCTGCAAGCTACTGTGTGTCTGCTGCAGTGGCTGATGGGAAATGCCGTTTTGCTGTTCTAGCGGTGTAGTGGTTAATTATCTGAAAGGTTTGATTTGTCATAACATGATTATTTGCTCTGTACTCTCAGGGAGCGAGTATGATGAGGAGGAAGCAGAATACGAAGAGTCTGACAGTGACGAGTCGTGGACCACCGAAAGTGCCATTAGCTCTGAATCCATCCTCAGTTCCATGTGCATGAACGGCGGTGATGAGAAACCGTTCGCATGTCCCGTGCCTGGCTGCAAAAAGAGATACAAGGTAAAATGCTTCAAATATCTACTTTCATTTGTCTGTACACTATAGATATGAGGATCATTTTTAAAGACTAGAGAAATCCTGACAGCAATTTGCAACACAAAAATTCCTTAAATTGGTCAAAAACTTATTTTATGTAATATTTTTATGAAAAATTTAAATGTTATGATTTTATAAAATGTATAAAATAATTATACATTTTATAATTAATTTAATACTTTTTTACATATATTTTAACTAAAGGGGTCATGACAATACTAAAATAACAATGTGTTTATGCGGTTTAAGGTTAAAACACATTATTTTCCACGTATCGTACATTATTGTTGCTCCTCGCCTTTCTGAAACGCTTTGATTTTTACAAAGCTCATCTTTCTGAAAAGCACGGTGTGCTCTGATTGGCCAGCTATCCAGTGCGTTGTGATTGGCCGAATACTTCAAGCGTGAGACAGAAATGTAACGCTCCTTACCATAATTGGAAACACAGAGCATCTCCATGACATGGCGGCAGCGGCAACAATACTACAGCGAGAATAAAAGTTATGCCTTCTATCTTTACGCAAACATTTGGGCGGTGTTATGCAAATCTTCCAACACATTGAAGTAGACATGTGGGGCGTGTTTGAATGAGGCTTTTAGAAAACAGAATATATTTAGCTTTGCTTTAATCTTATTATTAGTGGCATGTAATTTATTCTTTAGGTTATTGTTTAATGAATCTCTTATGGACAGTAATATTGCGAAATAGAGCAAAGCAACTCCAGTAGTGTCACACGATAGAAAGCTGATTTGAATAAAAATGCTGAAAACAGTTATGCTGCTTAATATTTTAGTGGAAACCTTGAAATTTTTCAGGATTGTTTGATGAATGGACAGTTTAAAACAGCACTTTGAACTTTTGCTAAATAAAAAATGTTTGAACAGTAGTATGTATACAATTAAAATAAAACAATTTCTTACAGAAACCAGAGCTATTAGCACCATTATTTAAAGCAGTTTACTTAGGATTTCATTCACTAAAAACTGTGTATCCATAAACAATAGCAATCACCAGTGGCACAAATATGATGAAACAGTGGATGCTGGGCTCTCACTGTTTAGCAGTCAGAGTTTGTTAACACTAAGAGCTGTAATGGGGACAGGACTGGAAGCTTGACATACATTTTAAAGGCATACATGCAGTCCACTGAAGGCCTGTACGTTTTATGAGATTTTCCACTGCCATCTGGTTCTGGCTGCTGAGAGAAATGATGTGCAGCCTGTGAGAGCCGCATTCAATACGAGGGAGAGGAAATGGATGATGACAGCCACGAGGGAGTCTCTGCATGTTCAGATGCACTGTTAGATGTGGCTCTGGTTTGGGTTTGTTTGGGTTCAGCGGGTGCCTGGTCTCCACTGATGATTTTCCTCTTTATTTCACACAACACTGGATGTTTTATATGTCTGGAATTATTAAAGCACATTTTAATTTTTTTGATACATATGTTATAATGTAATTTGGAATTCCAAACTTGTAGTAACTGAAGTGAATTGTGAAATAAGCTGCGGTCGCATCCTCTGTGCCGAACTGAGTTCATCTAGGATCACAAAATGATTTCATTGGCTGAAAGTACTTTTAATATGTACTATTTTCTCTTCCTGGTTAGAAAGTCACTTTATTATGTTTGCCATCTGAACTGTTATTACAGACATTAATGCCTTCATAGATTATAAGATTGTGTGAATATAGATTTTATAGCTTATGTATTACGAGCTAAACACTCAGAAAACTACTGTAGCTTAGCTTGTGTTAACCAGTTAGCCTGCTAGCGTAGCCTATATGCAAATGTTACACTTGTTGTTTTAATCAATGCTGCATACATTTGACAAAAAAATACAGTAATATTGTGAAATATTATAATCATTTTATTACAAATTTGTTTTAAAATGTTGAACAACAACATTGATAATAATAAAAAAGTTGTACTACTTAATATGTATGTGGATACCATGATACAAGCTTCAATTATTTGAAAGAATAAATACTTTTTTATCGTAAATGTCTTGATGGCATTTTTATGTTTTTACATTTAAATGTCATTTTTTTCATAAATGTATATTTACATACACACACACACACACACACACACACACACACACCACACACACACACACACACACACACACACACACACACAGTTATTAGTAGTACTAATACATTAAATATATTTTTTTATAAATGTAATTAATTATATATTAGTAATAATTATCTATCTATCTATAGAGTATAGACTATAATATAGATAATCTATAGACTATGTGTATATATATATATATAGTTAGTTTATTATTAATAAAATAAATATTAATTAGTTAAGTATATATTAGAAATGAGTATTAATTTATTTAAAAAAAATCTTTGCATATGTTCATATTAAATACATTTTTATCTAAACAGGCATTACAAACGGGAACCCCTGGAGGTCCCGGGTGAGCTCAACTCAGACTCAATTGATGCCATATAAATAAACCAAAATATTAATAATTAATTTAGAATTTCAGTCACACTTCTTTTTGTGAACCAGTCAAGACTTGCTATAAAACCGATCTAAATGCAGCAGCGAGTTGTAGTTTTTTTCCTGCTGTGTAGTCAGTTATTGTCTATCCTAAACAATGATCCTCTTGTTTCTGCTCTTCTCTGCAGAATGTGAATGGTATCAAGTACCACGCCAAGAACGGCCACCGCACTCAGATCCGCGTTCGGAAGCCCTTCAAGTGCCGGTGTGGTAAAAGCTACAAAAGCTCTCAGGGGCTTCGACACCACACCATCAACTTCCACCCGCCGGTCTCTGCCGACATCATCCGCAAGATGCAGCAGTAGAGAGTGCCACACACACACACACACATGTATATACAGTACAAACAGAACACCTCCACATCCATCCGCACCAGCAGCTGTGGCGGTCCATTAACTCTGACTTTGACCCGTCTTCTCCTCAGCTTTTTGGAGGACATCCAAAAAATGTTTGTCTGGAGGACAGTTTGTCTTTCTCTATTTTACTCTTTCAAGAGTAAGACTTCTTCACCTCCCTTTTCATTCCACTCCTCATGAGGAGGAAACTTTAATCTTTTTATACTCCTCCTCTTCCTCGAGGAAGACTCCCGAATCCCTGTATCACTCCATGAGGAGGATTTGATTCAATCGTCTATCAAAACACTACATTTCGAATTGCATGCTTTAATTCTGTTATTTTTTATTATTTCCTTTGCTTATTTGTATTTTTGCACATTTGCTTAATCTTTTTATTTTCCTCGTCTTTATTTTTGGATGCTAGGTGCTTATTGTAAGACTGACGGTATGTTTGGGAAGGAGAGAATCGTGACTAGATAACCAGCCTCGCACGAGTGAACGCGAGTCTCTGTGTGAGGAAAAAACAAAAGATAGGAAAAGCCTGGATGTTTATCTACCCCATATAAGCAACAGCACAGCTGTGTATATAACTATATATTCTATAAGTTTCATAGTCAGATTTAAATTCTATACTTTATTCCTAAGTTTTGTTTAGTATATTTTCAGCCGAACTTCGGAGATGACGATATCGATTGATTATGGATGTGCAGTTTTCGGCAGTGCTTTCACCCTTTCCGTTCATCTCAGAAAAGTTTTGAGTTATAGCACCACATGACTCTCAGGTGACAAATCGCCAGCATTTCAAAACCATAATCCTGATCTGATAGTATTTTAGAGTAGGCTGTTACACTCTTCCCAGGTCTGCTGTGGACGAGCGATCTGGAGAAGAACCTAAAGCACTTTGTCGTGACCAGTTGCCAACATGTTTAGGACATTTTGTATTGCCAACAAGTTGCAGAATATTTTCTGCGAAATTCCAAGGACTAATATGGCGCTTTGGAGGTCTCTCTTTCTGAGGTTCTTTTATTTTTATTTTTATAGCTAAGGGAATTCATTCTTTCGCTACACCTCCAGTGTGCTTGTTAGATGTGAGATTATTGAAACTGGGTGCCTTGAATTGTGGTACACCACAGCATTCCAGTACAGTATATGTGTAGCCAAGTGATTCAGATTGTGTATTCGTCCTGATTCTGGCTCGTCTCTGGTGTGTCCGTGTGACTTTTATACCCCTAAGCTGTCACTGGGATGATGGAGAGTCACAACCCAAAGATATTCGAGTGTGGACTCATACCTTGAATCAGAAAGGTACTTGATTTGATTTGCTTTTGGACTTGTGGGTGGTATAAATGAAGAGTCGCTAGATCCTCCAGAGATGCCGGGCAGATCAGGGCCTGCCAATCACTCATTATGACATTACTGCATGGACGTTAATGTGGTTGGAATTGCAGTATCGGTTTAGATGCAACATTGTAACAGTATTACACTGCCAGTACAGAGGGAAGTATTTGATATATTGTGTACTTAATGTATTGTCTCGATGTGAGTGCTTTAAATTATATTTTCTTAAGTTTCTGGACAACAATGTTCCTACATGTAATGAAGTCAGACACCAGGGGATGTTTTGGAACTGGTGACATTTTCTGCAACAAAACTGAAAAAAAAAAAAAATGCTGCTTTTTAAATGTAAACCTGGTTACATTTGATATATTAAAATGGCCTCTGATATGTTTTAAAAAATTGTCTTTTTTATTTCTTCCCTCCAGGAATGTGGATTCATGGTCAATTTTAGTATAAGGATAGAGGGAAATTATTATATACCTATTTAATATATTTTTTATTAATGTATTATTATATAATATGTGACCCTGGAGCACAAAACTAGTCATAAGTAGCAGGGGAATATTTGTAGCAATAGCCAACAATATATTATGGGTCAAAATTACCGATTTGTCTTTTTTGCCAAAAATAATTCGAATTTGAAGTAAAAATCATGTTCCATGAAGATATTTTGTAAATTTCCCATCGTAAATATTTCAAACTTAATTTTTGATTGTTAATATGCATTGCTAAGAACTTCATTTGAACAACTTTAAAGGCGATTTTCTCAATATTTATATATTTTTTGCACCCTCAGATTCCAGATATTCAAATAGCTGTATCTTGGCCGAATATTGTCCTAACAAACCATACATCAGTGGAAGACTTATTTATTCAGCTTTCAGATGATGTATGAATCTCAATTTTAAAAACAATAACCCTTATGACTGGTTTTGTGGTCCATGGTCACACATTGTATTTTGAAATAATAGATATATAGTAAAAAATCTGGGCCCTCATTTATAAAGCGTTCGTATGCTCAGATTTGATCTAAAGCTAGGCTCATTTTGCTGTCGCGGACAGATTTCCCCAGTCTGCGACAAACTCCCCGTATCGCGATCAAATTGGGGTTCGTTGCGGTCGCTGAAACTCGTTAAGTATGAGCAAGTCAGCAACGTGATCCGAACCGGTCTCGAGCTATCACAGACACTACGACATTTTCAAACGTTTGATATTTTCGCCACGTGATCTCGTAATCCAGCCAATCACAGTGCAGAAGATATAAACGTAGAAAAGTCGATCAAAATAAACATACGTCTTTAAGCAAGAACGCAGGTGGTCCTTGGTGTGTTTGAATTTATGGCAAGAACATGATTTGAAAAAAAATTACCATAACCGCACTAAAAAGGAAAAGAAGTGGTTAAATATTGCCACAGCACTTCAGCAGCCAGGTGAATAATACTTCTAAAGAATGAATACATATTTTCCTAAAATGTATAAACCTTATACTTGAAGAAATGGCCTATAATCGCTGTAATTTCTCGCAAAAATATATGTGAGAACTTATTTTCGCTGATGGTCGGGAACGCCTCTTCACTGATTGTTTTGTAGTGTTTGCACCTCGTCAGCGTTGTGTTGTGTAGTATGCGCGCAGCTATGACAAGACGACGGCAGATGAGAAGAAATCTTGTGGCGTAGTGTGAGCAATGATTCGGCTAGTCTTTCTATCGTGTAGTGTGAGCTTGCCATTAGAGTGTGCGGAAGCTTAAATCCACGCCAACGCTCATATTTGTAAAAACTGCCTTTGACGTAGAAAAGTGCTTAGCGTCACGTCAGGGTCTGAGCAGGCGTACACACTTTTTCTTGTTCAAGTACTGCAGGTTTTGGAAATGTAAGCTCTTCTTGCAGCTCGTTGTTCTAAATGAAAGAATATGGATGATGACTGGTGATCTTTTACATGTTAAAGACTTTAATTAGGGGTCGTTTACCAGCAGAGAGCTGAAACCAATCATTAGCATGCAAGTTCAAGATCATTTGCGATTCATAGATTTCACATCTGAAAGAGACGCGTACGCACGTTTTCTGTACGTATGTTTATTTATGAATCACACGTACGCATATTTGAGAGATGATCGTAAGATGAATGGTTTCTGCGCAACATTTTATAAACGAGGCCCCAGATGTTACAACTTCTAAACTTAAATTCATAAAGAATAGTTATTTAAAATTGTAGTAAGTTCCGTTCTAATAAAAATAATAATTACAGACAATCCTCAACATTAAGCTTAACCACGTGGTTTTGGTAAGTAAAGGTAAATCTTTTAAATTTGAACAACTCCACATGACCAGTACGACCAGCATAAATATTGCTTTAGTGAAATCTTTATTGGTTTAGATCAAGTATATAAGACACACTCACACAGTAAGAGACCAAACGTATTTAAGTAAGGAAATGGAACAAAAATAAAAGATCTAGGTTTGTGATTTCAGCGCACAGGAAACGTGAACATGCGACTCAATTGAAATAAGTGATTTAAATAGATAAAGGAAAAAAACACTAACTTGATTATCGAGGTTTATCTTTAAAAGCTTATTCTAAAATAATTGTATAATATAGAAATCACCCTCTTAGCTGGTCACATACATGCCCTGACAGAAAAAGCTGTGCGCTGCCTGCACAGAGTATAGTAGGCGATACCTGACTTAAACTATTGAACCTGGGGAGGAGGGTTCTCAACAGAATGCTTTAATATGACATTTTATCAGTGTTCTTAAATTATTCTTAACCATCTGCAATGCTAACTTTGATATGAGAAGCGTTAAAGTGAGCTAGAATAAACAGTCCTATTGACAGAAGTAATCCCCAACTAAAATGGACTTAAATAAAGACCCTAAAACGTCACCCAAATCCATCTTTCAGTCATTTAGAATTCATTAATAGTATCCAGAGTTTATCTTGATTGCGTTAAATAAAGAATCAGTTCTCTACAGATGAATGCTCAAAGCTAAAGATGCTATTTAAAGTGGCTGTTAACTGTAACACAAATGAGCAGAATGTGAAGTGGAGGCAAGGACTCTTTTTCCTCGACTAGAAATTGATCATGTTACTGTCGAAGTGGGTGAGGACGTGCTTCTCGAAGAGCTCCTGGTCGCAGTCGAGAGGGAACTGTTCGCCGCACAAGGGGCAGATCTTCCAGTGGCTCTCCACGTGCTCCTCAAACTTGGACTGGTCGTAATGAGGAGGGAAGATCACTTCACACAGCGGACAACGCTTCTGCTCCCCACTGCGAGATGGAGAAATTAAACTGGGTGAGAAAAGGCTAATAAAATACAAAAATAAAGGCTGAATGAGAAAAACAAAGTGTGTTTGTGTGTGAATGAGCTGGTGCTGGAACAACAGGAGAGTAAACGGCAGTAAAACAGCATCTGTGTGAAGGCGATGTGGGTGGGCCGTTGAGCTAATGCACATAGTCACACCACAACGAAGCTCAACCACATGATAGGTAACAGCCGTGAGGTTGGTGTTTGTGTGCGTTCTCACCTGGGTTCAAAGCAGAATGGGATCTGTCCATCATTGAGGAAGTCTGCAGGGTCAGCGGCTATAGGCTGATCATTGGTTTGCTGGGGAGAGAAGAAAAAAAAACGTTTCCTGTCAGCAAAAGCAGAGGAAATGTAAAACCACCTGAAAACCTCCATTAGGCCGTTAACTGTAAATGATTAATATCGCAGGAAATCTTGTTGGTGTAGCAATATATGACAGCTCTAAACATATGCAATTATGTAGGAGAAAGACGTAGCATATTGATTAATGATCTGGGGTGCGTTTCCAAAAAGCATCATTAACTGTTGTTCAGTTGTTACCTACATACTTCAAAAATTCATTATTTCCAGAAAACATTTAATGAATATTTGCATACACATGTGGTTGGATCTACAGCATATTTCTGTGTTATTATGACATGTAGATCATGCTCTTGGGTGCAGTACATATTCTAGATCTTTTATAGTATTCATATATATATATATATGTTTCAATCTACACCGTATAGCATGTGAACAATCAGTGGCATTTTTGAAAAGTGCGCATACGAGTAAAGGCATAAGGGAACCACGGTGTAAGATGTAACCCGTAATAAATCACATTTACATATCTATGTACTTAAGAAAGATACCCTGCAATTGTACTTTTAATATACTAAACTGGCATACTTAAAGCCTGCTCTATTGGATCAACTCATTTTGTACTTAATACATTTTATATGTGCAGAAGTAGTGCTTGAAGTCCAACTTGTGCTAAAGTGGAACTTTTGCAAGTATACTTCAGGTAAACTTTGAATAATATTGGTCCTTAAATGCAAGATATTTAAAGATCATACAATCCTCATTAATAGTAACATTAATATGAATTAGTATTAAGAAATGTGCATTGTGCTCAAATGTCATTTTGGTATCACCCAAGTCTCAAGCAATATATCAGTAAATATGTTAACAGATTTGAACTATACTTAGGGTAGATTAGTTCATTTCTTCAATATAATGCATCCCACTATGGTGGTTAGGCAGTGAGTTATGAATTACTCAGGATTGTGAGATACACTGACTATGCTGTAAGTGAAATACTAGCTTACTGCATAGAATATAATGTATACAGGCTTTCATAAAAAAACAAAAACATATACAGTGATTTTCAATCTGTTTTTGTGGGAGGAAAAAAATGTTAGAATGGTTCACCCAAAATGAAATGTATAGTTTTATGCATACAATGAAAGACAATTGTTTTGGACATTCACTGTATGCACAAAAACATCTTAAACATTCTTTAAAATATCTATATAATATATAAAGTAGGTCAGGGGTGGACTGGGGCCAAAAAGTGGCCCTGGACTGTTTGGCACAGAGTGGCCCACCAAACAACACACCGCACCACATCATAAATGACTGGCATACTTCTTTACATCATCGTTTGTCTTTCCTGGTGTATATGGCAATTAGTAAATCATTTTGAAGAATTTTTATGAGGGACGGTTTAATATCACTAAAGTTAAATACCTATATTATCAGTCCATATGACACAATGCTCTGGTACATCTAGAAGACTTGGATAGTGCAGAATGTGGACTGTTTTATGTTGTCTTTCTATCAGTCATCATATACAGTATTTGTCCTTTTGCAGGAGCTTGACATCATCATTTTAAGGAATAGAGCTCCAATTGAGGAAAAGAGTATCACAATTATTTTGATGATGAAAAATACAGTAAACAGTACTGTGTGTGAAATATATAATGTTACAATTTAAAATAGCTGTCTTCTATGCGACTATACAGTAAAATATTATTTATTCCAGTGATCAAAGCTGAATTTTCCACATACTCCAGTCTTCAGTGTCACTGATCCTTCAGAAATCATTATAATATGCTGATTTGCTGCTCAAGAAACATTTCTGATTATTATCAATGATGAAACCAGTTGTGGTGCTTCATATTTTTGTGAAAAATGTGAAACCATTCAGTCTTGGGTAAGATTAAAAAATATGAATTCATATTATTCGTCAACAAGATTGCATTACATTGATTTACGTGACTAATGAAATTTACACTTATTATGAAGTACTTTCAACTAAATGCTGTTTTTTTAACTGAGAACCATTATACCAATAATAAAAAACATTATTAATGATTGATCACAAATAATAACTGATAATAATTAAGCAGCATTAGAATGATTCCTGAAGGGACACTGAAGACTGGAGTAATGATGCTGAAAATTCAGCTTTGATATCAGAAATAAATTACATTTTAAAATATCTTAAATTGAAAACCACTATTTTAAGTGTAATATTTCATGATATTATTGTTTTTACTGTATTTCTGATCAAATAAATTCAATCTTCTTTCAAATAAATCAATAAATACAAATAAATGTTTTCAACTTATAAAATAATGCATGTAAATTAATAAACAAATTATATTTTTATTAGGCCTATAATATAAATCACTTTCCTATGCGCAGCACTTGAAAGCGAAAGTCTTCAGATTTACAATGTTCTAGACTAGAGTAGGGTTTAGAATTATTTTTATAAATTTTTAACCATTTTCTTCACGGACAAATGCCAATTCACAATATACAGAGATAAACTCTTTTTTCATATCTGCTGAAATCTCCTATGTTATGTAGGCTACATTGTGACGAATAACATAAATGGCATTCAAATCTGAGAAATTTGAAAAGGCCAGAAGCAGTTTGCGTTCCTGAAAATTAATGTCTGACGTTTAACGATTTTATTTATTTTTTCAAAACGTTTGGCAAATATTGCTGAATTGTCTCATCATGTTTAAATGCTTATATCTTACCTCAGCTCGCACTCTCAAGTCGCGCGCAGCTCAGTGTCTGAACCGTAAATCCCGCCTTCTACACTTTGATTGGCTATTTACATTTACATTTATGCATTGAGCAGACGCTTGCGACTTACTCAGGCTATACATTTTTTCCAGTATGTGTGTTCCCTGGGAATTGAACCCACAACGTTTTGTGCTGCTAACTCAATGCTCTACCACTGAGCCACAGGAACACATATTTCAAACATTTTGACATTGACGAGCGTTTTTGGCCGCTGTACTGAGCCGGAGCATGCTAAATTATTTAGAATTTTTTTTATCAAGTGGGCCGCACGGGCCATTCGCCTGGGTCGATGGAAGGATATACGTACATTTACTTCAATTCATTTCTTATATATTTGCGTAGTGGGCCAGCCCACATTGTACAGCGGCCCACCAGGAAAACTCCCGGTGCTCCAGAGGGCCAGTCCACCACTGCAGTAGGTAATTCAGGCTTGTAATGACATGAGGGTGAGTAAACGGTAGAATTTACATTTTTGTTGATCTGTTGTGGATGATATTCCTTCCGGTTCAATCATCACATCTTGAAATGGATGTGCAAGTTGAAAGCACTGCATTGTGAGTTACAACACTCAGCACAGTGTGCTCTGGTGTATATTTCACGTTTTAGCAAAGATAATCTAACTTTTTAAAGAATGCATATATTTCTAGTACGGAAAATAATTTGTGTATACTTTTGTATACTTAGGTCACATCAAACTTGAGATGAAAAGTGACTGTTTTACGCTGACTGACTGAAGCACTTCCATGTTTAGTTAGGTAAATCCACTGTTATCCAAGCAAGGCTAACGAGCTCTATTAGTTGCGAGCGCGAGCACTTCCTTAATGACTCTGCTCTGGGTTAGCAGGGCTTTAATAATGCCAGCTTAGCTAAGCCCTACCGGAGGCCAGCACAGCGGAGAGAGAAGTCCAGATAAAAGAAAGACAGAGATTTGGGAAGAGTTGAAGCCCATCTGCAGTTCTGACTTGATTAAAACCTTAATCCCACCTCTATATCACTTCTAACAGCTGGACGTGGAGGTAGCCGTAATGAACTCACAGTGTTTACTAGCTGTATCCAGAATCTGGGACGGCTGGCTGGGGGGCTGTATGCACACTACATGCTGTCCAATGGAGGCCCAATCGGGGCATCGGGGCATCAGAGGTCTCCTCTCCAGCTGGAGTCAGGAAAGGAAACTCTTTAATGCCTTAATATCTGGATTTATACCTAAAGAAAACCATGTAGCTTAAAAATATATGAGCAGGAGCAATCAAGGAGTACATGCACAGCTGCCTAAAACGTGTTTGGAGCCTAAAGTCACACTTGAAAATGTTTTACGGTCATAATACTCAATACCAAATATCAAACCAAGGTATTTATTTTTACGAAATATGGAAAATCATTAGGGCCAAGCAGTATTAAAAAATAAAACCATCTCGAGATTAAAGTCATTATAATGCAAGATTAAACTAATTAAATTTCAAGAATAAAGTTGTTGTGTTTCAAGAAAAACTCGTTACATTTCGAGAAAAAAGAAATAACATTTCGAGAAAACAAGTCGAAAGAAATGATGCGAATAAACAAACTGGTGTCATGTTCAGTGGATAATGTCAAACAGCGTCTGCAGTGGCGTAGGTTGGAGAGTAAAGCACATGGATGTAGCATGATGCGATCGATCAGGGTTTGAATCCATCTTTTGCCGAACTCGATTTCTTCCTTTTCTCATCACATATCACTTCGGAAAAGTGGAAATCAATTGCTTAAAGAGTGTTTAATAATAA
The DNA here is from genome assembly GCA_027422405.1 of Ptychobarbus kaznakovi. NCBI lineage: Eukaryota > Metazoa > Chordata > Actinopteri > Cypriniformes > Cyprinidae > Ptychobarbus > Ptychobarbus kaznakovi. Next base: position 10,618,682 of record CM049803.1, on the reverse strand, counting down.
TAAATCACAACTTAACGTGTTTAATCGCGCATTATGATGACTTTAATCTCAAGATGGTTTTATTTTTTCATTATTGCTTGGCCCTAATCCTCTTCCGTAGTTGTGTCATTACAAATTATATTTAAAATAGTTACAATTATTGGCAAAACACATACATATCAAAATACATACAATAAGTTTTAAGGTGCAGTCACATTAGCAAAACTTTGGCTAAATTTCAGGTCAACTTCAACTTTGATTCTTTCGACCTCATGCAAAATTCTCAATTGCATGGGTTCCAATTAAAACGACTGGATTTTGACCATGACAAATCGGTGAACAATGAAAAAGTTACCAGAGTTGTACTCAATGATGCACTTACTGACATGGTTTCAAATTTTCCAAAATGTTATTCCTTATTTAAAATGAGCAATTGAAACGAACGGTGAAATAGCAGCATAGATACCCCTGGAATCAGTAGAAGAGTACGGGTTCCCAAACATGAGATCAGTGGGGCGCTGGGGCACTAGCAGAGGAGATGGGTTGTCTTGAGAGTACGGCATCGGGTACTGCAAGAAAACTGACTGCGCATCCACATTGCCATCTTTCTTTTCATGTTCTTCTTCCCTGCTGACACTCCTTTGCAACTCCTGATGGGACACAGGAAATTCAACAGCTGTTAAGTTTTGGTTCGCTTCAAGAACAGTCGCTGAAATCAGTAGCTAATCACCTAATCCACACATTTCAATGTAAAACTGAGTGAAATTGGTCCAAAGGTGACCAAAGTGAAAGCAAAGTCTAATTTAAGGCCAGCCATGATGTACTAAGTCAGGTCCCATTTTTCCCATCCTTCTTTTCATCCTTTCCTCTATCTTTGAGTCCAGACAATACATCACTCACCACAGCGAGCAGAGGCAGCAGAGTAGAGTAACTCGCCACCCTCGCACAAACGGTTTAATTAGGCCCTTCATTAAAACTCCTCTGCCTGTTCAAAGGCAGGCAGAGCTCTGTCTTTTATTGAAGTCTTCGGCAGGCGCCAATTTCATTTAGTCTGAACCTCAAATTGGGCCATTTTACTTCGAGCGTCGAGTTTTGTGTCGTACCTCGACTATGCGTCCCTTTCTGTGGTCCAGGGTAATTGAATGGAAAATAAGGACTGACTTGCACTGCTGGCCCAATTAGAGAGATATGTTAAACCCAAACCAGATTCTGAGAATAAAACAACAAGCAAGAAAAACAACTGCATTTTTAGATTGGCAGAGGCCTGCGGAAAATGAAAACGAAAGCACGCACCCTCTCTAGCTTCTCTTTTTCTTTGGTCAATGAAAAAAGACTGTCCTTCAGCTCCTTGAGTTCTCGGCCCTTCTCTGCCACCTGGCTCTGGAATCAGAAAACAAAGCTGTTATTGAGATTATCTGCTAAAAACATTATTTAAAATGAAAAGAGAAACAACTTTACTCTAGAATGAGAATAATCGATTCATTTGTGAAAAAATTATGTACAGGTAGATATATTCACATACAAATATATATTAAACTGATTAATATAAATCGTAATCGAGTGTGATGTGTGCATGAGTGAATGTGGGCCTATTTTTTATAATTATGTATTTTGCAAATAGTTCAAATGGATAACTTTACAATAAATAAATACAAATTATATTTACTTAAATCAATTGCCTTAAATCTATTTAAAAGCTTTAGTTATTTAATTAAAAAATATATATAAATATTTAGAATTTTTTAATATAATAAAAAAAAGTTTTTTTTAATAAAAGCAACCATTACATTTGTTGTACAATTGTTAATAAAACTGGTTTGCATCCACCTAAAGGGTTTATTTTGCAATAATGACAGGCTGACGGTGCAGGAATAAACATATACACAAAAAAATTGAGTTGCACAAAAAAAAAAAAGGTATGTTGTCAGAATGGTCAATTAAACAAATTATTATATAACAATATCTGCCTGCATTAGAGCCACTCAAAGTTCTGTATTACAGAGCCATGTAATAATGTGATTGATTTACTTAAAATGTGACAAATAAAATAATTATAAAAAGAATGGTCTTACAAATGCTTTTCAATTGCAACTGATATGCTTGGGATTTTAATTAAGTATTATTTGCTAGTAAAAAAAGATCTCCATGGCTTCTCTACCCCTCATTTACATCTGTCTTTGCATGGCTCCACATGAGTCACGCAGAAAAAACTTAAACTTAGCCTGAAGACTACCACTGATCTGCACATGACCTTACAACTTAAACAGAACTGAGTCCCTCGCTCTGTCTCCTGCTGTGTAGGGAGGCAGCCAGCAGATGCATTATCCTGTCTTGATCCCAGGACTCCCAACTGTCCTTCCTCCACTGTCTCCATGTCTCATGTAAACAGCAGTAAAAGTCAGTCTCCTCAGTGACACGCTCATAAACCAGCACTGTCAGTGTATTTGTGCTAATGCAATGATATCGGCCTTGACTCAGAGCAGTGTGGAGGAGAAAATGGTACTAAGGTTGTTGTGCATCTCTTATCAGAACATCTGAAGGTCTGCTTATCTGTGATCACATTTCCCTCTGATCCGAGTCATATTGTACAAAACGTACCAAAGAAGAAAAAAATCAGCACAGCTTCCCTTTGTTGAGTCCCAGATGCTATAATAAAAAGAAACTACTACGTGATATTATGAGGTAAACATGAATGCAACCTCCGTTTTATCGGTTTACAATGCAAGTAAACTGTGTTTACAAGACTTTATCAATATTCCATTATTATTCCAGTATTCCATTTGTTATGCGAGTCAGCGGGAAACTCATTCACTCACATACCGCTTGTCCTGTATGGCTGCACGAGATGAGAACATATTTTTCTTGGGTCAAGAAAGAGTCAGACTTAGTGATATATTTCCTCCTCCCCTACCATGAAACACTCACTGGGGCTGGATTTAAATCCCCAATAATCTGCCGTAAGGATGCTTTCCTGTCACATACAAGACATGCTCTTCGATAAACTGATGGAACGCAGGTTAAGGTGTTTATACGTTATCGGGATTATTTGCAAATATCTAGCTCTGTCGATAGGTTTATGTTTAAACGGTTTATTCCCGATGCCGATAAAGGAAAATGGTTTAACGCATTTACATGACCGTGCATGTTGTCAGATTCCATATGTTTTGCATCATACAAATGTTTATTTAGATCTCACGTTACGAGCTGTTCAGTGGAAGAGAATATTACTAAATATTTGATTAAAAAACGTTAGCTTTCGTCTTAGATATGGCGTCAAGGCAAAAAAGGCAATTATACTCAACAGTAATTTTTGCGACTTTCTCCAGTTTTAAACACTGCTGGGAACTGTGCATGCGCAAGTTTTGTTCAGAAGTTTTGTTTACATGTAATGCACATGTAAACAAACATGTAAAGTGGACTGAAACGTTTAGGGTACATATAAACAGAATCTGAAATTGATTGATTGATGTAAATTAAATTAAAGAGCATGACATTTTATTATTTTTTTTTTGACTTTAAAGCTAGCTATATAATAAAAGCTATAAAAATGAAGCAGTCTTAAAGGAGCAATATAGGCTAAGATCTAAATTTAGCAGGAATAGTTGGGTTGGGAAGGAAATTATTAAAAGCGGACAGCGGGTGAACAAACAGTGAATATATTGCGGGAGCGGGTGGGTGCAAGATATAACCTTGCGGGAGCGGGACAGTCCCACGCACACCTCTACTTTGAAGCTACATTGATGTCCTTTCAAACAGCATATCTGCCTTTATTATGCACACATGAACCAGTTTAATTTTAATTGCGGGGTCCTTGTACCTTCAACATGCTCAGAGCAGGCTTACTCTGGTGAATATACCACTAGGCAGGTTGAAGTGACAGAGCAGAATAAGCATAGCAAAGTATGGGCTGTCCTTGAAGAATGTTCAATTTTTGTTTATATTTTGCCTATAATTTTAAATGGAATGTTTTCCTTACTTGTGTTTAAAAAATTAATTTCTTTAATAGGCCATTTCTCTCTGCACCACTTGTTCCTATTGTGTTGTAAGAAAGAAAGACATGAACATCTTGGACACTTTTTTCCCTACTGTGTTGGCTGCAATGTGTTAAATTAATTTGTGTCATTCATTTAACATTTTGGGGGTGAGTAAATTATCAGGACATTTAGCTAGTTGGGTTGGAAGAAAATTATTCATGAACAAAGAGTGAATATATCACGGGAGCAGGTGGAAGTGTACTTTGATTTGAAACTTTAAGGTGTAGTCAGAACCAGCTTTGTGTTCGGTGTTCAGAATTTCAGCAAAATTTCACTAGGCAATAAGTTCATGGTATATTTTCAATAGTATAGTGATGTATGAAGGACAGCTCACACGGAAGTCACTTTCAAATTAAGCAGTGAATTCAAATGACCAACTCCAACCCGTTGCAAAATCTGCATGGGGAAACATTTCACTCTCAAATTAAATTCCTGAATGCATGGATTCTTATTGAAATGACTGGATTTCACCCATGAAAATCCACCAAAGATTGGTAAATGACTTTTAGACCTGATGGAATCTGACTGAACAATGGTCACCAGGTTGTCATCTGTCTTTTATTTTGTAACTCGTTTCGTGCTGCCCCTCTTAATGTTATCTATATTAATTTGTTTGTATAGCATAGTATGTCCTCTAGTAGAGTACAGAATTAAGTTTTAGTTTAAACTCTGGACCAGTAGGTGAGGCTGACCTTGTAGCGATCCTCCTCAGCAGCCAGCTGCATTCGCAGGCCCTCGTTGGTTTTCATCTGCTCTCTTAGCTTCACCTCCATCTTTGTGAGCTCATCGTTTATCATGCTGCAACGCTCTCGCTCCTCCTGCGGGGGAATATGCTTAGTACTTTAGTATATCAAACAGATTCAGCGTCAGAAAGAGAAAAAAGAAAAAGATCAATACTCACATTAAGCATCTGTTTGCATTTTCTGTATTTGTCATTTTTGTCTGGCTCCTTGCTTGCACTTTTCAGCTTGCCCTGAATGATGGCATATAGCACAGCATCTGAAGTACCTGGGCTTCCTGTTAGCAGTCCAGAGAACACAACAACATGTCCATACAATGTCTTAAAACACTTGGAAATTGTAGTTTGCATAGATTAGTATAAACGTACCTGGTGCAGATGCCTCTGGACTGGCAGATAAAGGACCAGCTGCTGGTTCAGACCCTGGACTTCTCTTCACCTGAGACAAAACACAAGGGTTGGCCGAGACTAGCAAACAGCTAAAAACTCAAAACACAAGACTCTGCAGGTGGTATAGCTATATAACTTGAAGGTTTACTCACTCCTTGCTGTTCAGAAAGCTTGACAACTTGTTTCTGGAGCTTCTGGCATTCCTTAAATTTGTCTTTATAGTGTTCAGCAGCCATCTGCAGCCTGAGCCGTAAATCTTCAACTTCTCTCTGCAGTTCGGCAACAGCCAACCCTTCTGTCTCCTTACGCTGCTGAGGGAAATAGAGATTAGTTAGACCATTATTTCGTATGGTCTGGAGTTAAACAATGGAGAAGAGAACAGGTTCATAAGATGCTTTAGTTACATGGTTATAAGTGGTAAACAGAGTGTGCAATCCGTGCAAATTTTCGTCCGAAATGTTCGCACATTGAAAAATGGATACGACCTCACGTTGTGTCAATCACATTTACTCACTGCCTCAGAAATGTTTGTCAGTCATAAAAAAATGGACCAGGTTCGATTTTCTGCGTTTTCGCATCTGTAGCAAGCATTTTGATAGGAAAGGATGACGAATACGAAAAACGCATACGAAAATTTCGGACTCAGTGTGCAAGGACCTTAAGTCATACAAGTGGGCATCTCTTTACCGCCTCCTGCTGGGTTAAGGTTTTCATCTCCTCCAGCTGCTTTTCCAGGCGGCTACACTCAGCCCGGGCTTCCATCTTTCCCTTCTTTAATGACTCGGCCTCCAGGCGGATCCGGTATAGGTCAGCCATGCTTCTGTCACGAGCGTTGGAGGAGTCGCGCAGCTCAGCTTTTAGCATATTTGCCTGCTGCTGGGTTGCCTGCAACTGCTCCTCTTTCTGCCTGAGCTGCTCCTTAAGAGCCTTACTTTCCCCCTGATAAACAAAAAATAACACTCATGAGAATACAAACATTCACAAATATGCACGCATTGTCGTATATATCTATTGCAAATGAGGCCAACAGTGAAAAATACAGCTTCAACTACTCATGCTGATATGTTTTCAGAAAGTTGGCCTTTTTGCCACTTTTATTGATACATAACGGGATCAAGGAACATGTCTTAACCACTAACCCACAGCTTCGACCATAACATTGCTTTTAAATGAGCAATATCCCAATATAGAGTGGTGTAGGGACTATGTAGTGTTGTAGACCAACCCGTAAAAAGCCACTGAAGATAATTCCATTGGCTTTTAGATTATTAGCAGAAAATAAGATCTATGACTCATCCGCGTTTTGTTTATGAAGATAATATTCACAAATGAACAAAACTTTTATGAACGTTTAAGCCTAAATACAATTGACCTATCGGTAAGCCCCTCCCCTCGAACGCAGACTAGCCAATGGCAGTCGGGTATCAGTTGTATGGGGAGCGGAACTCGGACATCTTCAGGTTTCAGCGCCATAGAGAAACATTGGAAGATGCAAATCTCTCATCGGTTTTATGGGGTTTATGATTCAAAACTGGAAAAATGATGTGCCTGGGGAACTTGTAACACTGATTCCAGGTATGCTCAGAGGATGGGCCATATACATTTTTGTATTATATTTCCTGAATTCAAACAAAACAGAGCAAAATGTCCCTAAGCATTCAACCCCAATACAAATGAAGACAAAAACGTTCATTAAGTTACAATTTGCATCTGCTCAAGCAGAACGTTAATGTTATCTTGTGCTTTAGCAAGGTATCTCTGGCTAAAACTAGCTAACGTTAATGTTAGTGAGTCCATGCTAATGTACAAACCTAAATAGCTGACTGTGCTCACGTTTTGTACAGTGTAGGGCAAAAACACAGAAACTAAGGTCTACATTTCAGTGCCTCTCCATATTAAACTGGTTAAATGTATATTAATATAATCGTACCCTGCGATACATGAACAGTGTTGATCCTGCATGTTGTCATCCGCGATTGTGATGACTGACTGTAATATGAGACTTCTCCCGCTTGCATTGTGATCTGTAAACCCTCGCTTCGAGTTACCCACCATATTTCTTTTTAAATATTTTATTAATCCCTCCATGGAATATTTAATTCCCATTTGGTGGCCTTCTGTGTCCAAAATTGTGCAAAAACATAGTGGGACGAGGTTCCCTCATTGTAAGACCGAACAGCAACGAGTAACTTCGAGGGATACAATAACTAAGTCAAAAGTCACTAAAGTTAAGCTGTAAACAAACTACTCCGTGGACGAATTCAACATCACCACCACTAATTTCCGACAGCTCTTTCAGTCTTTATTTTAAATTGACAAGTTGGAAAGTCTGAGGTGAAATAAAGTCTGAGAGTACGTTTGCAAGAGCTTTTAAAAGTGGACTAATGAGTTTTCCTGTTTGGTGTGTTGGCGTTTAATGTCCCCAAACACCTCTGTAGTCTCATTTAACCAATTAGCAATCGCCTATTTACAATAACAAGTAAAAGCTTTAAAACATAACAGTCGGGATTTACTGATGTATTTTATGTCATAGACTGCAGTCTGAAAATATCTTTGACCATGGACCTTATTTTAGCCATCGAATCGAAAGCCCATTAAAATGGTAACTAATTTCTGGGTTTTAGGATTCATTCCTGCAGCACTCTATACGAAATATAGGTTAAGCAGAAGCTTTTGTGTGTGTACCGAAGGTGAACTGTTGGCCAGTAGTTGACAGTGCTGTTTATCTTTCTCTGCCAGGAAGGATTTGACTCTACTGAGCTCCTCCTTCAGCTGAGCAATGGTGTTCTCCTTATTCACATCCACAGACTTCAGCATCTGCAGCTCAGCACTCAGCTTAGTGTTCTCAAGCTCCCGGTTCTTCAGGTGAATCTGTGCCAAACACACACACATATACACTTGATTCAAATAGACTGTTTGACTTTCTCTTTGCACATCTGCTGAGTAATAACCTGGGCCCTTGGCAAATAAAACTAGCAGTGTACCAAAGCCAGTCCAGATCCCGGACGAGCCCCCAATTATCCACACGATCTCTAAAATTAAATTCAAGTTTATTCGTATAACGCTTTTTACGATATGACCGCTGCAAAGCAGCTTTACAGGAAATTAGGTTTCAATAATATATTTATTTATTGTAGAAACTTAATATATTTAACTTTAGGCAAACTTTGGTAATTCTGTATGTTGTCTGAGGTTTGGCATCCTCTGAGGGGTTGGAATCATCTCTTCTCAGGTGTAAAATGAGGTGCATTTCTGCATGGTGAGAAAGTATGCAAGCTAAACCTAATTATAACGCAGCAGTAAGAGAGCAGCATCTCTGCTCCTCCCCCACCCTTATCTTTCTCTGCCTCAGGCAGCTGCTATTAAGTGAGGGCCGGCTGTGTTTCCGTGGCTACAGCCCAGCGTTAACACCCAGTTCCTGTGCTCACCAAAAGAAAGTATGGATGGAGGGTGAGACAAAGTGAGTGATGGAGAGTGATAATTACAAAGTGCAAGCTAGAGTAATTAGGAAAAGAATGAGGGTCTGTATTACACTTCTCTGTGGATAAATGCATAAGCATTTTTAAATCAACAACTCAAAAATGTCTGTTTGTTGGTTTTAGGTAAATTAAATAGGTAAGGGATAAAAAGAAAGATACAAATACTAAGAAATTATACTTTGGAATGGGCATGTATTAAACCAAAATATACAGAGTAAGGATAAATAAATGTCTACATTTACATATTCAAAATATAAAAAAGTGCTTTTTCTAAGCTTTTGTGTAATGCATATATATATATATTTCAATCTGAAAAACTAAAATAATAAATAAATAAAAACTAAATAAATATATAAAATAAAATATAGCAGAGATTCAGTTTGGATAGTTGTTTGACACTTGCATGTAGTTGTATGTCACAGACCAGTTACACTTGAGTCAATGTTTGTATTTTATAAATAAAATGCATTACTTTAAATCAAATAAATTATGCTGTGGTAATTGAAGGATTGCTTCAGTTAAAAAAATTACAGATTTCACATTGAAAATAAAAGTTCAACAAAACTTTTAAATAAAAGTAAAGAAAAAACTCACAGGAATGCAATTTATCTCATTATCTCTGTAAAACTGTTATAAAAGTGCATTTATTATTAAGAGGACAATATATGCATCACGAATGACCAATGAAATATGTACTTTGAAGGCCTAAATAAAGTTGAAAACGGAGGAAAAAGCAGTAGCCTATTTTATTTTATTCTTTGGAAATGTAAACTGTAAAAGTAAAAATATTTAATTTCAAAAGTAGTGAAGTAATTTTTCTAAAAATATTTATTATAAACAAACAGTAATTAAGTGCAATTTTTCAGGTACTTTACACTCCTGGCATAAACAGCTTATACTGTGAGGGCACAGTGTTCTTGCATTTGGGTAACCAACAGGGACGTGTGTGAGGTAGTGAGTGGCATTACCTTATAGAGCTCCTTCTCATCTTTCTCATTCTTCAGCTGACACTCAAGAGCCTCTTTCTCCAGGGTTAACTTCTTCACTCGATCCTTCAGGCTGTCAAATCAGAGCCATTATCAATCATTCAGCCACACAAGGAACATATCTAGAACATGTTAAAAAACTCTTTTCTTGTCAAAATTCATATGACATCTCCTGATCCTATCTAAAGATATGTAAAACAATTAAATGGTTTGTTACAGGGATGTCAAAAGTCCTGTCACTTCGATACCAAAGTACTAAATTGTAAGTAACTAAACATCAGTTTTTCTGCAGTATCACTATTACTGATTGTTTACTTGAAAAAAACTTTATTGTAAAATACTTGAAGGCTACACGCCATTTATTTTTTTGAAAGATGTTTTTTAAACGGACACTGTGGACCAATAGCATATTGTTTTATCTGTGGTACTGGAACTGAGAGCAACGAAATTTAACTGGAATTGATTATGGAAATGGTGGTAGCATGACAACCCTAGTTTGTTATAATATATATATTGCCTCTTTGTAGCTACTTCATTATAGTAGGAAATCGCACCCGTCTAGTTCGGTCTCCTTCAGCAGGCCTTTTTGTGTGACTCCGATCATATCCTCCTCTAACTGCAACAGTCGTGCCGTACTCTCCTCCATTCTGCTTTTCACCTCCTCTCTCTCCTTCTGCATGCTCTGGGCAGAGAGCTGCAACTCCTGTGTACACACAGAAACAGATAAGAGAGCAAATCCCCTTGGTCATAAGCATGTTGTCTTCCCAGCTGCTGCAGAAATGATGGGAGTTATTGCAGAATAGAGTATTGACTCTTGAGTTATACTTGAGTGTGGTCTCGGAGAATCTGCAAACATGACTAATGGGAAAGCAGGTCTCCAAATCCCACTCCAGTCTCTTCTGCAGTACCACTTCATGTGCAGCATTTTTTGAATTATTTTAGCAGCACATTAAAAAAAACATAAAAGTGTGGTCATAAAATTAACAGCCAGAAATGGGTGTGCTTGTTTTCATCTTTAAACTAGCTCTGCCTCAGAGCTGATACATTTATACTTTATGAAAATTGCCATTAAAAACAACAATTGGCAATGATGTTGATTATCATGTCTGTAAATATGTAAATTATTATTATTATGTATTTTTTTTTTTTATGTAAAGAGTCCAAAGAGAGACTCTCACTAGAGGGTGCTGACAGCTTGTGAACTTAGATGTAAACAGTTTAAGACTTTTTTTGCAATTCACATCATATTTGAGAGGACAAAATACTCTTTTACCCATTCAAAAAATATATATATTTCCAATATATTTGTACAATATTATGAGGTCAAGTCAGGACAATAACAAAAATCTGGAAAATAATTCCTTTTCCTCTTTTTAACCATTATTTGTCCTCTCACCTGCACATCTTTCCTGAGCTGAGCGCTGCTCTCTTGCTCCTGCTCATATTCTTTCTGTAGTCTGTTCTTCTCATCAATAAGTTCATCCCTTTCCTTCTGAAGTAGGTCCATGTTTTCCAAGATCTCCTTCTTTTCCAGTAGAATTTGTTCCATCTTTTGCTGGAAAAAGAACCAAAAGTGACAATCCTGGCATGTGAAAACTGGCATGTGAAAACTGACAAGAAATGTATAGTTCAAGAAATCTCGAGTTCAGTAGTTACAAAACAAAATCCCCTCACCTCCAGGTAACTAGCCTTGGTGGTGACCACCAGGATATCAGATTCTCCGTCATCCTCCATTGTCAGCAGTTCCTCCTCTGTGGGGCTGTTGGCGCGTAACTGGAATGGAGTGCTGGCCCCACGGATCTCTCCCTTATGTGTGACATAGCAAAACTGGTAGAATTCACCATCATCATTTGGGACGTAGTAACCTGCAAATATCCCAGAATCAAGCAGAGAAAATGACCCTATCGTTAAAGCAGTTCATGGAATGTTTTACACCAAACTCAATTGTCTTTCCCATAGGTTTTAAAACAAATGACTCTAATGAACGACAACTAAGACTAATGAACATAGCCTGAAGTCCATTATTTACATCATAATTTGCAGTTATACAGCAGCTTTATGACAGACTCATGTCCATTTTATATAATGGTATATTTTCTTAATTGGCGTGAGGAATCCGGACTCATGCCATGAAAACCCTGTAATCCCTCCCAAAGACTCCAGTATGTGACCTGAACCACTCCAGTAAAACTGGCCCATCAACACTTCAGCCCTCTAATAGGAGGCCTCAGTGTTTCCTATTTTATTGCATCCGTCACTACATATTAAAAGCCCTCAACGAACCTTTGATGGACCTCCTCTCTGGCATGACATTCACTGAAGAAATGCTGGCATGAAAGCCCATTTTGACAATGCCATTTTACCTTGGAAAACCACAGATCTGTTGACTGCAATTCCATCGGTGTAGTTGTCTGGAAGAGGTGACCACAGAAACGTGTAGTAGTCACGAGCGGTGCTCCAGCCAACCTGTCAGAAACAGAGAGGTTTTAAATGGTTGGTATAATTGACTTAAAGGGGTCCTATTTTGCTTTTTCACTTTTTGAATTTTAGTCAGTGTGTAGTGTGTATGTTTGGCCATAAAACGATCTACAAAGTTACAAATCTCAAAGTCAACTCCAAAGGGAGATATTTAGTTAAAAAAAAAAATCCCTTTTCAAGAACTACAAGGAACGGCTCGTTTGGACTACAAAGATGTTTTCCTGTATTTGTGACATCACACATTTTAAATCCCGCTTACAGAAATTCGACTGGTTGTAGGGTGGGAGAAAGCTTGGTTGAGCACTGCACATTCCAAAATCAAAACCCAGTGCATGCGTTTTTATATCATTGTATTTCTGATGGAAACCAACTGCGTTACCGGGGAAACCTCGAGCGCCTCCCGCTGGCAGATAATTAATCTGCATATATATGCGGCCACAAATAGTGTAAGTCTGTGGGACTGTGGTATAAATAAATTCAACTGTATAACAGTTTCACTGCAATTCATGTTATAATTAAAGAACAATAAACATAATACATATTACCGTTGCACTTATGTGTACATAGTCAATGCAGTTATTTTTAAGCTGTTGTTGACATCCTATCTAAATCGTGATTTAGCCAAAAACAACAACAACAATAACATTACCACTTTAATATGTCTTGCATTATCCATGCATGCAAAGGTTCTGCACGATCCTCTTGTTCAATATTCTCGAGGTCCGAATTGATTTGACGAACTTGCTGTTCTGGCAAGGGGCGGGGCAGTACTGAAACCATCTAAGCTGTTCGCCAATCACAACGCACTGGGACAGCTAACCAATCACAACACATTTCGTTTTTCGGAAGGCGGGCCTTCATCAAACCCGGAACTAATCCAGTCGTTTGTGTCAGGCTGGGGAGAAAGGTATTGTAATAATGTAAATTATGTGAAAAATAATGTGATTTTCGAACCACCAAGCATGAGAGCATGTTCTAGTACATGAAAACAAAATCAAGACTTTGTAAAAGAGCATAATAGACCCCTTTAAAGCTCATGTATTTTTTATATGTTAAAAAAAATGAAATTTTTATTTTATTGTTTGTCATTTAAATGCTTGGTTAGTGTATTTGTTTTCAATCAAAATGAAGGAAATAACCAAAACATTAAAATAAAGTATTGGGTAGGGTTAGGGTAGGTGTAGGGAGAGCTTTATTGTCCCAATAAGGTGGCATCAATTTAATAATTTTAATAAAAATGTACACTCAATAAGTTATTATTGCATACTGTTTTATAATGTACTACAATACTGAGGTGCAGATAGTAGTATAAAAAGTAGCAAGTAGTATAAATAGTAGAAAATCCTGCTATTTTAACATACTGTAAATAGAATCTATAGCTATTTGCACTTAGTGTAAATAGCATATCACTAAAAAATGCTGCTATTATACTTAGTGTAAATAGAATCCTTTGCTATTTGCACTTAGTGTAAATAGCATCTACCGCTAAGAAAATATGCTATTCGCACTATTGCAATAGTGAAAATAGCCGCTGCCTTTTAAATAACTGAAATAATTTAGCAAATTGGCATGACACTGTAACACAAATTAGGCTTTGCTTTTATGAAGAGTAGTCATCCTCTCAGAATAACACTGAAAAAAAATTGAATCAGAGCATTCAGACTGAGAACTATTAAAATATAAACCTACTGTTTAAAAAAATAGAGTAGAATAAAAAGAGTAGAAAAAAAACAAACAATAATCTAGAATCTCCAGTCCAGAATTCTAGATAACTTCTAGTTGGATAAAAACATTATAAAACTGATACAGTATACTTTTAAATACACCTGCTATATAAATACACACATATATATCCACTATCCATATAAACACTTAACATAACATATCTGTAAGTTCACAATATACCCTAGAAGTCGCCCGTTGATCGGACGATTTTTGGCATTTTTTAATGAATCGGCATCGGCCGATTGTGCTGCAAATTAGGCCGATTAATATACAGGCGCGTCTGCAAGCAACACGTGATGCTGCCTCGTGCGGCAAGCAGATTGCCATTCCACTGGCACAACGGATAACCCTGTGATGTCCCCCTCTGCCTGCTAACTTTTTGAAGAGAGAACTACCTGGTAATCCCCAAGAATAACTTAAGACTATACGTTCTTAGTCCGATTCGTTCTTAATCATTGCATTTTTGGTAAATATGACGCCATACTTTTGGAGTAGTACCGAATAAATGCGCGGCTGAAACAATTCCTCGAGTAACTGGATGCACAAAAACAGAAAATTATTATTGCCTCGAAGTGTTTTTTTTGCTGTGCACTACTTTTCGGCAGCCGAAAATTTATATTCCGCGCTGAACGCTGCCGCTGCTCACCGGAAAAGCCCTCTCACAGCCGTCAAGAATGACACAAATGCGCCATGTGATGCTACGTTTAACTATGTCCGCTCTTCATTCTGAACTCAGTTACAGCTCATGCTCACCGGAAAACTCAAATAATGCACAACCCAAGAAATCTGTGTACAGACTTAGTGTTTCGACACTGTTCAGTTTGTAATCTAGCACTTGCATGTGTTGTTCATGCTGCAGATCAGAAGAAATCTAATTTCAGACCGTCTGATCATCATTTCTAAAAAAAACAGAACGCTCAAGCATTTATTCAACATCATAATCTCTGTACAAGAAAATTCTCACAGTTTTATTCATTTGACTACAGAACATGTAAAATAGTTTGTTTCCAAGAGTGCTGTTTTTGTTTTAGTAAATTCCCTTTGTTTGCAAAAAAGTTAATTTTCAATAATTTAAAGATAAAAATTAATAAATATTTAATTTAAGCAATTACTTGAATTAGATTTTATGAGATGAAAAAAAAAAAGATCGAAAATCGGCCAAACATATCGGCCCCCAAAAAATCGGCATCATATATCGGCCATCGGCTTTCCTGATTTCTAAATATCGGCATCGGCCAGAGAAAAACCCATATCGGTCGACCTCCAACATATTTCTACATTCAGAATTTTGTATTTTTTGAATATCTTTTATACTCACTAAGGCTGCATTTATTTAATGAAAAAATACAGTAAAACAGTAATATTGTGAAATATAATTACAATTTAAAATAACAGTTTTCCTTGTGAATTCAATTTAAAATGTTTATGAATTTTTAAAAACAATGCCAGTCATTATTCACATTAATTAAATTCAAAAATAACTATTGTTTTAATTTTTTATATTTGTTTAATTTTAAATTCACATGCCTCTAAAATAAAAACACAAAAAATAAAGAAATAATGGTGCAGCTTTTGGCAAATGTGAAGCTATTAAGCCACTAAGTGTTTATGTGAATTCTCCCATATACACTAAGAGGAAGACTGCAAATGCTTCGTCAGGCTGTCGTGGTCTTTGACCATTGCCCG
Source organism: Ptychobarbus kaznakovi (assembly GCA_027422405.1). NCBI lineage: Eukaryota > Metazoa > Chordata > Actinopteri > Cypriniformes > Cyprinidae > Ptychobarbus > Ptychobarbus kaznakovi. The sequence continues at coordinate 10,603,186 of CM049803.1, read as the reverse complement.
ATTCACTTCATGTTGCAACATTCTTTGGCACATTGCGCATTTTTCTCATCTCCATGAGGCCTTTGAGATGAGAGCATAAAAACATGAACTCGGCTGTGTTTTACGGGGGCAAGTGAAACTCAGCCTGTCTGCCACGTGTTTCTCGCCAAAGCCTCGTGAATATGTTCGGTTGAGGGAGCGCGGCTACAACTCACCCTTAACAGGAAGAAGAAAATAGGTGAAAATTTTATACATACTTCAGAATGGAAACCAAGATGTAATTATATGAATTTTATGTGTTGTTAACTGATGGTTGATGAGGGGGAGTACAGAAAATACATCCATAATTTCAGCCCTCTATCATAAAACTGTCAAACAAAATCAGACTCACATCGGGCTGACTGTGTTTGTGAACATGCAAAAGCACAAGCCTAGTACCTGCTATTGGCATCTACGTGGAAACTCTACCGCATCCTGGAAGTAACCCACAGACACACACGCAGTAAGAAATACAAACTCACTACAGCTCAGTCCGATTAGAAAGTTGTGTGGCTTGTTTGCTCAAACCACACAGCTGTCCTCGATGTCCACAATAACATTAGTGTTGCAGAAATCCCCTGATTGTACAAGAAAGTTGCCCGAGGTGCTAGAGCTGTAAAGAGCAGGAAGCCATTAAAGGCATAGCCCATACGGAGCGTCATTACTGCCTGGACCAAACTCCACTCATTAGAGACGTTCGGGGTGAAAGAGGGCGAAAATTAAGCCCTGTGTGTCTCTTATTAAGGTTTGCGGAGGGAACGGTAACCAAAGGAAGAAAAGATGGATGAGAATGAAAATAGCATGAGAAACTACACAAATAAATATAGACTAAAAATAAAAAAGACCAAGGAAAATCACTCATTAGTATAATTACTATAATTCACTGAATAACATTTTAACGGGTGAAAAACATAATAGAAAATATATAAAATAGTTTTTTTTTTTTACTTGACTAAAACTAATATTATATTATATAAAATGTAATCAACTGCAAGGACAAAGGTAAAGCTAACAAATACAAATATAGATACTTACATATTCCACATATATAACCACTATCCATATAAACATTTTATATAACATAAATAATTTCTATTCTATTTCTACTCTAACTACTTGAATAAAAAATGACTCTCAAACACTAGCATTCGCTATTCCTTTGACTTGTTTATTTTATTTAAAAAGACCCTCTAACACTAACGTTCCCTAATCTTTTTATACTTGTTCTCTTTTATATTTAGTTTATTATATTATTTTTTTTAACTTGCGTACTGCATTTGGCTAACGGAGACTGAGCACTTACACATCATTGCTCTTTTGTTGATTTTGATTGCTTCTATTGTCCTCATTTGTAAGTCGCTTTGGATAAAAGCGTCTGCTAAATGATGTAAATGTATACAATATGTGAAATGTTTGGAATAATTATATTTTTTTAAGTCTTTTATACTAACCAAGACTGAATTTATTTGATAAAATACAGTAAAAACTGTAATTTGTGAAATATTTAAGATAACTCAAGAATACATTTTATAATACATTTTAAATCAAATAAATGCAGCCTTGATGAGAGTAAAAGACTTATTTTAAAAGCATATACAAAAATTTTTTTTGGCAGTGTATAAGAAAAATATATAATTAAACTGTGATAATTATATTATAACAATATATTACTTGTATTAACATGCCTCAAACTCAAACAACAAAACATTAAATAAATAAATAAATGGTGCAGCTTTTGGGAAATCTGAAGCTACAAAGTCACTAAGTGTTTATGTGAAGACTGTAAAATAAAATACAATAAAAAAGTATTTGTTTATAAAAGCCATGCAGTTTAATATTTAGTGCAGTAAATATCTTACAAGTGTACAAACATTTTCTGAAACTACTGAATATAATGAATAAAACTCTACAGAGCACAAAAGAACATCCCAGTGTTTGTGAGAAAGCACCTAATTCCCTGACTCGCAATGACGCACGGACTTGGCCCATGACTCTGTCTGTGCTGCTGACTACATGCAGCATTGAGTACAGCCAGTCTATATATCAGGATGCAGTACAGAGAACAACTACTGCGCTGACAGGATAATTATAAAGCAGTGTTCGCCTTCTTCACGGTAAGTCTGATGGCGTGTTCTGACAATCCAACATGACGCTCACAAGTTTTTCAACTAGAGTCTCTCTGTAACCATTCCAACTTCATAAGAGAGCCATAGGCAGCATGCCTGCTCAAACAAGAAACAATAGGCAAAAGGCAAATTCAATGATGCTAAGCACATTTATCCTTTAGAGGCTTTAAAACATCCTTACACATAATCTAATGTCATAACATACAATGCTATGGCTCAGATAATGGTGATTAAGAGGAGGAAGTAGTTGGAGTTCTCCATTGTTTGAATCACATTTATGCTATATTAAGATTTCCTGATTCCAAGAAGTGTACCAAGACTTTCCTTATATAAAGTTGGTGTTCAGGTGTGATCAGTTAATCTCCTGAACACTAGGTGGCAATAATATCCTTGCGACTACCTGCTGCTCCAGGCAAGTGACTCATGGAACAGGTCTTGCAATTTTCTGGTGTTTGGCACGGCTGCCTTTTGTCTGTCAACACAGACAGAGCCATGTTGTGATTTATAATCATGTGCCCTTCATTGCCAGAGGTTATTCCGTGTCTCTGGATGCAGAAAAATGCACGTCAGTCAGCCAACTCTGTTTGGAGGAACAACGCCTTCCCTTTAGGGTATATGAAGACACTGTGATCCAGTGGCATGCCAGACTACATCATTTAAGTTCCATCATAACTCAGAACATAAACAAAGATTGCAATTGGACAGAAAGTAAAATTATGTAGAACTGTTGTACTCAAGGACCAACTGCCATTCCTGTATGTAATGAGGGAGTTTAAGGGTGAATCCCAATTCTCTGTCTTACCCCTTCCCATTAGTTTTGCGCGTTCACGTGAGAGTAAGGGCTGTCCTAATTCTCGTTTTGATCGAGGGGTAGGGCTAAGGGGAAGGGGTAGATACCCCTTAAAACCAAGAATTTTCGCGAGCTTACTTGAAACCAAGGGGTACCCAGAACACACTGCGGCCAGATCATCCAGAGAGTATTTTCAGCTTAAATAATTGATTTAAAATTACGACAGTCTTGTTTTGTGCTCTACACAGTCCTGTAAATATATATTTGCAACCATGCTCTTAATTGAAACATTTTTTTTAAATCGCTATTTTTCCACGCTAACGCTACATTGCTGATTTGCACAACAGTCCCGCATTTCTCTGACTAGATAAAAACATCACTTAAACCCACGCAATCGACATACACACACTTGCAGATGGCAAGTTTGTGATCAACACTTGTCGCCTCTGGTGACGTAGCAGCCAGCTAGCGACGATGTATGATGACGTAACCGTAACCAAGTGGCGTCTCATTTCATAGGGGTATGTTTTCACCCCTAGCGCTTACCGGTTTCGAGGGACAAGGGCTAGGGGTTAAGACAGAGAAATGGGATTCACCCTAACTTTGTGCATTGCATCTGCTTTCTCAGTAGATATATAATGTGGAATTTAGGTGAGGTTGGAAATGTCAGATTTATGAAGTTTGAGCACATAAATATCCAAGAAAATAAGGACTATCTTAAGTTTCTGTGCCATATTACAATACTATTACGGTAATATTTACGAATTATGATAAGACGGTGTAGAGCAGACAGAAAGGAAATTGGAAAAGAGAGAGGGGAGGGCAGGGATCGGGAGAGGTCTATGAGCTGGGATTAAAACTCGGGATGCCCGTAACGCAACGACACTGTCCACATTTTTTAAAAGATGCCATGCATAAATAAGCAATGTAATAATCACAATAGAATGTATTTCTGTATTATTTTTCCGACATGAAGTATCATAATGACTGGCCAACTCAGAAGTAGGAGCTTCCCAGGCCAACTCAAAGCCTCTTAAAGGTGGGGTATGTATTTTTTCAAAAACGCTTTAGTAAACTGAGTCGGGCCGAGTACCAAAACAAACTTGTAGCCAATCAGCAGTAAGGGGCGTGTCTACTCATGATGCAGAGGAGAGAGTACTCAGTGCACATGACAGACATTAGACAAGCCGAGCTACGATAGACAGATAGAGATGGCGGATTAAAAACAAAAGAGGAAAACGTCTGCGGAACAAAACAAGGCTTACACAGTGTCTACAACAGCTAAAGTCGGTCTACACTGGATACGACAAAGCAACCGTTGAAAATCATTTGAAATTTGTGTCAATACGTCATAAACCGAACGTCGGCAGCAGTTTACTGTCGGGGATTTGGCGTGCCGCGCCACATCCAGTGTAAACAGCATCACTGATTATAATGTTCTATAGTATTTTGTCTCACCGCACCGCTCGCGTCTGGTGTAGACACGTTGTTATGTAAATATCGGATCAGCTTTCCAGCGCTGGAGAGAACTAAAGGAGCGGGAAGGCCTGCGATCGGACGCCGAGGTTGCTTTGTTTCTTCACGATAGGTGAGTAACATTAGTTTTGCTTTGTTTCACAGAACTAATCGGTGCCTGGGATGTGTACATATGTGTGGGGTGGAGCTATTAAAATAGGGGCGAGACCCTTTTGGGGTAGGGGCGTGTTTGTTTTGGTGATTTGAAATATCAATATTGGCTATAGAAAGCCCATCTTACTCCTCCTTTAAATGGATCGTTCACCAAAAATGAAATTTCCATCATCATTTACTCACCCTCATATCGTTCCAAACCTATATGGATTTATTTTTTCTGCTGAACACAAAAGAAGATGTTGGTAACCAAACAGTTGATGGTAGCCATTGACATCTTTAGTATGTAAAAACATTCTAATGGAAGTCAATGGCTACCATCAACTGTTAGGTTACCCACATATTTCAGAATATCTTCTTTTGTGTTCAGCAGAAGAAAGAAACTGGTGGTATACAGGTTTGAAACAAGTAGAGGGTGAGAAAATGAGGGAATTTAAATTTTTGGGCAAACTGTCCCTTTAAAGCAGGGGTGTCAAACTCATTTCCTGGAGGGCCGAAGCCCTGCAGAGTATAGATGCAACCCTAATTAAGCACACCTGATCCGACTAATCAAGTCCTCCAGGCTTAGATGAAAACGGCATAGTATGTGTGTTGGAGCAGGGTTGGAACTAAACTCTGCAGGGCTCCGGCCCTCCAGGAACTGAGTTTGACACACCTGCTTTAAAGCTAGATATTTTACTATTGACAAAGTTTGGTCCACATATTACAGCTTGTTCTGGCTGAAGAACCCCTTATATGGCAATATATTGTATTTAAATATGGCTGTGTGATAATGTATAATATATTTTTTTTATGCACCACGTTGGAAGTTTCCCTTTATATTTGTTCCACATGTAAGCAAAACAGACATTACAGATGATATATGCCTAAGTTATTTAGAATGCAATCAAATCAAATAATATATTTGGAATCAAATCTACATGTTGTGAATCAGAATATAACTTAATCAGGAAATTCATATTGATATACAACCTTAAATACCTAGGTAATTCTGAAAATACCACACCACTTTCTTCTCAAGTATATCTCATCTCTTTTACTACTTGAACCAAACTGTAAGTATCTTTGAAAGATTTAATTGCATGAACTTCACAATCTCCAAGTTAATCAGAACAGAACTGGTGATTTCAGCCAGCTCTTTCCATTTGATATGGATCAGATGGACTGTGGACAATGGAGATTTTAATCCACCTTCTAAGAATTTGAAAGTTGTACCTGTTTTTCACGGGGGGGTTGTCCCTTTTAATCAAGAACATTGGCCAGAATGTGATAGAGCTGCTGAGAAGCAGAAGCCCTCCTGACAGCCGGCCATAAAACAGCTTCATCAGACTCGGTATATCACACGCAAAGTAAAAAGTTCTAAAACGCCACTTTGATCTGGTCGGATCCGAACCCAGACACTAAACCCTGACAGTGACCACACTCAACTCCCCCACCACTAACCTACAGCAGTCAGATGTTCCTTTTATTTCCTCTCGCCGTACAGTCCACATCCATAATGCTGTAAATTCTGTTTGTTTTATGTTCTCTCATCCAGCAGTAGCTGGGGAACTCCAGAAAGCAGATGGAGCCTAAACACTCCACTTATCCTGCCAACCCACATATTTCATTGCCGTGCACACCGTCATGACCACACTCGTGTTCAACTACACTCCAGCATGACGCACCGATTTGTGCCAACATAGTGGGATTTTCAAACTACCAGCGGGTTGTAATATTTTATATCTTTTTTTTTCTCTGCCAAGCAAACTGCCAAGATCTTTCACAAATACTCAAACCGCATTCTGTTATAAAAGCCGCTAGTAAATGTTCACTTGATGAAAACCTTGTTAGAAGAGGAACCAGTTGTGACTGAGATTTTCCTGGATATGATTCACAGTTTTTCCCGAATAACTTGAATAAGACATGCATAGCCCATCAGTTCAGGGAGTCACATCACATTTCCTTCGGGTTTAAAAGAGATTCATTCCTAGTTAGCTCTCCATAAAAATATCTTCCTCAAAAACCACAGCAGGTGATCATCTTAATGGCTTGCGAGGAAGTGACCGGCTATATAGCCTACTTTGGAACCAACATCTAATATGCATCAAGCACAGACATTTGGGTTACACTATATATAACAGCAGCAGTTGTGTTCTAAAATGATATCTACAACAACAAAAAAAAACTTTTTTGAGTAAGACTAGAGCGAAATCTGGTTCTGCAAATCTTTTACAGCAGGAAACATTTAAGTGACCAGCAGTAAATCCAACATTATGTTAAGCAGCAGTAATGGCGACTCCCTGAACATTACACTGCCAAATATGACGGCAGGGGCCTTGTAATTTCCACACTGTGGAAAGTGAAGATAGGAAATGGAATCAAGACATTAAATTTGCAGTAACATCACACATGATTCCTATAAAATGGTAGGAAACCAACTTGGCTGACTTGAGCACTGTCCTGAAATACGTGAAAAGGCTAGCAGACGTAAAAAAAAGGAGGGTTGAAAGTTCAATAGGTTAACATTGTGTTGACTGGAATACTTGAATTCTAATACTTCACTTTAATAGCTGATATATGATTTAGTAGAATAAAATGGGATCAAGCAAACAACTAGACTGCGGTTCATACATCAAAAAGAGAAAACAGAGAACTAAGCCTTTATTTGCCAAACAACGTTCGTTGGTGTAATCTGTTAACAGTGGCTTCAGGTGCCAAAAATGGACAAAATGTAGACCAAACCCCAAAAGAAGGCCATACTAGTCAAGGCTCGATGGCCCTGGGCCAGCATGAAAGATGCACGGGACAGTTGCCGGATTTGTTACTGGCCCGATCGAGCCACTGCTGCATCCTCATCATTTTTAAGCTTTGATCTTATGTGATGTTAATTAAGTGCAAAAGAGCGTGATGTTGTTATGTCTTCTTTCCCTTGAACAGATGAGCGAATGAACATTCGTGATTTTAAAGCATTCATGCGAAGACGATGAGAAATCTCAACTCCTGTTCAGCGCACAGCACACACACAGGAAAGTGTATCTCTGATATAACATATGAACACAAAAATGGGGTTTCCTTTCATGTCTTCCACATTTGAACACACACACAATATCCTTCGAAAACAGTATGATGTCTTGAGTCAGTCACACAGTTGCATTTGTCACTGGCCCAATCAGGCTGCATCCTCATCATTTTTAAGCTTTGCCAATTTGAAAACCATTCAAGGGATGTCTTAACAGACAAATTATAACATTCAAGTGATCCATATCAAAGTACTCTGCTGACAGTGCGCACAGCACACACACAGGAAGCTGTATCTCTGTCTTAACAGTTTCCTTTCATGTCTTCTTGCATTTGAACGGAGAAAACGACTTGAGTCATTTGAGAAAGAAATGGGATGTTTAAGCTTATATTTGATCCATACTTTGTGTCTTAAAGTGACAGAGACTAATTTACCAATCGACAATCACTCACTGCTCTTGACCCAATAACTTTAACCATTTTTAATCTGTATTTAATTTATACAGTTAATACTATGCAATGTTATTTTCCATTTGTTTATTCAATTTCTGTACCTAAACACCTACAAACCTGAAAAACTTAAAGCGTTATTTAATTTGTATCTAGGGCTGTCACTAACGACTATTTTTATTTCGATTAATCTATTGACTAATTTATCGATTAATCTAAACTATTAATTTTCCACCCAAAAAATCAACAATTTTACTTAAGAATATTTTATTAAACAACATATTCTATTAATCCACATTTCTATGAAATCCTTTTTTAAAGCAAAAGTAAAGTGCAACAGAGTGCAAGAAGCGTCCAAATCACTGAAATCAAAGTCCAGTATTATAGTACAAGAATGACAACATATCCACGTGTTCTAGTCTACAAATAAAAAAATTACAATCACAAAACACTTTTTAAAGGAGTATTTACCAGAAATATTATTTACCAGAATTTATTTAGGTGAAAAATGTAAATGTGCAATATTTCTGAAAAACAGAAAGAAAGAAAAAACACTTTTTTTATGAAACCATTAAAATGGAATCCAGAAAATAATGGAAAATAGAATTTGGAACAGATACAACTATAAAAATCAATTAATTAGACAGGCTTTTTGATTGAAAACATTTTTATTTAACCATTTAAAACAAGAGTATAGAAAAATGGAAATGGAAATAACTGAGTTTGGAAATAAAACGGATTTCATAGGGTCCTATAATTATAATATTTTTTGTGGTAATAAAAATAGATGTAAGTGAACAATAGCTTTTAAAATTACTTAAAATACATATATAATAGCAGTGATGCATTAATAATTAGTTCAAATAAATTATCAAAAGCAAGAAATCATATGGATTTATTGAACAAAACTGTTAAAATACATAATGCATTATAAACAATAGAACTAATGTAGATTACGCATTACAACAAATTTTTACACATTACTGCGAGATCTAATCGTTGTTTAATATTGACCAAGCACAAATGTCCACTTAATCTTTAATATTAGGTCATTTCTTTGGGACAGATATGCTATAGCTACTATAATTAAATGAATATGTGGACATCAAAACGTGTAAACTCATAGAGTGAGCGTTTGAGCTTTTATTTTGAAACCGTGATGTATTCTCCAGTGTTTGCGTAGATTTATAAATTATTTACCTTGCAAATCTGATGAAATGGCGCACGTTGCGTTCCCAGATGAACGTTATAATAAACACAAACTCACAACAGCATGCAGAGATGGAGTTTGAGACACATGTAAATGATACGTTTCTGTGGAACTACTGTGAACGCTGTGAGACGCACGCATGTCATCTACACGCATGTAAATAATTAAAGCTCATATACTGTGTTAGAACTGCATCGCATATAATTATTTAATTAAATCATAGCATTTGTGAATTCACAATTATGCTTAATTATTTTTTTAATGGGTTTAATATATCATGCAGCCTTGGGAAATGGTCTAATAATGTGTTTTATGGATTCTCCTCCATGAAATGCGCCACTTCCGGTATTTTGCTGGTTAGTCGACGCAGCAAAATGAAGTCGACGATTTAAAAAAAAATCGAATAGTCGACTAAAATCGCGACAGCCCTATTTGTATCTTTGTTTTATTGTATTTCTTTGTGCTATTGCTTGTAATTTGTTTATTTGTTCTTATTTTATTATGGACTGTTCACTTAATAATGTTTCAACTTTATATTTGTTAAGCTAGTAGTTTTTGCCGTGGTATTGAAGTTGGAATAGAGAATTGTAAAATTGAACTAGTATCTAAAATGTTGGTGTTATATAAGCCTTTTTATTTATTAGAGGACAACTTAACATAGGTCAAAACAATGAAAACAACAAATATCTTTTTTTTTTTTGTGGCAGCCAGTGAAAATGTTGAATAGTCGGGCTGGTAAGCGCCAAAATTTATTTTTGACAGGAATGAAAATGAGGCTGTGCAGTTGTTTAACACCATACTAGGGCTACAACTAACGATTATTTTAATAATCGATTAGTTGGCAGATTATTTTTCCCGATTAATCAGATAATTAAAAAAGGCTACATTTCCATTTTTTTTTTGACAAAAAACACTTCCAAATTCTGCCCAATGTTCTTCAAACAAATGTGCCAACTGAACGCTATGAAAACATACAGTGCTTAACAATTTATTAGACCACCTGTCATAATAAAGAGAAAACACAAATATTTTAGGAATTTGTCAAAGAATTGTTTAAATCCAAAACTGTTTTTGTCATTTATTTGTCAAATAACAAACTGAAACAACTAAATAGTATTTATTCACATAATAAAAAAGGCCTCCTGCCTTTCATAACAGCATGCATTCTTGCTGGCATTGTTTAGGTACTTTTTGACTGTAATTGGTATCTGAAAAAATATTTCATAGATCTTTCATTCTTTCATAGATAACAGCAATAATTATATTATAGCATTAGAAATAGCCTACTCATACTAAAGAGCTTACGCATATTGGAGGACTAACCAATACAGATAGCTAAAAAATGATTTAAGTAAACACCAATACTGTTAGTTTAGAGCAGCAGTGGCACAGAACCTTACATAATTTGTTAAAAACCTTACATACAATTTGTTTTAAGAAATTTAAGCACTGTATATAGGCCTATAGTTTAAATCTCTTCATCAAAATTAAGATAATAATAAAGATTGAATAAAAACACAAACTCAGTGTTAACCAACAGGTAAGAGTAATGTTCTGCAGGAACACGTGTTCACTTTTTGATCACAGTCACGTACTGTAATTTCTTTATCCTGTAAAAGGCGGCTATGGAGCGTCTCATATTTATATTCAGACAATTACACGCTGTTATCCCTTTACAGTTCCTACTCTCATAAAATACGTGCACTACAAGTGGACTTGTAAACCTTAATTTAACGTTCAACAACAGATATTGCACAATGAATGTTTTTGCGCTGAATATTGTCTCCCTCTCTGACGCGCCCGCCGCGCCGGCCCGGCGCTCATTCAGTAAAGATTTAAACTTAACACAGACTGTCAGGATAAAACTTTATGCAAAAATAGAAATGCTTACATTAATTTGTGACATTTACAGATAAAGATATGACTGTAAACTGAAAGTGTTTGCGCTGAGGACGCACACGCATGTGTCACAGCGCCTGACAGGGAAAGCCAATACGCTAATGCATTTCCTTAAAGCTTAAAATAAAGAATGATCATGTTTTGGGCAGCTTGGATCACGTACTTCTCCCGCAGCATCTCATTCTGTTTCCACCACTATTTTTAGATGCATTTTGTACAGAGAAATGCGTTATTCAGTGCTGTAATTTGACGCAACCGGCTGAAGTTGTACGTGCACTGTGGGCAGACCCGACTAATCGATAATGAGAATCGTTGTCTATGATTTTCAGTCTCAATAATAATCGATTTTATTGATTAGTTGTTGCAGCCCTACACCATACCAACTGTTTAGCTGATGAAACGTCTTTCTGTTGACAAACACCTCATAAAACAGATTTGAAAGTTGCGAAAATCTAGTACCTTTATACAGTACAAAACACCTTCATGCTAAAGGTACTTAAAGTTTCTGCAACTCATTACTAAGTTATGATTTAATGTACTAAAATGTTACATTTACTATAATTAATGATATTTGTTTATTAATTGACTTGTTTGAAGGTGGAATGGTGATGAGATGAAACGGAAGAATCCAAGCCAAGTTACAACCTCTTATCTATTCTTCTCTTGTTAGACACTTCATATCCAAGGATTGAGCAAAACATGGCAGAAAAGAGAAGGTATAAAACAGAGACAAAATGACTGTCACCTTGAATATGCCGACCCAGTCCTTGGCATGTGGTTTAATGAACTGCGTGAGAGTGTAATGGCACTCTAATGCTGCATGAGGAAGGTAACTTTTCCCCACATTCTGGAAGATGACATGGGCAAAATTGGACATTTCCATGGTGCTGCTTGCTGCGGTCTCCTCCAGGAATAAAGCCATCTGTCTATCAGCAGCTGCGTCTGTGGGAATACAGGACCCATATAAGAAGTGACACAAGGACACATTTGTGCCAGATTCTACAGTTATCTAGGGTGAATATCTTCATGCAACATTATGAAACAGTCATTATCAGTAACAGAACACAAGGCTTATTTTGTCTGTTTTACTATTTACATGTTGTTAAATCTTCTGATAATTGCTGCACAATTAACAGATTCAAAATCACACACAAGCAACGATGTGTCAGTTATTGAATTTAGTCAAAAACACAGATGGGTCTGTACTGACTACACATTATCTTACTACTAAATATTAATTTGAGTTTAACTTTTTTACTGTGTGTAAACACCTTTAAGTATTTATTTATTTTATGCCTACCATCTCGTTCAAAATAAATCAAATGGACTTATTAATAGATTCCTTAAGTACAATTAAATATATATATATTTTTAACTATAAAACTCAGCAGAGCCTATGTGGACTTGATGAACCTCTTTCAAGTGAAATATGCTGAATAATAACATCACGATGCAAATTGACATTGATACTGCTGATTTTTAATAAATATATTTTTGATGTCGACCGGGAGTAAAACTACGGTTTTGAAATCTCATTCTGTCACTCGCACACACATACATATATATATATATATGCGTCTCAAGAATCCTTGCTATAACAGTTTCTGGTCCCCACTGAGTACCATGGTGTTTTTTACAAACTATAGAAATTAAATTCAATGGGGACTAGCTACTGTTTGCTTAATCACATTCTTCAAAACATTTTTTTTTTTATGTTCAACAGAAGAAAGAAATTTATACAGGTTTGGAACTACTTGAGGGTGAATAAATTATGATAATTTGTATTTCTGAGTGAAACAAGTCAATTTAATCTTAGATAAAACAGCATTGAGCACTTTGTATCTCAACTCCCACAAAGCCCTCCATATTTTTTAATAAAAGACTCTTCAAAGCATAATACTTTATTAAAGTAAATTGCATTTATTGTAACTTAAAGTTAAACTGAGGTAGGTCAAATTAGTATCACCACAACTATCAAACTCTGGGAAATGTACCAATTTAGTATGAATGTACTTTTTGGACTTGAAACACTCATAAGGTGATGACTCGGTAAGCAATGAGCAAACTGAGTCTGATGATTGTCGAGATTGTTCTGTGGTTGTGAACACTAGCCACACTTGATAAGAAAAGGCCATTTGTTGTGTAATCATGGTGATACCTAAATAATATTTCAGCAAGGAAGACCTTAAAATTGTGTGTTGGTTAGTTTACCTGACCAGTTTCTTCAGTTTGTCTTGCTTGGGGAAAATAAGTATTGCAAAGGATTTGAGGAACACATGTTGTACATAAAAACCTTCTTTACCAAGTCTTCACTAAGCTGTCGCATAAATTAATACACACTGCTCATTTGTCCCTTTTTATCTAAAGAAACATTACGTAATCGTATGTGTGTTAAGAGGGCGGTGAGTACAGCGACAGAGCAGGAAATTCCCGACACGACAGAGACTCAGTCACGCTTTCAGAACAGAAAAAAGATTGTTCACACGACACATTTCATAATGCGAAGGAGTGAAAACATTGCGACGGTCAATAATATAGAATAGCTCCCCCTCTCTCTCAAATCTAAATTAGTATGACCTTTATCCGAGTTTGAGTAGGTGACGTCACACATGACGTGTCTTACTGACTTGAACTGTAAAATGCTGTTTTCATCATGTTTACCCAATCATTTAACCCTGTAACAACAAAACTGCATTTATTGCGGCTATTTTATTATAACTTCTGTCACACTATTTTACCTGACACTCCAAAGGTCGTCTCTCTAAAAATAGCACAACACAAACAGAAATGTGACCTTAGATAATTTAGCCGAAAATAATTAGTTTACTTATATGTGTAAATGACAGTAAAAAAAAAAAAAAAATATTTCCTTCATACTTGTTTTCTAGACAATGTTTTGCTAATAGGCCGAAGTTACTAGCACTTACACGTATTACAACTTCGAGTGTTAACCATGTTGTAACGAGGAAAAGTTAAATAAAAATATATATTTCATACCGAATATTATATAAATTGTTTATGGCTATACCAAATATACATCAGGTTTTCTATATTAGCTAAGCTAGTGGTAGCGATGTAGCTTGCTAGCAGGTTTTAGCTTGTCTTAGCCGTCTGGCTAAACAATAACAAACCATAATGTCAAGACAATTACAGCTTATTAGCTTTTGCCATTCAATCAGTGTTCAATCATCCCAAATCCACATCTTATCTGGTCTTTATTTCTCTATAAAAATGCATCAGTTATTATCCCAAGTCAAGTCAAAGTGTGAGGCCGACTAGTTAGTTCAGGAATAACCCTTATCATGCTCCCGACCAACTGTCTTTCGCCACAACAGAGCTCAAAATGATATTAAAAGTCAGTAACATAAAAACATAATAGATACTAAAGACTAATAAGCACATACACAGACAATAAAAGTGAATAAAAGACGACACAATACCTCATTTTCATGCAAACGTATCACAGAAAAACCCAGCGCTGTTATTGACGCACTTTCCAGTCTCAGCGCAAGTACATCCCCCTGTTCTGTTCGTGTCAGTGGTTTCCCGGAACAACACAATAACAACAACACACACTCGCCTCACACATCATATCCGCCACAACTCAATCCAGTTTCATCTTCGTGTAGTTTACACTCCATATCTGTTTCCACTCACCAGGCTAAGACTAATGTATATTATTATACAGACAATTATACGTGTTTTAAAGGTATTTTTGTCACTTGGATTCACATTTAGTTAGTTAACCTGTAAAAAATATATAAATATAAATATAGTTATAACTTTAGTTATAACTTCCCTGATTAAAATGATTCACATTCACATTCACATGATTATCAACACATGATGTTCTCAAACAAACTCTACATATTTACATTGTTCAATTAACCATAAGAAATTTCGTTTTTCGCGTAATTTTATTGGCTACTTAAGTTCCCTAAGAGTTCAAAATTGTCATAATGTTGAGTGAGTAAGTTAGTAAAATATTAAGACAAATGTTTCTATTTGCATATACAATTACAAGACATAAATATACGATGACATCCTTTTATTAAATACGAATAATAAACGTTTGTTGTGGTAAATTAAATAGCAGACTAAGTAAGGGCAGTTACTATGAGGTTCCATTTATAAGTTACAAATTATTTTTGTTTATCCATTGATATATCATGAGATTTTAACGATGTCCCGCCTTCCCTTGATTGTCATTGGACGAAGAGTTCCGAGAGGAATAAAGCGTATGGAGGCACATGTGTCAGTCATCCATTATCCAATGGCGTCACTGTAAGTCGAAGGTCAAGAGCGAAGCAGCATGGCCGCTCTGTTAAGGGGCTCGCGGTGTCTAGTAGGAAAGTGTCATAACCATGTCAACGCCGTGCAGGGTAATGTGTTTGCACCGTTATCCTAAAAAATATATATTTTTGTCTACTACTGTGCATTTCTATGCAATTTTTCCGTGCTGCAAATATCTGATATAATGCACTGCACTGGCAGCTCTCGGTTATAGCTGTCAGGCTAAAGTCATAGTAAGTCACTGAAACACGAGAAGACAATTATACTTATTGTGATAAGACTCAGCCGCCATTGAACTAAATGGTGGACGGTTGTTAAATTGTTGCAGTTGAGAGAGATTTAATATATCATGATAAATCAAGTTCATCTAACCAGATTGAAAATCTAAAAAGATAAAGTATTATTCAGACTTTAGTAAACAAGAATTTGATCAGCTTTCGGTGGTGCTCTTTTTACGGATTCGTTTTGGGTTTTTTGTTTGATATAACAATAAAAAAAATTTGTATTAATATTTTTTTTAATATAACATCCAGTGTATTTGCGCACATCTGCCGCTAGGTCAACATGCACAGACTTATCAAGATCTATTCTCTGCACGTCAGATTTTCATTATTTTAAATCTGTAACAGTTATTATGTTAAATTATCCGATGTGAAATTCTAAATATGTCACTAATTATATAATTCATGTCTGTTTTTAGTCTCCATCAGGTCCATGGCCTCTAAAACCCAGGTGGGCTTCATTGGCCTGGGGAACATGGGAAACCCAATGGCAAAGAACCTCATAAAACATGGATATCCAGTGATGGCCACCGATGTGTTTCCAGAGTCCTGCAAAGAGCTACAGGAACTGGGAGCCCAGGTCAGGATAACGGACATAAAACTGATCTTGGTCACATCTGACTTGTGTTAAACACTGTGATGCACATGCTTTGTATGATTGATTTCATTGTTGTTTTATTCTGACGGTATTCTAACCCTTTCAATAAGTTATATTTTTCCACATTTTTGCACAAATCTTTGTATAATTATACTGTCTTATATTTTTATTTTACATTGCTTGAATTAGACGTACTTCTTTTCCCCCCATGTTCCCAGATCCTGGACAGCCCTGCGGATGTGGCAGACAAAGCAGATCGAATCATCACAATGCTTCCCTCCAGCCCCAATGTTATAGATGTGTATACAGGCCCAAATGGCATCCTGAAGTAAGGAAGTCTTTCCTTAAAAGGCTATATAGATTTTGCTGAACACAACATTTGAACTTCAGTTTATTTAGCAAGCATAATTTGAGAGGGTTAAAAAAAAAGTCAAATCCAACATATATTGATCCAAACTTTAAATTTAGATAATAATATCCAGATTAAATGTAGTTTTAGCTATTTTAATTGTGGTGGGAAGTGTTTAAAGTCAGTATTTTAAAGACATGACACATGTACTGGACAGATCTTGTTAACTGATATCTGTGCTTTACACCAGGAAAGTGAAGAAGGGAGCCCTGCTCATAGATTCCAGCACTATTGATCCAGCTGTCTCCAAGGAAATGGCAGTTGCCGCAGAGAAACTGGGAGCTGTTTTCATGGATGCCCCAGTGTCTGGAGGTGAGATGACAAAAACTTCCACTTCCTACCCAACACGGTATGAATGCTAGATGTAGATGCGGTAACTTGCAAAGTATGTTACCACCTGACCTAAACTTTGATTTCCCACAAACCGCATGTGTAAGTGCAGACAACGTTTGTTAGTGCATGTTTTAAAAGTTTCATAAATCACACACCCATAGTCTTTCACAACTAGTCACTGTCTGGGAACAGGTACAAATTTCTTAAAGAATCTTTGGCTCCAATTCAAGTATTGTGGTTTTCGCAATCACAGGTTCATGTTAATAGTGGAATTCAGTTTCACATTGATGATCGTAACCATCCTTTGACTTGAGTTTCTCCTTGCTGCAGGAAGCAAACTACAACTTTGTTTATGTGGCAATAGTGTAGTTTGGTAAAGATATATATATGTATGTATTAGGGCTGTCAAATTGGCTGAAACTAAATTTGATTTTTTTACTAAAATATTATCAAAATTCGAATTATATTCAAATTTAAAAGGCATAAATTCAGTTAGGAAAAAAAAAGCTTTTGGCTTCTCTCCTGGAGCCACAAGAAGAGGGCGCATAGAGCGAAATATTACTAAATGCACGTTTCTTCAAATTAGGGCTGGGCAATATGAGCAAAAATTCATATCTCTGTATTTTTTGGCTAATTTGCGGTATACGGTACATATCTAGGTATTTTGTATTTGGATAAAACCAATAAATAAAGTGAATGTAACCATGTAGGCAGTAGTGTAGTCTAGTTTTTGTAGTGGGTATACTGTGAGATATATTATATTTTTTTCCTCATAAGCCTTTTTTGCCTCATAAGCACCACCACACTCGCTAAACGGGGCTCAACGCTTACTTTTATTTTTTTTATTTCTATCTCTCTCGCTATAGCACGTAACTTAAAGTTCACTGGCATATGCATCCTTTTGTGCAGATACAAGTTGTAATGTTACGTCTATGTTATGTATCTAAGTTATTTGATTAATATCAAAGGAAGTTTCATAGAACGGGTTTCAGTTTATTGGCATACAGTCAGCTCACCTCAGGCAGCTATTCTTTTTTAGATGCTTTTTTAACATTGCTGCATCATAATCTAACATCTAATCGTGTGTTCGTGTTTTCATGTCATATTGTTATTTTTAACATTCATTTTCATAACAGTCTTCAGATATTTTCATTATCTCCATTACGGCCACGCCCCGCCCAGAGTACTCGATTAATAGTTTTTGAAAACTATCGATGATCGAAATAAGAAATTGCCAAAAATGCCCATCCCTAATGGGTAGTTGACGTATCAATGTGTCCTATGGTGTGACGTAAAAATATAAAAAAAACCCTACTGTTGAGGATAAACCTCTCATGCTATTGGTAACTCTAAGAATGAAGATAAGATTTTTTTCTCATGTTAATTTTGTATACGTTTTTTTTGTACATTTTAGCTATGTCACACCATAGGACACAGTCCAATTCTTATTTGTGAACAACTACCCATATACAAAACCCATGCATTTTCTACAATCCGAAGGTTCGCAAAGTCGAATTTCAGGATACACCAGTTACAGCTCAAGTTTTATTCTTTCTGTCCTCCGTCTGAAATGGGTGATTTGCAGGTTTGTTGATAGGAAAGCGTTTTATCACCTACCTCATCTTGTCCATTTTCTTAATCCAGCCATTGGTGTGGACTCTTTGAGTTATAGACTAAATCAAAAGCCTGCATCTGGGAATTGATCCTGTGACCTCAACTTATGGTGGAAATGGAGGCAAGTGCTGAAAATCAGTGTCTCTAATGCCATAATCTCATGTAACCCTTCTTTTAGAAAACTATACTGTATAGGATAATGCTGTGGCAGATATAGCAGAGGTCTAGATTTTGAACAAACATTTTATTTGGCCTTTTCTGACTGATGTTTGAATTTGTTTATGCTTGTATTTCTGATTAGGCATAGGAGGATAGACTCTAGTTTTTCCACAAATGTCGTACTATTACTGTACAGTTTTACTGTGCACTATGTATGTACCTATTGTCTAGTGTATGAGTTTTATAAGTTAGTTTGTCAACCAGCATAGCTATGATTGAAATGTCTAAAGTCCCACACCACGTTTTTTCAGTCACATTTTTGTTTGTAAATGTGCGTCTAGTATTTGAAGTGCACTACTTGGAATTTTCAGCGTAAACACTTTACATGATTTATACAATAAACTGGTATCGGATAGTATGCAAATTGGGACGTCTGATTCTGTGCAGAGGTACATTCTTCAGTATCCAATAAAAGTGCTCTTCAGTAAGAATAATTTAATGTGCAAATTAAAGTTTTGTCCTATATAATTACCAAGACCTGTAGACTGAGAAGAGAATTTTCATGGCTTTGTAGTGGCCTTATTTTCTTTCTGTCCACCTTGCAGCCTAAGCAGACCCACTTATCTTTGAGCGTCTCAGATGTGTCTTAAAACCTAGTGTAGTAGTAAACTTTACACTCAGCCTGGCACTGGCTGTATGGGGCAGTTTTGAGCTCAGCAATATTAAGAAGGAACTGTTCCTTTTGTTGTTCTACAGTGTTGCTTCCACAGTTCATTGTCATTGATTTGACTGATCATTCATGCAAAAGCAGTTTTTTTTTTCCTCCTTCATATTGTTAGTGTCAGATTCAGGCATTCACTGGCACTACTAGTGATTAGTATCAAAACAGCAGACTTTCAACTGGGTAAAGCTTGGACCTCCACTGGTTTTGTAAAGCTTTGGTCACTTTGGGATGCTTGGACATTAATCTTATTCAACCAATATTTTCTTCCATTTAATGCTGTGGTTCACTACCGTTTTGGTTCCAATGTACCCACATTGTTCAATATTTAAAAGTGTGTGTGTGTGGATAATCATTAAGGATTTTATTTTATGTGTTTTTTCAATATTTCGTTTCTACACAATACAATATTTACAGCTTGGAATAAACAGAAAGCAAATGTATATTTATAACATATGTGAAACCATGATCCACAGTCACAAAAATAGTCGTCTTTTAACATTTTTATTTTACATTTCTCAGTTGGAAAAAACACAAAGATTTTGACCCAAGGCCTTCGTTCAATATGTTGACTAGTTAAGTTCCTCCACCCACTTTTTCAAGCATTATTTATAGTGATGTCGTCATTGATCTGCAAAATTTGCCTTTTTTTTTTTTTTAAGTATGCCCATGGATTTTATTATTACATTACTTTTCTAGGTTTAGAAATATTACAAATTTGGCAACATGTTTCTAGACCATGTGAACCCTGGTTCTTCGAATGGTGATTGGGTAATGCTTGTTTTATTTTTGCATTGCCCTGGTTTATTGAATTGGGTAATGCTTGTTTTATTTTTGTAATGATGCCCTCTATCACCCCCTTTTAAACCAGAATTAAATGGGGTTATATCATAATGCATGATAGGAAAGAGTGGCTGGAGTTTCTTCCCGTTTCCCTGATGAATAATCCGTATTGAAGGATGTCTTTTACAATATAACCACTGTAATGTCTCCGGCTTTCTATATCATTCCGAAGGATCCTAGTGATAGGAAAGAGTGGCTGGAGTTTCTTCCCCGTTTCCCTGATGATTCCGTATTGAAGAATGGGGAATATTGAAGGATGTCACAATTTGACATGACTACAAACCCAAAAGCCTTAGAGCAGATCCTGAGAAAAGGCACTGTTGCTTGTTTCTTAAAGGCGCAGCAAATGTATATAATTTTTTATACAAGTGGATCATTTAAATAAAATGAAAGCAAATGACCCCTTTAAATAGCAATCCATTTGTCAAAATGGACTTTTTATAAGTCTAGTCTATTGTACTATGCACATACTTTTCTTGAACTTGTGTGCTGCTTATAAACTTGCCTGAGGTGTGAAAACGAGCTGTGTTGTTGCCTAACAAGAAAGCTTTAACTCAGTCAACAGCTAGTTTGTGCTTTATGGCGATCCTCCTTTTTAATCAGGAAGTAGTTTCCTCTGGTCTTTGGGCACATAAAAACAATGTGCTTCTAGTTTGCTTTCCTTAAATTGTTGCCTCTCCCAGTTCATATGCGTCAGTGGGGTTTGGCTAACATACCGTTGGACCTGCTCTTGGTTTGTGAAACAGTCATAAGAAATCCACAGACCTGCTCATTCTCTTTACTTAGACCCTCCAGACATTATTCTCAGCTCCGTGTTAGCGCCTGTGAAGGAGGCTTAATGAAACGTGAGCCACAACAAACTGTCCCTGACGTCATGTGCGTCTGTGTTCACAGCAGATGGTGAAGTGCTTGTGCATTTATAGAACTTTCCTCTCTGAGAGTAATTATGGCACTTCGATGGTGTCACATTTTGAAGACACGTCCTCTCAATCCTTTAAGCTTAAAGAGGTTACTGGTATGATGATGTGGACACAATCACATTAGAGCTTCAGTCACTTGTTCATGCATGTGGATTGGTCATTTCAGTGACGCGTTTGATCGAAACGTCACATCAATTGTTATTGTTACACCCTAAAAAAAAAATTCTTCTGCATATTGCAAGAGATATATTGCCGAATGTTTCAGCTGCTGTCCTAACAATAAAAAAAATGTGGTGTCCAGAAACATCAAGCTCCATATCCTGTCTGTATGACTGAAGTGGTTCATCCAAAGTCTGCTGAGGACTCACTTGATGAACAAATCCAAATTTAGGCCTCATTTAACTAAACAAGAACCTCACAAACTTCAAATATCAGCAAACATCAAACCTCATTGGTTCTTGGATGTCACATGACCAAACATCAGATTTGATGTAGTCAGTGTTCAGTTTTATTTCAGTGAAAAAATGCTTAAAGGGATAGTTTACCCAAAAATATTACGGTTGAA
Organism: Ptychobarbus kaznakovi; assembly: GCA_027422405.1. Classification (NCBI taxonomy): domain Eukaryota; kingdom Metazoa; phylum Chordata; class Actinopteri; order Cypriniformes; family Cyprinidae; genus Ptychobarbus; species Ptychobarbus kaznakovi. Next base: position 10,581,328 of record CM049803.1, on the reverse strand, counting down.
CCACTGACGTCACATGGACTATTTTAAGGATGTCCTTACAACCTTTCTGGGTCTTGAACGTGGTAGTTGCGTTGCTGTCTATGCAGGGTCAGAAAGCTCTCAGATTTGATCAAAAATATCTTAATTTGTGTTCTGAAGATGAATGAAGGTCTTACGGGTTTGGAATGACATGAAGGTGAGAATGACTATTACAATTTTTGGGTGAACTATCCCATTAAAATGTCTCTGTTCATGATACAAATCTGTAAATTATGGACAAAAACAGCTGTAACTCTTAAAAATATCTTATTTTGTGTTCTGCAGAAGTCAATCATGCATGTTTGAAACAACATGAGTGTGAATAAATGTCAGAATTTTGTAACTGTACAAAAGGGGAAATAACTGTACCTTAAGTGTGTAGTATGATCTGCATTGTTTTCCATATTTCTCTCAGGTGTTGGTGCAGCCACTTCAGGTAAGCTCACCTTTATGGTTGGAGGGCCAGAGGAGGAATTCAATGCAGCCAAGGAGCTTCTAAGCTGTATGGGTGTTAATGTGGTGTACTGTGGCCAAGTTGGCACCGGACAGGTACGAACAGGAAGTCTTTAAGAATATACTGTCATTCTTGGAAAGGGGCTGATTTATTTCTAGTCATTATCTCTCTCTTCCTTGTTTGTAGGCAGCTAAAATCTGCAACAATATGCTGCTGGCCATTGGGATGATTGGAACAGCAGAGACCATGAACTTGGGAATCAGGTGCAGTTCACAGTTGAATTACTTGAAGGATTAAGTGCACCCAAAAATGAAAATTTGATGAAAATGTACTCCTCCTCAGGCCATCTAAGATCTAGATGAGTTTGTTTCTTCATCGGAACAGATTTGAAGAATTATAGAATCACTTGATCACCAGTGAATGGGTGCCGTCAGAATTAAAAATAGTTGATAAAAGCATCACAATAATCCACACGACTTGAGTCTGTCGATAAACATCCATTAAAGTGAAAAGCTGTTGTGTTTATAAGAAACAAATCCATTATATAGGTTAAATTCTCACTTCTGGCCAGATTATGAGTAATTTTTTCCAAATCTGTTCTGATGAAGAAACAAGCTCGTCTATATTTTGGATGGCCTAGCTTTAGTACATTTTCAGCAAAAACTATGATCCAGATGATTCAATGATGCCGCTGTCTTGATGCATTTACTTCTCTACAGATTGTATTATATTCTACTTTTTAACCTGAATGGCTTTGTATTAATTTGTGCATTCACAGATTAGGCCTTGACCCAAAACTTCTGGCGACGATCTTGAACATGAGCTCTGGCCGCTGCTGGTCAAGTGACACATACAACCCTGTCCCGGGAGTTATGGAGGGAGTGCCCTCAGCAAACAACTACCAGGGGGGCTTCGGAACTACACTAATGGCCAAGGTTTGATTGTTTTTCATATTTGTTTCTACTGTGGTTATTACTAACATAACCTATATAGTTGATTAGTGAAGTCTAGTCTATTTTTCCACTTTTTATATTGTTCAAATGTTTGGAATAACAAGTTTGAGGAGTTTCTTATGTTGTTTTTATAAAGCAACAAATAGTCAAAATGGTAGTTATTTTTTTTCAATGTGAATATATTTTAAAATGTAACTTATTCCTGTGATGGCAAAGCTAAATTTTTATTCTAATGTGCTGATTTGCTGCTAAATAGGGATGCACCACATGTTCGGTAACCAAATTATTTAACATTTTAGAATAAGTGAGAGGCGCGCACTATATATGCAGCAAACTTGTCAGCAGTGTGGGATTATTTAAAACTGTCCGAGAAAGACAGAATAATTAAGCACCGACAGCGAAAGACCGTTTAGTACTGCATCACATGCCTTCGATGAGAAGAGGAGGGGTTGCTGAATACTGTATGATTATTGAACAACCTTAAACAATTAGTAAATAAACTGCAGAATGTGGTTTTGTAATACACTCATGATTTGCATGTATTCTGACAGCGATGTTAGTGAGGGTTCAAGTCCAAAGCATGACACAAATCTGTGCTGAAACAGTCACTCGTCGGTTGGTCAGTATCATTTTTATGATTTTTCAGGCATGTGACAATGCGATACATGCGACAAACATCTTCCCAAATTCATAAGAATCATTCATAAATCTGCTGTTGTCAACAAAAAGAAGCACTGAGGTCTTTGCGGATCTGCCAAAATAAAAGCAAGAACAAATGTTATTGTAATCCTTCTGTTGTTCTGTAAAGTAAAATACAATAATAATGACGAGCTCGAATACATTTATTGGAACATTCACACATACTGTTCAAATTGGGATCTGTAATATTTTCTAATGTTTTAAAATAAATTTCTTCTGCTCAGCAAGGCTGCATTTATTTGTACAGTAAAAAAAAAATATGACCGATTCAAAAATTGCCAAAGTATTATAACCCCTTCAGGATAAGACTTTTAAGAACTGTATTTAGTAAAACTTTTGTAAATACAAATTAAGGAATACATTTAATGGAACACTCAAATGTAAATGTCTTGTATTAGCAATGCTTTAGATTAATTTGTTAATTTTACATTTAAGGACTGCATGTTAATTTAGTAATTGTCTTTAAAATTGCCTTGAGACCCTGTATTCTGTTGCAGATAGCCTTTTTTAAATGCAAGAACATGTCTAATAGTTATTTTTTCAAATGTGCAGTTATGTGTATCTCTCATGGACATTTGCTTTCATTTATCCTCAGGATCTGGGACTTGCTCAGAATACAGCAACTAACACAAAGACCCCTGTGCCGCTGGGCTCTCTGGCCCATCAGATTTACCGCATGATGTGCGCACGCGGCTACGCCACCAAGGACTTCTCATCTGTCTTCCAGTTCCTTCGAGAAGAGGAGGGCCAGTAGAAGGCAACACTCTCTGCCCCCTCCACAGCCTTACCCAGCACTGCCTGCCTTTCACATGACCTGACATGCAAAACTTTGACCCAACTATGTGATTTCATTGGCATGCGTGTGCTGGGAGCCATAAATGAATTAGTGAGTGGGTGAATACATATGTAGATTGGATGGAAGTGGGAAAGACATGTGTAATGTTTGAGGCTGTGAGTTCCTGTTGAAATCGTAGTAATTTGTGGGCCCACTCATGTACAATTAGTAATCCACCAATCAATTGATGAGATGCTGTGAATTAAATTTGTTGTTCTGATTTTCTTTCTTGCCTTCTTTGCTGTTCTGTAGGCTAACAAAACTATATTTAATTCTCACTAACCTGCAAGACTCAGATCAGCCGTTACACTCTTTTTCTTTGCATATGTACAATTTTAGTTTTTATGTCTTTAATGTGTCCGAGTCTAATTTGCTGTGGGCTCCTAGTCTTGGTCATTGTTAATGGTGTTGGATCTACATGTTGTATTCATGTACATTTAAACACCTGGAAATTAAAGCAGGAAATATCTGTAGCTTTGGTGTTAAGACTAGCGTGTTGATACATGTTTATAACACCTTTTTTTCAGTTGTACACAAACCTGGAAACTGAAGTGGTATTGTAAGGTAATCCTGATTGAATGCAGTTAAAATGATGCAACGAAGCACATTTTTACCTGGTTTCCTCCCTTTCTTCAAGGTCAAACAGTGAAATGTTTTCGATGCTTCTTTATGAAGCCTCACCTTGAATACAGTGGCATGTAACATGCACAATAAAGATGACTCATAAGCACTACAAATATTTTGCACGTCAAGGAAATTGTATTATTTTTATTTCATGTTCTCAGTGTTGGACTGGATGGGATAATTTACCTACAAATAATAGTCACTATTTACTCTGTCCCCCCCCCCCCAAAAAAAAAAAATATTTCCACATAGAACATCTTTTGAAGGATTTTTTGAAGTGTTTTTTCAAGTCAATGGGGTTCAAAACATTATAAAATCCCATTGACTTTAATTGTATGGACAAACTATAATTTGTTGTATTCTAAAACAAGAAGTTCATAATGGTTTGGAATACCATGAGGGTGAGAAGATAACATATTTCAAGGTCAGAAACCCAGTAAAAATGATATTCATATTAAAATGTTAATTTAATCCGTTTGTGAGCACCGGCTGGCTTTGGTCACAGTTCCATGAAGCTAACAATGATACAGTCAAGATCCATATTGTGAGGACCATAATCAGGTTTGTCTTCATGACCTTCATAAGTCTTCACTTTCTCTGTTGCTCACTGTTTCCCCCATTTCTCCCCTCAGAACTGCTCCATCTTCTCTCATTGTCTTCCGCCTCTTGTCTCACTCACTTCTGCTCTCCTGGTTTCCAAAACGAGGGAGAAAGCAGTCAGTGGTATGTTTCTGATCTACCCACCAAAGAGCCACAGAGAGGCCATAATGCTAGAGGTCACATGATCACAGGACAAACCCATAAAAAGTCCATTAAGCATGGAGGCCTAAGTGCTGTTGTTATCTAGTTGGCAGGTCTTACAAACAGAGGACCATGGGGGGGGGGGGGGGGAGTAGACTTGAGACAACCCAAAACCCGGAATCCCATTCCTGTTTCACCCACTTAAAGCGCCATTGAAACAAATCTGAGGTAAACATTTTCTAGACCCAAAAATGTATCTCAATTATCCTTTTTATTCGTTGTGTAGTTTATTTTTGTCTTTTAGTCCCCGGCACGCAACAGACGCTTCAGATTCGGATTATGAGGACAATCGTCATCAACTGACTAAAATGTCACGTGGCGAAAACAACATTAAATGGCGATTTCTGCTTATTTTTACCTAGCAGTTAAAGGTGTATTAATTGAATAAAACATATTTCTAAAACTATCCAACGGGTGGGAACTCTTATATGATTATGGTACAGTTCAGGTGTGTTAATATTATAGAGTTGATATTATTTCTGAAATGATCAAAATAGACAAGACACCCTGTTCGAAGTAAAACTTGCTGCGTAAGTCATGCTCCATGAACTACGACTTCTCAAATTATATTTAATGAATATATTAAAATTAAATTTTTCATGTGACAAATACGTACAGTAGGTTTAATGTGTTTTATGTAATTGTATGGACCTTGACACGAGCAGCAGGTGTGGTCGAAATAGGATATGTGTCCTATACTTGGATTTTGAGTGTGGTGTAATGTGGTTGTTAGGTTTAACTACTTGAAATACAGCATGTCAACTGAGAGCTCACTATCTGGGTTTCCAGAACAGACAGGTTTGATAACTCACAAAATAGAAGCACGATATAGACTTAGCTGAGAAGCCCGGTGTGTTTATCGTTATTAAACATGGGTCTATCGATCACTCGTTGCCTTATAATTATCCAAACAAGCTTGTTTGTTTTATTTCGTTATTTTCACACAGTTTCATTAAAACGTATTTATATAAATAATTTATTTAGTAGCCTAATTAAGTACTAATATTCGTCATCATTGAGATTTAAACCAAAATTTTGTTTGAAAAAAAAGAAATTCCCAAGATTTTATTTGCTAAATTGTTTTATTTAGGATAATTAATTTTTACGTCAGTGGAATTTAAATGTATCTTAATAGCATGGACATTAAAAAGAGTTAAATTAAAACTGTTAGTCTCTTTTCGCTGCAATAGCCTATAACACACATGTAACACAAAAATAGTATTTCAGTCAAACTGTTTGGTTTCAGAGAAAGAGAATTGTGCCTATGACGAATGTTTGGACTTTGAATCATGATGTGCCAATAAAACTATTTCTTCCACATTTCATTAAAACATTAACTAAGGTAATGCGATCTTTGCTGGTAGCCTAAAACAGAAAAAAAATATTTGTAAAAATATATTTTCTCTTTTTAATGGTTGGGCTTAACATTTCATTTATTGTTGCATAATAACGGTGGTTGGAGATATTGTATCAGCACTGAGAGTAAAAATGATTCCACATAACTCTACGAATATACTGGACATCGAGTTTCTGCTTCAAAGCATCGACGTTGTGACATTTATGAAACATTTGCATTTATTTTAAAACAATTGTATTCCAGTGCAACAATAACCTGCAGAAAAACATCCAATCCAAATTAATTTTCAACTATATATATTCGAATAATGTTATAGCTTATTTAAATATGATTTCATCTGAATTGTTTCGTAAGCACATGGTGAAGGCGACATATTGTTCTCAAAGGCCTGCATTAAGGATCACTGCATTCATTCAATTTTTCATGCATTATATAGATGTTTAATAATTCATTATATTAATAGACTTGCTTGATTAATGTGTATTTTAGATGGGTCTATAATCATTCCACAAGACCAATGCCGTGCAATTTTTTTATATATATTTCTGATCGTATTCAGGACCACACATTTAAAAAAGATTTCTACATATATTATCTGATGTAAAACTGTATCAAACAGCGTCATACGAATAATTAATTGGAAAGTAATTCTGGCCATTGTAATTTCGAATTACTTACATTTGCAAACGTTACTATCAATCATTATTAATTAGTAGGCGACATCCGCAATATCAATGTTAATAAGTGTCTGAAATATATGTGACATTAAGTGAGATCTAAAGCGTGCTAGTTATAACGTAACGTAACGCTCTTAAGGCTTCGTGCCTCTCAAATAGGCTATTTACGTTTAATACATTTACACAAGCCCCTATTCAATGGTTTTCGTGAGTGTATTTACAAGATGAGTAAAAGTACCTCTTTAAGAATCTGAACCTGAAATTAAAAATATGCTAAATTGCATACATTTCACTCAGTTCCAGTCTTTTGCTCTGTTTTTGAGAAGATATTATATCCAAGCCTCGCTGTATCTTTGTTGACGGTTGAAACTGTTACACCAAGTCTTATTTCAGTCCATTGAAATTACAGACACATGTACAGAATTTAGTTTTTTTTTTTTTTTGCTATCCACATATTGATTGAAATGATCCTAAATCGTACTACCACAAACGTAACATCTAATTTTCTGTGAATTTGTAAATGTAAAATAGCATAGATGTATAAAATAGTCCACAGTTGGCCTGCTCACGGGCCTAAAGTAGCCGGATGTATTCTAAAAACAGTAAGGTGGTCTTTTCCGTAAAATCTTGAGGAAACAATTGATTTTTAATGTTGAGGAATTATGAACGGTCTTCAAGGTAAATGTAGAAGTGCTTTGAATCGTCTGGATCTAGTGCAACAACAATTCTCCCATCCGTCTGTAGCCTACACATGGCTTTGTGTTTTACACAGCTCAGCTATTGTGAGAGGATCGAACAGCGCAGGACGATAAAGCTCAAGAAACCTTCAAAAGATCAAATAGGGACTTGGCGCCTAACATGCCGGTGTTTGCACGCCAGCAGCGAGCGTATTTCCGGTGTGCTCTGCTGGATAGTGAGCGTATACAAACGACTGACTAAAAAAAGACCTGATTCTTTAACAGCACTCGAATTTATCACTTTAGCATGTTTCTGTGCTCCAAAAAACAGCTATGCTGTGTGCACATAATACTAATAACAACAGCAGGAATTAATCTATTCTTTAAAAAAATGACATCTCCTTACTGGCTGATATTATTCAACGTTAAAGTAACAGTTTCCGAGTTGTAAGTTTCTCAGATAATGGTCAAAAATATTATTGACTGTACTTTAAAGAATCATTCCAAAACGAAGCGGGATTAGCCTATTAATTTAACCGCAATATGAAACATACACATTTTTGTGGTCGAATATATTAGCCTGCAATTCAATTTAAAAATAAATACATATTTTATTTTTGACCATTTATGTCATGGAGTATAGTATCCTCGTTTGGGCTACTATTGCCGCTCATCCTGTGAGCAAATTTCAGCAAAAATAAAACTGACTTAAAATAAGATAGACATTTTATGCATGCTAATACACTGTTATATAATAGACTCCTAATAGGTAAGACTAATATTCATATTTAAATATTTAACTTGTATTATTATTATTATTTATACAAACAATACAAGCCTAAATATAAGCATAGGTCTCTTTACTCTATCGTCTTACTATAATTCCAGCAGTGCCAGACTCTGTGCCAAGACATAACCAAAGCTGTAATGAAAACATCGATCAAGCTGAATCTGTGGCATCACAAGGCAGTAGTATAATACCTTTGTGCTCCTGTTTACAGTGCACCCGGAGACGTGTGCTTGTTTCCTGCCAGCCTTCAATGACAACAAGGGCCCTGGCTAGACTGCAGCTTTCAACTTGACCTTGGCCTCCAGCCGTGTGGAACTCATATGTAAACGAGTCTTGCCAAATTGTGGGCTGGATTTCTAGCCGTATAGAGTAATAAACTGGTGGTCATTTTCATAAAGTGTGATTTGTTATTTGGCAATTTCATGGGGCTCGAAATGCTCGATTGTATTACAGTGGTGGTTCACTGTGGCTGTGCAAAATTGTGTAGAGTAAAAAATATATAAAGAAAGAAAATAGCCACATTAAGACCTTTTGGTTGCTTATTTAATTTTCACATCATCAAATGACTTGGAAGACAAGCTTATGTTTTTCTTTTTAAAAAAGCAGCATAGAAATATAAGGTGAGTTCAAAACGCCACAAGATATATATATATATAAAAGTTAAGCTGTCCTCGTTAGCTTTTTCATTATTGTTAACTGTCTTAATAGTATATAAACAAATTATATTTACAAATGTGCAATAATCTTACTGTTAAATTGCAGGCCATACTTATAAAGGAAGGTGCGTAATATACCAGTCCCATTGCGCAATGGAACGGCACTTGGTCAGGATAAAGCTTATCGCCAGAATCTTTATAGCTATTTTTGACCAAATCCCTCCACTTTGTTTCAGTTCAGTGCAGTATTCTTGCATTGCTAGATCGGCGTTATCTCCAGTTTAGACGTTTATCAGCCTCTTTGCATGTCACGTGCCTCCGCTCGTCCAATAATAGTTGGATCTCGACGCACACGGGACGCATGGGTATCTGTTACTCCACTGATCCAGTGCTTCTCTTTCAGTCTTGGGGAATTCGAAAAGAGCTGGTAGGCTCCATGTAGGGCGTGCTATGACAGCGTCTTTACTCCTCCATTCCCGCTGGATTGACCCGGTGATGTTTCTCTATGACAACGGCTTGGATGATATGAGCAAAAACATGGAAGGATTTGTGGGAGGCAATTTTGCTGCTAACCAGTGCAGGAATCTTATCGCCCACCCGAGCACAACCTACACGTCGAGTGAGGTGCCAGGACCGGGCATGGGGGAACCTGTCAAACAATGCAGTCCGTGTTCAGCCGTACAGAACTCTCCCGGTGCTTCTTTGCCCTATGGATATTTTGGCGGCAGCTATTACCAGTGTAGGATGCCCAAGTCCTGCACGCAGCCCACCTCCTATGGGGATAAATACATGGACACGTCTGTTTCTGGAGAGGAGTTCTCTTCTCGTGCTAAGGAGTTTGCCTTCTACCAGGGTTACTCGTCTGGCCCTTACCAGCCCGTACCGAGTTATCTTGACATGCCAGTCGTACCCGCGCTGAGCACCCCTGCGGAACCCAGACACGAGTCTCTTCTGCCTGTTGAACCGTACCAGCCCTGGGCAATCACGAACGGATGGAGCAGTCCGGTGTACTGCCCTAAAGACCAAACGCAGTCCAACAGCTTGTGGAAATCGTCCATTCAAGGTAAAAATGCGTATTTCTGTTTTATAATCTGGGGGAAATTTAGCCAAAGCATATGGATTTAAACGAAAAATGTAGTGTGCGTAAAATTGACCTTTAGGCCTACGAATAGCAAGTGATATTTAAAAACGAAGGAGCTAACAAGAAATTCCCAAAACAAGAATAGTTTTATGTTAATATTTCACTCGACGTTTAGGTGTTTTCTTTTGTTGCACGTTGTGTTTGTATTTTATGGTTTATTATTTGACATTTCTCACATGAACATCTATTCTCATTACGCTTTCCAATCTTATTTTGGTTTTCTTCTGACCCCTAGACACTATATCGGGTACCGATGGAGCCTCAGTGCGTCGAGGGAGAAAGAAGCGCGTTCCCTACACCAAGGTTCAATTGAAGGATCTAGAACGAGAATATGCCACAAATAAATTCATTACTAAGGACAAACGAAGAAGGATATCTGCTCACACAAACCTGACCGAGCGACAAGTGACCATCTGGTTTCAAAACAGGCGGGTGAAAGAGAAGAAAGTGGTCAACAAGTACAAGTGCAGCAGTTAAGGTCTGAACGAATTAAAAACTGAAATACCAAAGGGGTGTAAATGGAAGGACCTTCAACGTTATTTATTCTGAAATCCATTCCATCATCTGTTCCACGTCAAGAGACTGCGCGCAGATGCGCAGCAGGGAAAATGTGTATTTTAATTCCCTGTATATCGCCAAGACACTGATAAAAGATACTGAAGCCATATTCACCACTTGATTTTTGTATTCGTTCTAATCTATAATGTATTTGGCAAAGACGTGGGAGGAATGTAAAATACACTTCCAACAAAGAAAATCAGTGAAGCTAAACAGACAAAACCATGGAAATTCGTGTATTTGTACACATCAAAAACAACTGTAGTCTACCATTTAGACTGTGTATGTGAATGCTATACGCTAAATGTACAGTACATTTACCCCAAGTCATGTCAGATTTTTGTTTTGAGCTTTTATTTGATATTTAGCCTACCCCATACGCACACTTGTAAATACAAAGTCGCTTCCAGTCACCTGCAAAATATACAAATTCATTAATGTGTTCTTGCAGACAGTATGCAAATAAAACCCCCATATTAAATGATGTACTACATATTTGTATCTTTATAATTATTATGAATATCAACATTCTGCCAAAATGTTTAACACAAATGCATAAACAGCTAGGCTACAAATGCGTATCACAAATTATCAGTTTCTATATAATGTATTGAATTTTCAGAAAAGAATGAGTAAAATAGAATAATATCAGCTGCTAATACGAATGAGTGAATAATGGCTGTGATATTGTTGTCTAGAGCTAAATCACTGATGAGAAGGTAAAAGTGATTGGTTTTGTCCCAGGACAGTTTTCCACGGGCGTAACGGTGCTGCCATCTAGTGGCATTAATATGTACTTACTGCAGAGGGGTCATTGTTCCTCATAGAAGTATTGGAGAAAAACATCTGACATCTAAGATACGAGATTTATGTGTTTGCGTTTATAAATAGCAAAGCACTTAAACGTTTGTATAGTAATCTGTTTTGCGTATTTCCAGTTATCTGATACAACGATGACTTCGCAATCCAAAAGCAGGTAACATGGGGATGATATCAGTGCTTGAGTCGATGTTTTTTTTTTTATTTTGTAAATGAACCTACTTGAATCTGAATCATACAGTCAAAAATAAAAATTCGAACGAGAAAAATGCGAGCGAAAGACAGAGGAAAGATGCAGTACGATATTATTGCCATTTATTTCTTCTCCGATCGTCTTTAAACCACGACCCAAATAGAGTTAAAACAGAGCTCCAATTCAGCTTTTAGAGCAGGCTAACTCTCGATCTGAAGTATGTTTTGTCATGTAATTGTCATGTTGTGCTATACCTTTTCGAAACAATATTACAAAACAATATTTCAACCCTTTCCTTCTTTCAAATTTCAACAAGAATTTACAGTAGATCCTAATTGAAAAAATGAAACAAAATATGTCAACTGAATTAAAACGTCTTGCTGAAATCATCTTACAGATTTAGAGATAACCAAATAGCTTAACAAAATGACATCTGAAATAAAGAGAAAGAAAGAAACCTTTACAAAAACAGAAAACGAATAAGCAGACGTAGAATTCATTCCAATAAAATGTGTGAAGGAAAATTGGTAAACGACAGTTTCAAATTAATATATTTATTTCTATACATTGCCTATTATTTGTTTGGAAACTTTGGAATATTATTATAGTTAACTTAATGCATTTTCAAATGCACTTACATAGCAATTGCTTAAGTTAAATCCAAACCCAATGCCACTAAGAGATCAGTATATAGTTTTAAGAATACAATAAACACTAGCACCATAAATTAAATGCAATTCTATTAAATAATCCATAATATTTTGATTAGGCTACTTGGCTTTTTATTTTTGCATTTGCGAAATTAATCAAGACACGTCGTGTAAAATTTCACCACCTATATTTTTAATCTGAAAAACGATAACAGCAGTTAATTTATGTAGTCTATGTTTTTTAAAGAATCAGAAATATGTAATTTTCATCATCTTCTTGTGCTTGTCTCAGAGCTGATATACAATTGCATTTCAAATAAGATAATACATTTTAATCGTCACTGTTTCATTAACAATTGCCCATGCTATTTTATTTATACTATTCTAATCTACAAATGCATACAATAACAAAACCTTTACATGTAGAGAGAGTTTGCACCAGTGATTCGTGTGTCACTGCTGAATGTCACGATGATCTCTCTGTGGGGTGTGAAGTTAGCCTATGAGCTGCGGTCTCGAGACGTCTGAGAGGAACATGTGGAGGGGAGCATATGGACATATGGACGGGATTCACGGTTTGAGTTTCAACAAGCATTTTCATCTGGACTGTGCTGCCACCCAAAGGCTTTAAATGAAATGGCATTTCAGCAAACCAGCGGTTGTCAGTGTTTGAGACGCTCTGTGTAAAATTATATTTACATACTTTTGAGTAGCCTCGTGTAGCCTATGCATTGTTATATGATATAACATTGTACTTATCGGTAAAATTAAATATGTGATGTTTATGCTCTCGGATATGTACATTTATATACAAATATAGCATAATGTAGCATGATCCCCGAACATAAGTTAAGGGAGATATGAAACATTAATATGCTATAGTTGCCTCCTTATTTTTCCGCAATAACAAGCCACAACGACAACGAATCCATTGCCGTTTTCTTTCATTATCATACGAAAAACAACATTTTAACATTAGGTGTTACTTTTATAATTACTGCAGGCCTAGAAATAACTCTAATGTTTATAAATTAACTATAGCTTACATATTGTACACACAGTCTGATTTTATATGGGATAGCCTTATCATTTAATATGAGTATTTCATTCATTTTATCAGTCTGATTAACTCTTTACTGCACACACAATTTCTATAAATTGTAGTTTAAATTGTTTTTGTTTACAGACGCAAATATTCTAGTGTTTTTACTTATAGCGCGTTTAGTAATCTCCTTTCTTATAGATACTATTTATAGAACATTATAATGTATTCAACACGCGTTACACAATTAATATTTAAATGATTATCATGTCAAACTGAATGAGACGAAAGCGTTCTATAAAAGTTATTTTTTCGGCATGTCTATTTTTTGGCATTTAGGCTATTGCCCATGAAGGACGCACAAAGCCGTTCGTATCAACAGTCATTTTTTGGGAATATTGTTTTCTATATTTTAATACATACAAACTCACCTACTAACAAACAGTTAAAGAGTTAGAAGCGTACAAAGACACATGCCTTGTCCAAACCTACATTTTCAAAGAGCCTTTATAATGGCAGCATCGTATGTCATTTCTATAAAGGAAAAAAATGACAAGTGCTCAACTGCACTGCGACAAAATGCAGTGAAAGAAAATCTGTGCTAATTAAATGCACCAAAGCGTGTAAGGCCACGCGAGAGTAATATCACATATTCACATCAAACTGACATTGTCTTTTCTTTTATTAATCACAAGCAAAGGTCTTCTATAAAAGTGCCTTTTCAAGCTAATTAAACGCGGAATAATCGTAATGCATTCTTTTTGCTATAATCATGATTTAAAAGTATTGTTATAAAACGGCACGTTTAGCCATTTCTAAATTTAAATTAAAGTATTATTTCTATTTGCAACAATAATACGTTTCTAGACGTCCCTAAAGTAGCCTACATCTATAATTCAGTTATTTCAGTTATATTTAAATAGTCTACATTTGTTTAAATAAATGGAATTGAAATTGTTGTAGAATTAACTGTCAAAGTCAAATAGAATTATGCGCGAGCTTTACCGCTTTTACACGACAACTGAGCGTATTACAATTTCAGATGAGAAGTTTGGAGGAGAAGAAAAAAAATCCAAAGCCACAGCTTTTCAAAGTGGACTGAAAAAGATGTCTAACACAGAACAAATTTCAATTTGTTCTTAGTAGTATGTAGCCTATGAAGTGATGACAAATTGGCTTGGACTCAATTACTGTGCTTCTGAAGAAAGAAGTGCTAACTTGAGCCAGTGCGAAAAGTTATCCGTCATTTGCCTGGTTCTCTGATTCGGGTGAGTCGAAAACAATCCTACAGAAAAAGCCAAAGTTTCGTGCAATATTATAATTACTGGTGCAAACCCTAAACCTCATCCGGGGGTGTTTGGGCTATTTGTAAACAACCACTTACACATGTGACCCTCACCCTTCCACGAACTTGAGGTCTTGTTCTCAAACTCTTAAATGTGCCTAAACTAAATGCAAAGTTTAATCTGTTTCTTTGTAGGGTCACGTGGAGCCAGACATGGACCAGGTCAGTATCGCTACTGATCAACATCTATTATAACCTCCAAATAATAGATGAGCAAAACATGCATAACCTTGCATCTACACGTGCATTCGATCTTATGGATTTAAACCTAGATTCTAAAAACATCACTCTCACCCGATACAACGCACGGGCCGGTGTCTCTCTTTAATATACTGTTACCCGTGACTTCAGGTCTCATTGAAGTTCACGAATTCCAAGTAGGTGGCGTCTCATGATCACTCTCCGACGGCCATGGCTTGTCTGAGCTGACAATGGCTGGAGGAAGATACCAAGAGCACCATAAAATCACGTCTGTCCTAGACTGGGTTTAGTTTTCATCGCCGCCCGGCGCAAGATTACGCATTCAAAAATTGACAATATTGATAAAGAGAATGTAAACCCTCTCCCAAAACAGCGCGTTTTCGTTGTTGAACATGGCAGCCGATAATTGGTACGATTTACGGCACATTGCTGTTAGATTTAGTTGCGCAATCTTATTTTTTAATATTCTCTATTTTTTCTTTGATTATGAATGTTAGAATTTGAGAATGTCGGTCATTGTTCATGGTTTAATCCAATGTAATTCTGCGCGGGCCACTGCAAGTTAAAACTTCAGGGGCCTCGACTGTGTTTTCAAGCCGCTCCACTTCATGACTCTGGTGCCCAACCCGGGCAAATACCGCCTTTGTCTTGCCTAAAATATTTGTTTGGCAAGCGAAAAAACGTTTTAGCAATTTTGCACACGAGAATGCAAATTTACCGTTATTTATTGAATAAACGTATGCGTGTTTGACGCAAATGGAGCTCCAAAAGGAGGCTTGTTTAAAGTCATGAAAGAATACTATATTCTTATTCTGTAATTAATTGAATTAGTTTGTTCTCATACTAACATTATAACACGTATACTAAAACTCGTATATTAACGCAATTATAATAGGCCTAGCTGTAAGCGCCTTTTGTAAAATCATTTTTTATTTTGTGCTGTAAAATGTTTTTGTGACCACACTTCAAACTGTGGTTTTGTGTTTTATTTTGACACACAGGCAAACAACGTTTTCAAACAAACTATGAATAAAAGTGTACTGTATTCTTACGCCAATTGGTCGAATGGTAGGCTATGCACGTTTAAAATAATTCTGATTATCGTGAAATAAAGGCAAATAAATGATGCCAGAAAATGAATTATATTTCAGTTTAAACACATGCACGGCCATAACATTGCGTTCGAGTCAGTTTATTAGTCTACATGCAACTATATCAATTAACAAACAGCATCACTTGCTGAATTCAAATTATCACAGCAAAAACCCTCTTATGTTTCTTCCTGGCAACTTACATTTTAAGAGCGTAGACTACAGCGAGAATAAGAATGGAGAGTTACAGCGACATGTTTCAGACTTAATAGAACAAATCCATAAACATCAGAAGCCCTGGTAATGTTACTAAGGCGCACTGGCTGTTAAGCATGCAGATGGGTTTCTCCAGCAATCCAAAGTGCCAACATAACCAGCCGAGGTCCACTGCAAGCACACGTTCATTAATGAAAAGTATCGCTCACTCCTCGACTTGAACATTTGCACATGTTGGCATACAATATTCTAAGAGGTACTTGTCAATTTCTGCCCTTGGTCACATGACTGGCGCTCTCTGGAATGGATGGAGATGGATCTCCACGTCAGCTCACGTCTCAACATTTCTGCTCGGCGGATCTGCTTCAAAGCCACTGAAGCTGAAGCAGTTCTGTACTACGATGCGAGGCAGTACTATGGTTGTGGCGTGCCCAACCAAGTGTCACGATGGATTTTGATGAGCGGGTAACCGTTGGGTCTAACATGTATTTGCCCGGGTGTGCTTATTACGTGTCTGGGACGGAATTTTCCAGCCTTCCTCCTTTTCTGCCCCAGACCCCGTCTTCGTGCCCCATGACATACTCATACTCCACGTCCAGTTTGCCACAAGTTCAGAGCGTTAGAGAGGTATCTTTCAGGGACTATGCCATTGACACGTCCAGTAAGTGGCACTCCAGGGGCAATCTGCCACATTGCTACGCGACCGAAGACATGGTGCACAGGGACTGCCTGTCCAATCCTGGAACTTTGGGGGACATGTTATCGAAAAATAACTCGGTGCTTTACCACTCCAACGCGAGCCACGCGTCCAACGTGTATGGCAGCGCAGGGAGGAACGGGGTGCTTCCCCAAGCGTTTGACCAGTTTTTCGAGACCGCGTACGGGAACGTGGAAAATCAGCCGAGCGAGCAGCCGGTGGACAGAGCAGCCGGCAAAGCGCCTCCACCCGCGGACACAGGCAGCGACAGTTGTCGGGGAACGGAGGAGACAGAGCGCTGTGAAGAGACGAGCAGCCCGGAGCCATCTTCCGGTAACAACGAAGAGAAAATAAGCGGCAGCAGTAGTACGTACTAAAGCAGTTTCTGATGTAACTTGCTGTTGTTAAAGGTTTTATATGCTGTTTTATAAGCATATAAGGTTTATGGAGGGCCCTGTATATTTACCCTAACAAAACTTTGTTATAAACGCGTGATCACGTGCTCGAAATTGAAATTGGCCGTGAATGATAGGCCGTTTCCGTTTCGAGTCTTCAGAAGTGTGCATGCAGGCTTCATTACAGTTTGGGCTTTTTATTAATGCAAAGTTATTTAAGAGATAATAGAAATCCTTAGCTGATTTATCGCCTTTGAATGCACGTTGTACAAGGGATTTACAGAACATTTAATTCTTAGCCGTTCTGGTGTTTTTATTAAATATCAACTGATAAATATTTTAATGTGGTTATTATTTATGTTTATATTGTGGTCAGTGAAAAGTAATGCATGTGAAATTTTAGTCTCTATTAAAGGTTTCTCATTATCAAACGACCCCGAACCAGTGTGCGGTTGTAGAACTCGATATTTCATTAATTTAGGGCTAATTCTATTATGTGGTATTACTGATTTATCGTTTAATTTGTATAATTACATTTAGAGACCAGCTAAATTTGTAACATTTTGGAAAACTGTAATTGGGCGTATTAACTATTCAGTTGTCTCTGCTGTATTCATTTAATGAGATTTGTGATTATTTCTATATTGAATATGTTAAAGTCAGATGACTGTTTTTCCTCCTCACATTTCAGATGGACAGAAGACACGGAAAAAGAGGTGTCCTTACACAAAATATCAGCTCAGAGAGCTGGAGAGAGAGTTTTTCTTCAGTGTTTACATCAACAAAGAAAAGAGGCTACAGCTTTCCAGGATGCTCAACCTCACCGACCGTCAAGTCAAAATATGGTTTCAAAACAGAAGAATGAAAGAAAAAAAACTGAGCAGAGACCGCTTGCAGTATTACACCTCGAACCCTTTGCTTTAGATCGTCTTGCGGGGAAATCCTTTAGGCGAGGTGCTTCATCCCGAGACGAGATGTGACCTTCATTCCTCCGAGAGACTTTCATCGACATACACATGCATTATATTCTCAGTACCGTTTGACATTAAACTATTATTGTTATTATTATTATTATTAGGCTGTTGTTATCATTACTGGTAGGATATTGTAATTTGTTATAATATTGTTTTCCATTCTACTCAGTTAAATGACTGATGCTGATTTAGTTTACAGGGATTTTATTTGTGTTATTACTATAATCTGACCAAGATCTGTACTTTTCGCACCTATATGTCATACACTGAAAAAAATGATTCATTGATTTTACTCAATTTGTTAAGGTAAGTGGTTGCAATCAATTCATTTTAGCTACATTTAAATAAAAAAATGTAGTTGACTAACTTTTAACAAAATTATTTTTAATTAAATGTAGCTAAAATAAATTGATTGCAACCACTTACCTTAAAAATTGAGTAAATTCAATGAATCATTTTTTTCAGTGTAGCAGTAAGTAAGCTATAGGCTATTCTTGAAATCTATTTTGCTGGAAAAAAAACTGGGGAGAGTGAGATATAAATAGCCTACTAATGGAAAAGAAGGTGGTTTTTAATCTGTTAAATACTCCTGCTTGTGGTTTATATTTGGCTATTAGAATTTGTTTCATTGAATAACGCACATTTCATTAATATAAGCTTATTAAGAACTAAATGCATCATACGTGCTATATTCTCTTATACTTGGATTGTGTGGACTGAAAGTGTATATGTCTTTACTGCGCATTTCCAGTAAAGTCAGGGGATCTAAGTGTGTTCAGAAATGTCCAAAAACAGAGATAATTCTTATTTATTTTTAACGGACATTGGGCATTAATGTAAAAGCAATAACTGAACCAGCATGGCCAGTGCTCGAGTCCTCTGAAACCCCAAACCTGAATTCTATTTTCCTTCTGATTTCTGTTTCTCTAAAACGCGTGTAACTATATATCGATGTTGCAGGAGCTCATTCATGTTCGTGATACTCTCTCATATTTATAACATCTCTTCGGTGTTGTATAAATCAGTCTCTTGAAACGTCTTGTGTTTTCTCTCTTTTTCCTGGAGCAGGATCAAATGTTTGATGGATCTTGCGTTATATTGCCTCCACGCTTTTCTTTGATTCGAGGATCAAGTGTTTACCGTTATTAATGCCTAGTGTCCATTACGGAACTGCCCAAAACATGGCTGGGTATGTCTCCATGAATCAAACGGCCTTTCAACAAATGGTTCTGAGTCGACCTTCCAGATAAGTCTTTATATTATATTGCTATTTTGAGAGTGACCTGTAGCATCAATACAAACATTTCTTGAGAATTAAACACTAAGGAAACTTTTTTTTTTCTCGAACATGAAAAAAAGGCAATGAAAAGTGTCTTGTTACTTCACATAATTTGACAATTTCCCTGCATCAATATATCGATGATCCACTGCGAGAGGATCACACATCTGATTCGGCTTATGCCACTCTGAAGTCTTCGAGCATTAGATAATAACGACTGTTTTACGCGGTGACCCTGACGGTTTGCGCATCCTTTGAGGCTCGATGGAATTTCGCCCTAATTGCGGCACATCCCCCCGTTCGTTGCTGCAGCAACTCGGTCATAAACCCCGTCTTAGTCTGGAGCATTTGTAGAATTGGAGTGAGGTGCCATAAACCGTCTGAGAACCAAGGTTATTGACTGTGACTGAGAGCTAGAAAACAACGGCTGGAAGCATTGAAAGCTTGTGTCCACGGACTTTTCCGCCATCATTTGTCTCTGTGTCCCATCATGGCACCACGGCTGGATTGCTCGCTACTTCGCTCTTTCGACGATATATTTCTTGTCCACTGGGTGACGCACTTTAGATCAATGTCATTGCCGGGTATCTAAAATCCAAAGCTGAAACATGTTTACTTTGTGTACGGGCAAAGGACAACGTCTTCGTGAACTATACAAGCCACTGTTTCAGGTAAACAGCCAAGCTACCATTCTGGAATTCTGTCAGCATTGTTTATAATTTTTTAGATGATATTAACATTTTAATGTTCAAAAGTATAGCCTGCAAGTTAAGTTTGTTTATTAAAAGCAGTACCACTTATAACAGTTTTATTAGTCTCAGAGTATTTGTTTGTTCCAATTTGTCAAATTGACAAGAGATAAAATTTTTTTTTAAAGAAATTGGAGACGAGATTCTTGGCTTACGTCACAGATTTACAATTGTGCATTTTATTTGTATATTGTTCTAAAATGTTTTCTATACGCTATATCAAATCAAATAGTCTTTAGCAAATTGTTGTGATGCAATGAAAAACGATGTTATATAATCTTTATTGGATATTTAAAATTCAAATGACTTTTAAAACAATAGCTACCCGTCTTAAGCCCCTTTGATTTCTTAATGCAGAAAGTACAAATAAATGTTTTCCAATTATTACAATTCATATGTCAACGTAGCCGAAAAATACATTTCAAATAATAATTTGTCAATTGCCCATTTTTTCCCTTTAACATGGGCTGCATTTCAGACGCGTGATGAGAACTGCATGCTTTTATTGTAATATTGTCATTAATTAGCTACAGTAAGAGCTTCCACTAGACAGAGTGAATAAAAACATGATTATTGGAGCAGAGACAACTTGACTATAAAGAAAATGAAGTTTGGGCTACTTTGGTGTGAGTATACCTATATTTCTCAACGTGTTTTCGACCCGAGTCATCTCATTACTGTATTGTGATATTTGGTCGATGTTTAATATTGCATGCTGATGCTCGTGCAGTTTGTTTGTTAATAGTATAACAGTAGTTTTGTTAATTTGTCTTTCATAAATAGCCTTTATGTTAATTCCAACTATAGGACGATTAATCCTGTGAACAAAGAAACAGGCCTATTTGTGAATATATCAGTGGAGTATTTTTGAAAGCGTAAAATCCATTGGAAATAATAATAATAATGACTATTTTCCACATAACATTAATCAACATAGGCAGAAATAAAAACAAATAAAAAAACCTGAGAGGGAAATATAGAATTATATTTTCATGTAATTAAATGCAAATCAAATGGCAAACATATACAACGGCGGCCTCGACATCACACAAGCTGATTTTCAGATACATGATAATATCTCCTGAACGCAAAAGGTGGTCAATTTATTCACATACAACATTTGCGTAATGATTGTTAAATTATTTAGTAAACGTTATGGGATTGTGATAAGATGTATCTCTATATTTAAAAATAATAGCCTTTAAACGATTTTTTACTGTTAACTCAGTATTTTAATTATAAAGCTTATATATAGGCTAGGCCTATATGTAACTGTAAGATTATCACATGCTAAATCTTTATTCTACAGTATGGAAATCCACATCCAAAGTGTTTCTGAAAGCCGTCTCTCGTTTTGAACTTGAGTGTATAGGAGCCTAAATAAATAGTTCTGACCCACCGCATGCATGAACACCAGTCTATAACTCACTGTTTATGTGCTTAAAGGGCTGTTGGGGCAATTACAGTGTATCATAAATGTTTACTATTTTAGCACTTGATCTCCTTTTCGATACCTTGTTGCTTTTTGGTTTTATATAGGCTACGTGGCTCACAAGGCTTTGCGGCTAAGCGCAATGTCAGCGTTAACGAAGTCAGTGGTCATAAACATAACGCTGTTCACGTGTAATTCTGGTTTTATTCGTTTATATTTTCAAAAACGACCGATCGGGTTTATGTAGATTTGGCTTTTTTAAAAATCCAGTAGCTTGAAAAAGATATGGGACTCAAGGGTTACGTGCACGCAGAGGGAGGAGTCATCGGTGCTCGTTGCGATTTAATTGGCTGTTAGCTCACACTGAGTTGTATAGTTATCAGTAATTATATTCAGCATGTTTTGCACAAGAAATGTCATCCAGAAAGGGCAATCTTCTTCCACCGTCAAATTATACCACAAAGATGTCATGCTCCGATAGTCCATCTGGAAATTCGTTTCTGGTAGAATCCCTGATCCACGGAAGGGCCGAGGGAAGTGGACACTACTACCAAAACAGCGGAGTCTACTTGCAGCCGAGCTCCGAGTATTCTTATGGACTGTCTAACTGTGGCTATTTTTCTGGACTCAAACGGAACGAGAGCAATTCGCAAAATGTAGTACCTACGTGTGGGCCATATCAAGGCATGGAAACATGGCTGGAGACGTCCAGGTCCTGTCGCATTGAACAGCCTAACAACCAAATGACCCCACGGTCGTTCTCGCCCACCATAAAAGAGGAAAACTCTTACTGCTTATACGAGTCTGAGAAGTGTCCAAAAGACACCATTACAGAGGACATATCGTACTCCCGGCTGACACCAAACTCATGTCTATCTAGCAACAATAACGGCTGTGTTCCGGTACCCGGTTACTTCCGTCTATCTCAGACATGCACCACGTCTAAAGGTTTTCCAGACAACCAGACTGTATCGACTCATGCTGCTGCTCAACGCTCTACCCGATTTGACAGCTCTCTTTCAGCCATAGGAGCAGAAGCGAGCAGGGAAGAGAACGACGAGCCTCCCGCATGCGCACCATGTGCCCCGGCAAGAAACAAGGAGCTAAGGGGGTCCACTGGCACCGCTTCATCTCCCGAACCACCGGACAGTCCGGAGAAGGCGATCACTGTTACAAAAGGTTAGTTTTGTTGTTGCCCAGTCCAAAGGATTCTGGCGTCCTTTGGGCGCGTAAAAACATTCACGGCTTTACGCGCGCGATACATGGAACTATTTTAATTATGTTTTTATTGCATGAAGTATTACAGTAATATTTCAGATTTTATTTCAAACACCCTATGAGGCTTTAGACTGGCCAGATTTCGCAGCATAATCATGTGCGAGAATCTTCTATTAAAAATAATAATAAATAAAAAAATTGCTAAAGTCCTTACGTCGTCTCTGTAATCCATTTAACACAGCATTCCTGTAATCCACACACAGTTTTTAAAGCTCACGTTTTTAAATAATACCATAACGACTTAAGATCTCATTTAACAGTTAAATACCCCTAATTTGATATTTTAACCAATTCGATGCAAACCTGCACATAGCAAAACATTAAAGGCAGTGCTGACAGCAATGTGCTTCGGTTTTCTAAAGGTATCTCACATTTAAAATGATTAGCCTACATTAAAATATCGTAAAGCAAATAGGGCCTATTGCTCTCGACCCTGGACTATGCCCATGCTGTGCATGTCTATATATGTATATGGATTTAGCAAACCTATTTTTCATTATGCTGTTTATGACCTCTTGAGATTATTATCACATGCTTTGATTTATTTCATGTTCATTTTCTCGCATAGGCGGAGAGTTTGTAGTTGTAATGCCAACTAAAAATATGATATTTTTATTATAACGTTATAATATAAATATCATATTATAACGAGCGATCTTCAGTGCTGTAACAAACAAAAACAAAATAATGATTAAAAACTGAAGAGAATAATCAGATAATAGTTAAAAACCGAATTATTAAATTGCAACATATGGATATTAGTATCACAAGAGTCATACTTTACATGTTAAAAGTTTATGTGAGAATGTACGTATGTACAACAGCGTGTGGAATTATTGTATGCATATTACACGTTGTTGATAGCAACCTATTATTAGTTTAGCATTTAAATAATATTCATTAGGCGTATGGTCACTGCATCCCATTGTAAAGTGTTGTGAAATGGGTGCCGCAGATGTACATATTGGACTAATATTGTCTTAAATTTCCAGCAGGAGATTCCAAAAGTGACAATACAGCTAACTGGCTGACGGCGAAGAGTGGCCGTAAGAAGCGTTGCCCCTACACCAAACACCAGACTCTAGAGCTGGAGAAAGAGTTCCTCTTCAACATGTACTTGACACGCGAGCGTCGCCTCGAGATCAGCCGCAGTGTTCACCTCACGGACAGACAGGTCAAAATCTGGTTTCAGAACCGACGGATGAAGCTGAAGAAGATGAGTCGAGAAAACCGAATCCGAGAGTTATCGGCCAACTTCAGTTTTTCATGAAGCCTCCTCGCTTTCTAGATCTCTGGCGCCCTCCTCCATCAGCTGCAGCGGTAGCCCGCTTCCAACAAACCGTCTCCGTAGCTGTGTGTGCGTATATGACTCGTGCAAGATACTATTGATAACTTATTTTGTGTCGTGTACTGTTAACGTTTTATCCGTTTATGTATGATTTGATTTGACAACCCAGTCGTCATAACATGTCATGGTTATTTATAAACTGTCAAAAGTACTTCATTGTAAAAGAGGAAAATATCAAATGCTGAAGGTGTTCATTGTACATAGCATTCAGACTATATTGTACATGTATTGTATATAACTGCGGTATTTGCATGTTGTAATAACTATTATGAAATCATTTTTTCAATAATAACGACACGTTTCTTCTATGTACGACCTTGTCAGGTATTTGCTGTTCTAGGCATAAGTGGAAATATCCGGTGCTTAAAATGTAGAAACTGCAAAATATCACGAGACTATTTGTATTATTTTAACAGCACTCAAATGTACCATCCTTTTGGAAACATAGGCTAAAGAGATGGCCTCAGATGTAAATTAATTATTCATACATGGCATAAAATAAATAAAGGCATGTGTAAAATCATCTTAGCCTACTTTTAAATACACCTATTGTAGTAAAAACACTCCGAGCTCTTTTGTAACGGGGATTCTGGAGAAGAAAGGACTGTTATTTTGCTGACTATAAAAGGAAATTATTAATATTATTATCAACACAGTCAGTAATGCTCCCGTGACAAGTCACATAAACATTACAATAGATATCAATTATATTCATGTCTTTTGGGTTCTGTTTCTTATTTAATTTACATTTAAGGGAATATTCCAAGAAAATTCAACACATTTTATGAGACATTATTGGTTAGATCACAGCAGTGTGGGCAAAAACTCACATTTTATTCTACTTGTTTGCTTGTGCAGAAAATAAATAGATTAAAAATACGGCTTATCTTCGCAAGCAAGAAACAAAGACAACTGCTAAGTGATATAGGTAGTTTCATGTTGTTGGGCTATATTGTACACCCCCACAACACGAAACTGTCTTAATCGCCTCGCAGTGAGATTCAGCACAACAAGACAAACACGGTGCGCCGAATCCTGAAAAGTGTTTCCAAAAGTAGCCTTTCTTTTATCTTGGGGAATTAAAAATACCAGAAATGATCAGCAACATATATTTTAACGACACACTTCTAATGCGTGAACTGCACGACAGAAGTAAAAAGTAAATGTTGGAGTGCAGGTGTAGTCAGCAAGGCCTCGGTTACGATCAATGCACTTTGGCCAAAGCCGCGTGCGCATGTGAGACGGAGAGCACGCCCACGCTGCCGG
The DNA here is from genome assembly GCA_027422405.1 of Ptychobarbus kaznakovi. Taxonomy (NCBI): domain Eukaryota; kingdom Metazoa; phylum Chordata; class Actinopteri; order Cypriniformes; family Cyprinidae; genus Ptychobarbus; species Ptychobarbus kaznakovi. Next base: position 10,556,113 of record CM049803.1, on the reverse strand, counting down.
ATGCGTCTGCTGGGCCGGAGGAAAAAAACACAAAGGCTTTATTGGCCATATTCAGACCAGACAGCCAAGTTACAACCCGAAGAAAAACAGAGTAATAGTCCCTGTTATAAACAAAGTCTGTTGAAGTACCCAGAGATCCACTCTTCTGAGGAGGACAAGATCACAGCAATGCTCATTGAACAGAGGGAGAGGAAGCTCTGGACGTCCTCTATTGTCAATGTTTTCATGGCTAAGAGGAAAAAATACCAGGATTAAATTAATTTTCCATTAAAACATCCCTGTATTTACTCATGCTTTATGTTATAATCACGTTGCTGATTTCCAAATACCATGCACGCTGTTTATATTCTGAATAAAACATGCCGAGCAACTCCACGTTTAAATATGCAAATCTATTTACAAATACAACATTTTAATTATGAAGCATAAGTCACTATTTCACTGAATGTGTGGGATATTGCAAAACAAAGCTTTTCTGTCCTGTATCAGCTTATTCAAGAATACTAACAATATAATATCACAGAAACATTGCAATCATATTGTGATTGTGACATATTGTTGCTATAAAAATCATGTTTATAATCATTATTTGTTTGTAGTGTTGATCAAACGCATTTAAAATGTTATTAAATATTTTTTCACTAATCTTTATGGTTTAATAATTGTAATTGTTGTAAGGTTTTAATGCGTAAAGCTTAAACATGAAACAAACGGTCTATGTTGTACATGTATCTGATAAGAGTCAGGTATAGAGCTTTTTTGTATTTTTTCCCAAGTTAGTTTTGTTCACAGCTTAGTTCACGTTCAGATTTCGTTTGACTTGTCTGCACATCACAGTCTGCCTCGCTTAGGAGCACACTGTTGAGCGCGTTGGTACTGAATGACTGGTCACTGAGCAGGTCATATCTCAAACATCCAATGGCACTTATTGCCATATAAAGTATACATATGGCTCACGTAAAGATCCATTTTATGTCTGAACTATTTTATGTCTTCTTGTGCACGACTAGGCCGTGCGGAATACGTGCATTCATCATAGATAGCCTTTGTTGTTTTTTGGGGTCTGCAAAATTTGTGAGAACAAAAATCTGTCAAAAAAGGTATTTAGCTAGATGCCTATACAATGACATGACAACGCATTTAGCCTAAGCGTTTGGGGTTTTATCCCTGCTAAAAAATAACAATAGAAGCCCAATAGAAACCATCGCAGACATTCTAATGGTTTCCATTAAAATACTATTATATAACATTAGCTTTTTCCAGTAAAACTATTTCAAAATGATTTTTTTGTAGTGTGTTTTGGGCATTTTTCTAATAGGATTTAACATCCCACCAATAGAATCCGACACCATTATAGTTTCCATTAAAACCAATACAATTCCCATTAAAACCATTACATTTTCTATTGTGTTTTGGGCAGGGTTCTATTGTTTTTTTCAGCAGGGATTTTATTATTGCAAAAAAGTACACTTCTATTAAAAACTGGATACGGAAATCCTACAATAACGCTTCTCAAATAACCTTTCTTGTTATTAGATGCTGAAGCTTAACAACATTAATAAAACCAAATCCACCTCCATAAAAGCATATGGCTATACCATTAAAAATATGACTTGTAAAATGGAGGCCATTTAACCGTGTGCACTGGTTAGGCTTCCCCTTTATCTCCCACAGTCACGTGTCTAGCACATCCAATCCAATCCCTGCAGTGGTTCAGTTTATCAGAGGTCTGTAGTTCACAGCGAAGTCAAGTAGTTAGTTACTTGATTTCAACGGATTCTGCTTTTGTGTCAGTTTCATTGTGGGTGTATCCGTTCGCCTGTGTTCTCTTTGCTTGTTTTGGTTATGTCGACATTGGGGACACTGAGTTACTACGCTGACTCACACATTCCACACGAGAATGACGATCATTTGGCACCGAGGTTCTCATCCGGACCCGTGGTCCAGCAGCAGGCTCGGGAACTGACGCTACTTGAATATGGCGAACCGGAGCAGTACACTTTCCAAGCCAAATCATCCATTTTTGGTGCGTCATGGAGTCCCGTGCCGGTGCAGCCCCAGGCGCATCTATCGCCTACCACCCGTACATTCATCACCCATGCTCAGCAGGAGAAACCGATGGAGCACCCGTGCGTTCCTGGGCGTTAGAACCGCTGCCTGCCCTGCCTTTCACGGGATTATCCACAGATACACACCATGATATAAAACTTGAACCACTGGTTGGGAGTGGTGAGTGCACCACGCATACATTGCTTGTGGCCGAGACTGACAACAGTTCGACCCAAGCAGAGAGGAAGATAACAGACGATGCGCTTTCCAACGGATCACAGGACGAGAAAGCTCCAGCAGAGACGAAGGTGGATCTAGACCCAAGTAAGTGCAGCTAAGTTTCTATCAGAATGCGTTTGTGAATATGTAGGATTCAGTTATAGGCTACTTTTACCTTAACAGATGAATTCAATAGGCGTCGTTAGTATATAATATAAAAGTAGCTGTAATCTATAAAAAGCTAGTCTTTTGTGAGAGACGTCAACAATTGCCTGTTTATTGTAGTTAAATATTCTTACAGTATTTTCAGGTATAGGTTATGATGACGGCTAAAGGTCTTCTAACTAGGCCTTTATTTCGTTATGTGGGTGGCAATAATCTGAATTTGCATCTGACAGCATATATGCATGATTCAATGGAATGTGTCCAGTATTAAAAAGCCACATATTTGCAGTATATACAACCATTATAGACTATAGACTGCATGTCATGTAACATATAACAAGACTGCTGTCCTACACATTACATTCGATTAAATATTACGCAAAAGATATGGTTATAAACGCACAATTGTTGCCATAAAACATACAATCTGGATTTCTGAGATTTTTTTTATTATAGACAGCAAGGCCATTGTTTGTCCCTCATTCAGTGATGCCAAAATTGCCAGTAGCAGCTAGGAAGAAAATGATAGCTTGCACATAAAATGTTCGATCATATAAATCCACCCGCAGGCCAGATGCATGCAATCCGAGATTGTGCTTTCCAATTTCAGCATATCAAAATTGTATCGTAGCCTTTATATTAGCCTCTTCTATCTTCTCACGCGCTGATCATAAAATGGCCGCAGTATTTTTGTGGCAACATGACTAGCTCTCTCTCTCCGACCCTTCTTGCAGATAACCCTGCGTCCAACTGGCTGCATGCGAAGTCCACTAGGAAAAAGCGCTGTCCATACACTAAGCACCAAACTCTTGAGCTGGAGAAAGAATTTCTGTTTAATATGTACCTCTCACGCGACCGTAGATATGAAGTGGCAAGACTCCTAAATCTCACCGAGAGACAAATCAAAATATGGTTCCAAAACCGTAGGATGAAGATGAAGAAATGCAATAAAGATCGTCCAAAAGACATTTAAAAGTGGGAAGCTATAAATGCGCACTGCAGTGGATGGAGTTATTTGGTTCTCGAAGGTGTTTGTGAATTAGCCTGTCTTCTTCCTCGTGCGCAACCACAGATTATTATTGATAGCCTACATTTTGTAATGTTAGATGTACATTGCACAAACCTTTGCTCTAAGGGTATGCTTGTATATATCATTGTGTCTTTGTATACAGCTTGTTGGTGATAGTTCTCTTATTTGCTTTGCTTGTTGTAGGTCTAGCACTTCGTACATTTTAAATGTTAAAATGTTCTTTTCAAAAGTTTTAAAGCACCAGTTCATGATTTCAGGGAAATGGGTTCTGCGATGTGAAATGCTGATGATATGCATGATTTTTTATTTTATTTTTTGTAATTCAAAAATGACTTGTAGCGTAATGTATCAATGTTTAATGTGACTACCTAGATGTATTTGAACTACCTATGTATTACGATTCATTTATGTTGTGTTGTTCGTCATTGGAATATTTCAGTGGATTTTGTAACATTTACGTGTTGTAATGTTATATGTGAACACATAAATTGCATACGCCAATACCTCAAATCAACACAGTGTTAGTCGTTTTCAAATTGAATTCCAAATAAATTTATGATAAATAACACACTTCGTTAAGACTCTCTATACCAATGGTGTGTGCAAAAACAATATGCTTACGAAAATAATACTTTTATTCATGGGTGCAATGGGTATGCCTAATAATGAAGTGCAAATCTGCGATATTGCAATAAGTTGTCACTAATAATTGCAGCCCTGTATTTCTGTGCTATAATACAACACATAAAGTCCCAAACTCGTGAAAGACTCAACACAAATAAATCGTTCCTGAACGAGGCTGACGATCTCGTGGTATTTTTACGCTATACAACGAGAAATATTGAACAGTTCTCGCGCTCATTCTACCGTTATCTTGCAACCCACTGTTTAGTGTCCCGTTAACGGCCCGGGTGCCGTTTATCCGAATAAATAACGCGGAGTTTGATGCTCGTAGACAGGCCTGCGCGTTCTATTTGTGCCTTGCCCCTGTGAGCGATATTAGCGGCTGTGCGGCAATAAACCACAATCACAGTCTTAACTGTTTATGGGGTGCAAAGCGACTGAAGGCGGAACTGGAGCAACTTTTTGGGACGCCCAACGCCTCTGTTACAATTACAGTCACACGATATATTTTATAAAAATAAAATAAATAAATCAATAAAAAACGATTTTATTAGTTTTAATTGTAGTATTATCATTATTTACCATTTTCGTATTTAACTAGGCTATTTAATAAACACACAAAATATAGAAAAACAGAAAAAGAAGAAAAACTCTGTTGCAGGCCACATCTTCAAAGGCTCTACCCCAGTCAGCATCGTAAACCGGGGCTCAGCCCCACTGTCTGTTTTTTCTCTGCTAATTACTTTATTACTCCTCAGCTCGGCAACAATTAAAACGTTGCAGAACTGATAACCCATTTGTTGCCTCGCCATGCATAAAGTAACAACGGAAACCTATTGACGCATTGTACTTTTTCTTGCGTCCAATATCATTGCTACTTTGCATTTTGGTCATTTAAACGTCAAAATGTAAAATAAATTGAAGATGTCGTTTTAAAGCGAATGTTTAGCCTACATTAAGATAGCTTATAAAACACTCTTGTTGTTTTTTTAACCGTAAAGATTAATCACAAATGGCTAAATGGCATAAAGGAATTCTAAATATTTCTGTTTTAGTGAAGGTGCTCCCCCCAACGCTTCACATTTTGGTGTCTGTCTTATTTAACGCACCTGATTCATCAGTAAATCAGCTCATTAATAATGCTTAATGATCTATATTTGGTGTGTCTGATAAGAGCGAGACATCTGCATTGGGCAGTGTTGTGTGTGGCCTCCTTGAGCAGAATTGAGAATGTGTTTTAACAGTGTCTCTTCCATTAGTATCCAGCAGGTGGAGACAGCGGTTTGTTTGACACGATCAAGCGGCAAAGTGCATTCTGCCCTACAGCAAGCTCACTTAATAAGGGCCAGCCACAAACTAAACCTATTTACTGATGCAAATATTACAGCTAACGTATCAAGAATGATGAATGCGAACATCTGTCAATTAGAATATGGTCGCTGGTTAGGCCTTTGTGAAAACTGAACTGTCATTTCATTTGGTTTTTACTTTTAGGACTTCGTTTGAGCCTAAATGCAAGACTTACATGTTCAATTGTGACCCTGGACCAGAAAACCAGTCATAAGGGTCTGAAATTGAGATTTATATATAATCTGAAAGCTGAATAAATAAGCTTTCCAGTGGTGTATGGTTTGTGGCTGAGAGAAAATCTGGAATCTGAGGGTGCAAAAAAATCTAAATATTGATCAAATTGCCTTTAAAGTTGTCCAAATGAAGTTCTTATCAATGCATATTACTAAAAAAAATACGTTTTGATATATTTACAAGAGTAAATTTACAAAATATCTTCATGGAACATGATCTTTAATTAATATCCTGATGATTTTGGCATAAAAGAAAAATCAATAATTTTGACCCATACAATGTATTTTTGGCTATTGCTACAAATATACCCCAGCGACTTAAGACTGGTTTTGTGGTCCAGGGTCACAATTGATAATGATGCAAATGGCTCATAAAGAGCGCTTTAATTTTATAAACGTTAGCTTTTGAATTTTCAAACCATTAAAAACGTGCAAATGACTGACATTTGGAAAACATATCACATCTAAGTACAGCATAGCATTCTTTTCTAGAATGCTATGTTGATCTGTGATGTGTTGACCGTGTCTGACCGCTATGACCTTACTTAAAATTACAAACAGATGATCTGACACCATAGTTTCCTCCGATTCCAGCAATAAATCTGGATCAAACAAAATGAAGGCTTTATAATATGCTTCTTAAGGACCAACTTGTTGCAGAGTTCAGCTCAAATGTGCTCCAACACACCTGCCTAGAAGTTTCTAGTGATCCTAAAGACCCTGGTTAGTTCAACTTTGCAGGAGGTGTATATTGCCACCCTGGTTTACATAGAAGCATGCACACAAGCTAATGCTGAAGTTAAGATAGGTGATTCTTGTCCATTCCAGTACTTTGCTTCACTCTCTTATGAGTCAATATGGGACAAATGAGTTGTGCCTGCAATTCAAAGCATCACCTATGAAGTAGAACCTAAGAGCAAATGTAGTAGAGGTATCAGGTCCTAAACAGTGGTCAGAGGGGTGCACTACATGTTGTGTGTATCCAAACGATGTTGTAGCCCAATGCATAATGGGAATGCTAGAATGTGGCAGAGTGTACTACAAGCAAGAAGAAACTTTGCAGCTTTGTATCTAATAGGTGTCATAATCATGCACATAATAAGGTGGGCTTGACTGTTTTGAGTGTCAGATTTGGGTTCAAGTGGATAAAGGGATAGATCACCCAAACATCAGATTATGTCATCATTTACTTACCCTCATGTAATTCCAAACCTGAATGGCTTTCTTTTAGAAAAATATATTTTGAAGAACACTGAGGTTCAAACAAAACACTGGATCCCATTAACATTCATTGCATGACTTAAAAATGTGATGATGACAAAATGTACTTTTTTTGGGTGAAAAGAGTAAGTGCACCAGTAGACAGAGACACTAATTATGCACAATCTGCTAATATTTCAAAGATTTATGCATAGGAAATAGACTGTAAAACATCACAGGTGCAAATTTCAGTGTATGATTAAAAAGTAATTGATAGTTTAGTTTTAACGTTTTACAATGCCTTCATATTGTTTATATTGTGTCGTAGATCAAGGTGGATGGGAACAGCGCTATTTAAGAAGCACCTTACAGTCTTACGAGTGGTCTGGGGCCCTTGTTAATCCACGAGCATTTCTATATGATAGCTTACAACAACACTTTTGGGAAAGAGTGATAAAGTACCACTTACGTACTATTGGGTCCCACTTAGCCTAGTGTTTCGGGGAACCAGACAGATGTTAGTCATTTTCCTCTTTCACTAAAAAAGGTAAAATGTATTTACATATCACATTCTCGTCTATATGTTTTAACTTGTCACACAGGTATGCATGCATCGACAGCGATGTGTAAAGATAAAGATACAGTGCTTTGAGCTGGACAGACGTTGCAACACAAGCACAGTGGATCATCTCAACTAACGAACGTTCATTTACGATCCAGTAACGCCCAAACTAGAACTAAGTCCTGAATTAAAGCTGAAACTGAGCCAATACGTTCCTCAACACGAAAGTAGTGGAAAACATGAAAAGTGCTTGTTATCTTCTAAATTTAATAATTAAAAGATTCTGATTTAGGTTTAAAAATATATTATAGGCTAGCTACTCAGCTTTAAAAGCATGTAGCCTAAAGGTTAGGCGCCATATTGGATTTAACGCAAATGAAAACGAGGCTGAGGAGGGATGTAGACGTACAGTCTTTGCAATGGCACACAACTTATAAAGGTCCTGCTTCATGCAATTGTCTCTACTCAAAACGTTTATAGAATATTTGTCAACGGAACATCGGTAGTACAGTCTATTGAACACACTAGGCCTGGTTCTATTCTTCACAGCCCAGTTTTCATTGCAGTAAAAATGGGGAATGCAGCTTAAGGTCTATGTAACTGCACACATTGTGTATTATTTTGAAGGCATCTGCCATTACTATTTAGCCATTGTGCTCCTTTGGTTGGGAACTCAACAGATGCACGCAGTGTCGGACATCCGCTATGTAGAGAACTAGGCTAACCGTATACAGAGATACTAGACACACTTAGCCTCATGCAACATGCAATATGCAGCTCCCATGCTATACAGACGAGGCTAACATAAAACTATTTAAACCAGCAATGGAGGAAGAGGAGGAACGAGAAGAACGCACCTTTTTAAAACTCCTTTGTTAACAATATTTATTCTTTTTTTGCACAACTGCATGAATATTTCGTGTAAAATTATTAATAATGTACATTTCTATATTGCAATTACATTGTAGCATGGCAGTCAAATGCATGTTGTGCAGCCTGATGGTAAAAAGCGCATAGTGCTTCATTAATCTCTAAACTGAGATTAGAAAGACTGGCAGGTTTTTCACTCTCTACTCCTGTTGGGGAGAAATATTCATGAGATTTTAGGGAAGAAGTGTTTGTAGCCTACAATAATAAATAACTGGTAAAATTATAAAACAATTGGTGTGCATTAGAAATAACTTGCTCGGCTTCTAAACTAAAATCCGCGTTACGCGTTTGTAGAATGAGGGCGGATAGCAGAAAGGGGGCGATGTTGAGCCTCCACTTGCAGAATAAACGCTATTTTTTAGGAAACCATATCTCGTTCAACGGCAGCTGATAATAATCCAGCAGTAATGTAGGCTATATTTTAAATAAAAGGTGCTCTTTACATGTGATTATTTTATATATGTTACCATAGCTCTATCGTACACCAAATATAGGATATCAGCCTATATCTATCTATACAGGCCTTTATTTATTGTTTACTTTACTTTTAGTAGCTAATATGGTTATTTTGGAAGAAATTCGTTGTCGGGGCAAACAACTCTGAAACAATTAATTAATAATAAATCGTACAGTATAATGTAAAGTTTATAAAATAATATGGTCCATGTCTAAGGGTGGCATTATTAACTATTAATATTTCATGCCTCCCAATACGAGTATTAAAGGCATATACGTTTTCAAAATATTTAGAATAAAAACGTTTTGTCGCTACTCCTTTATAATGCAATCAGCCTATCCTGCATACAGTCAAGAAGGCGTTTTCGTTTAATGGTGCAAGAGCCTCATGACGGGCCCCAAGAATCAGACACGGTTACTATAGCCTTTAGTGATGGTCAACGCGTAATACTAGATCACATTACCCTCATCATTTACAGTAAACTGACTCAACTTTCCAGCCGATAAAAGAGGTGCAATACACGTAAACCAATAGGCCTAATGCATTTGATTTTACGTAAAAAAAAAAAAACTATTGATATATTCACGTTTGTAAAATCATAGTTAAATCATCGATTCATGTGTCTAATGGAAATAGATACTCAATTGATTTAAGTAGCTCATCAGTGCAGGGATTCAGGATACGAATTAACTAATCTTTGCACATACAGTTCAGGAGACATCACACCCCCATAATATAGTAGCCTATTATTTCCAATACACTAGAGACGTTGATTCTTGGCTTTCGAATGGATCCTGCTTCTTGTTTCAGCATCAAGAAGATAAACTATAACATATTTGTTAACGCCGTGATCTTATGGTACAGGCTATACTCTCACAACGTCATATCCTGAATAAAACTGCATTAGTATATTCTAGGGCAGGGGTGCATAAGCCCGGAAATGACATACACCTCTAGCACAACAATAGGAGCTTGGAGCTGGTTTACGACGCAGTGCAATGTGTGTGGGTAGAGGGTCATCCATCAAACGCCATGCTGCCTCCGCAGACATCATAAACACCCCATCCACGCCTCACTCGCACCCGTTTACTAAACTCACCGAGAGGGATACGATCAGACCAATCCCTGGCCTTTTTACATGAACGAATGGGTTTGGAAACGAAGTATTTACAGTATCCTGAGATAAAGCCCATTCAGCTGACCATATCTCATTCACATATTTATGTTATATTCTATTATATAAATATCTTATTTTAACAGTGTTAGCTTACTCCATTCATTATTCAAATATGTTATTAAACAGGCCTAAATTTGCGTAAATCATCCGGACTCTATAATTGAAAAACAAACTAAATAAGATAATACAATAAAATCTCAAAAGAAAAGACCTAACATGTATTTAATTACATATCAAAAAATAAAATAGAGAATTACAGTCAATAACAAACGACCCTGTGATGCTATAAAAATGAAATCGCGTTTTAGAATATTTTGTAAAAACAAAACAAATCAAAAAAGAGTTTTACAACTTCATCACATTATTATCATAATAATAATGATGATTAATATGTTTATTGTGATTATTTTTAAAGCATATAATGGTTACGTATTTAAATGCGTAAATCGATTTCTTATACATTGTCCTATGTACTCAATCTATGAATGCATTCGTTTTGAATGCAGCACATTGATCTCTACATTTGTTTGATGATCCAGCGAGCCAAGTTTTCATTCGTAACTTGTGTTTTATGAGCGTCAGCATTCATTATTTATTCTAACAGACGGTCAGCGGGGCTGTCCATCGAGCCAGACATGGTGCTGGAACATACTCAGCACGTGGACAAAATGATGCAAACTGACAAATAATTCAACAATTATTAAATATCTATATCCTCAAAAAAACACTTATTTTTTATAGATTTGTCCTTAGAGAAACCTCGGCTTTAAAAATGTAACAAACAGTTTCTAATTAATATTTTAATGCCAGTCATAAATGTGGACTACATTTTCAGTGTTATTTTTCAGTTGCACACTGATGCATTTATTCTACATACATTAAATGAAGGTCACTCACATACTCTCGACCTTGAGAATTGTCCCAAAACAAATAGAAAAAGATTGTGCTGTAAAGCCTTAGATTAAATATTTTTCGAATTAATTTAAAATTGGACAAATATCAAAACACATTTCCGATTATATTATAATATAATACAAGCACATACACTTAAACACAGTTTTCATGTACAAGCAATAATAGATTTACAAAGACATTAAATGTATTGCCAATTTACAAAAAAACAAACAAAAAACTGGCTTTTCATTCAAAGCACGGCAATATATTTTGATACTCACATATCCATTCTGTCAGGCCTATCTAATGAGAATAACTACAATGCATTGTAAATATGAATTAATATTTCAACAGACAGATTAACAGAAATAATATGACAATTAACAGTATCCGTAAAGATACATCCTTGCTCAGTTTCGATGTTCAGCTCGTGGGAAACGAAGGTTTCTCGTTCGTGGTGGAGATGTGAAGGAAGAATTGTGAAGAATACCGACACCCACGTTCATCTACACACAATAGCTCCTGTGTAGCTGCAAAAACACACGGGTTCTCTCTTACAAACAATATGTGATCCTATTCATTCCCAAACCTTCGATAAAGGCTGACTCTCCAAAAACGAAAATATAAAACGATCGATTTTGTTTGGGTCCGAAATAATAATGCTGGTCCATTCGAAGAACATCCGGTTTGAAATTATGATCAAGTTCAATCCTTTAATCGGAAAATATCGCTTTTGTAAATTAATTTATAAGATGGGGAAACTCTCAACCGTGAGTACTGCGTTGTTCTCTTCTTCCTGGCCACATATGATCTAAGGGAGTGTTAGATGGTTTAAATGTGTTCTTAGGGCACTAAGCTGTCAGACCTTTTGGCGTGTAAGATTGATAGCGTGCAGGCTTCCAGGGCTCTTTGTTTGGAATATAAGCAATAAAGTGCTCGAGGCCTACACCTACTTAGCTAAAGACTTCAGAGGACAACATAAGACACATTCTTGAACCTAGAAGACTAACGAATGAACACTTGTATTTTATATTAATTATTGTATTGTATGCGTTTGCCTGTGAGACGATTTAATGTCGCTTAAACAAATTGTGAAGTGCAATTCAGGTAAAATCTGCTGTGTGTTATTTTTTACATAATACACTGAATGTACAATTACAAGTTTTATTTTCACAAATTCTGCACTGAGTATCAATTATGTTAATTGCACTATTAGTAGAAGAATGTAACCTGATACATTTCTGAATTAATATGGTTTCAGACAGACAATAATTAAAAAAGGACTGATATAGCCTATCTTAAACTAAAACAGCAAAATTCGCATGCAAGCGTAATGCGTCAGTGCGCGTGTGAATACGCGGGCGCGTCGGGGCTTTCAAAGAACTTGTCTGCGCGCAATGTGTGCGCGCGTACGGTCTCGCGCGCTTTTGCTCGTGCATTGGCAAACGAGAGCGCGCATTCTCTAAGAAAGTAGTAAAAAACCAGACTCAGGATTAATGGGTTTCCTCGGTCGTGGCTATTGGTGTGTTTATGTGTCCAGTTGATGTGTTGGCGGATCTTCAGCCGAGGGCCGGTCAAATAATAAAGGGAGAACAGCAGACGGACTCACTGTCACTCACTGTTTCAGGTACTGGCTATAGACTACTTGCATTCTACGGAGCAGTGGGCAAACTGACCATAAATGCGTAAATAAACTAGCCCGTCCCAGAGAGTGAGGCGTTCCTCTCGGACTTTTTTTCGATCAATCACACAGACAGTGGCTTCTTTTGATTAAACCCCAAATTGTCATTGGACAGAGGTAATCATGTGACAAGCAATACGGTCCAATTTCAACCTTGTCTCCATGAAAGCAATAGTTTAATGGCTCCGCGGTCCCCATACGGCCGTAATCAGCAAAATAGTTTTTTTTAAACCCGGCACGATATTTCATTTTATCTTCCTTGGGTCACAAATTTGTGAGCGGCGAATTTGGAAGACTTGGAGGAGATGAATTACGAATTCGAGCGAGAGACGGGTTTTATCAATAGTCAGCCGTCGCTCGCTGAGTGCCTGACATCTTTTCCCCCTGTCGGTGATGCATTTCAAAGTTCATCAATCAAGAGCTCGACGCTTTCACACTCGACACTGATTCCTCCTCCTTTTGAGCAGACCATTCCAAGCCTGAACCCCGGCAGCCACCCTCGCCACAGCCGGCCCAAGCAGAACCCCAATGGCTCATGCCCGCTGCCTGCCGCATCCTTACCCCCAGAGTACCCTTGGATGAAGGAGAAGAAAGCATCCAAGAAAAACCAGACAACTTCGACAGCAACCACCACCACCGACCCTGGTCCACTATACTTCTCCCCTCAAGGTATTTGGATTTAATGCAATTTTATTTAAAACGAAATGCAAGTTATTATTTTTGTTGTTGTTATTATTATTATTCATCTCAATGGATGTGTTGCGCAAGGCCATGCTACTTGAAAAGTGCAAGATAGTTTGTTATCCTCATGGGTCATGCGAACATGTTAATATCTAAGTTTTTTGCTAGTTTTTGGATGCGAAGGATCTGTAAGTAAGCAGATAACTCCTAAACTCTGTGTTAGCTACTTGTAGTGTAGGGCATGAATTTTAATATTTGACAGTAATGAAGAATGATAGATTGCCATTACTCAACTCGGCAGCTGGCGTGTTCATTAATCTTCACTCGGACCTCTCCGCACTCACACCAGACACATCAGTATATTCTGGCATAGGGGATGAGGACACAAATTATTCAAGTGCCGTGGCTCCATTCCCACAAACAATTTATGCTCCCTGAGAAACGCAATATATTTGACAAGTTTGTGGGGTCAGCGTTAAGCCCCACAGCGCCGTTGTAAAAATCAAGAGTTATAATTAGTGGCGTATCAATAATGTATATTGTGATCCCTTCATAGGCTCGCCCGAGATTTCTGATGGTGGCAATGGGGCTACTCGCCGACTCAGAACGGCGTACACCAACACGCAGCTGTTGGAGCTGGAGAAGGAGTTCCACTTCAACAAGTATCTCTGCCGGCCAAGGCGTGTGGAAATCGCCGCTCTGCTGGACCTCACCGAGCGGCAAGTCAAAGTTTGGTTCCAAAACCGGAGAATGAAACACAAACGGCAAACGCAGTGTAAAGAGAACCATCACGGCGATGGAAAAGCCCCGAGCCTGGAGGAGGCAGGCGGACGGGGTGATGGGAAATCTTTTTTCGAACAAGTGGCAAACAATGTATCAGGGGCGCTTTTGGAAAGAGAGGGTTATCCATTTCAGCAGAATACCTTAACTTCTCAACAGTCACAGAATGGACACAATGGTGATTCCCAAAGCGCAACTGTCTCGCTTTTAGGTAGCAATGACAAACATCTGAAACATTTTCCCAACCCGTCACCCACTGTTCCTATCTGCGCCTCAACAATGGCCCCGGATTGTGCATCTGCTCAGGACAATGGCAGTCCCTCGGCCCTGGACGTCTCTTTACAGGACTTCAACGTTTTCTCCAATGATTCCTGCTTACACCTCTCAGATGCCGTGTCCCCAAGTTTGTCAGAATCTGTAGACAGCCCCATTGGTTTATCTACGGAGGCCTTTGATTTCTTCTCTGAGACGCTTACAACAATCGACCTGCAACACTTGAGCTACTAACTCTAACTGAAGTTTCATTATAGGGACGTCAATATCTTTCTCACATTGATGGTCTGTGTGTTTAATTGTGACTTTAAAATAGGCCTAGACCATTAATCAATGAGGTAAGTTTTTCAATAATCGAGTGATCATTTTTGTTTACAGAGAAAATATGGCAGGAAAAAAGTGATATTTTTCACGTTTTATTTTTGTATCGTTCGCCGGCAAAGCGCCATATTTTCATAAAATAAATTTGTACTTGTTATTGAAAATAATGGCGGTGTTGTTTATTTCTTCACTATTCAGATTAAGAAATAACAGGTTAAGGAATTAAACGAGGTATACGATTCAAAGTATATATTACTATTCAATTTTGCTGTTTTGTAATGATAATGTGTATTAACCTGTTTTACGAGGATTAATGATTTTCATTAGAATTATTCGAGAGACAAAATTAGATATTTAGAAGGCTGCCAAATGTGTTTATAATCGCTAATCAAAACTAATATCAGTTATCCCAAAAACTATTTGTGCGCAAAATTAATACGCCGTTAGGTATGTAATTGCGTTATTCTTTTTATTAATATTTGTTAATGTCCCTGTAGCCTAGTTGGGTTTAATTGATATTTTTTAACAGTAAGAAATGAACCCATGGGAAGTTTTAGATGCCATCAAATGTGTAGACTAACACAGAATGCCTCAAGAAGAAGATTGATGACTTGATGCTGCGTACACAAATAAGTCCCCTACTGTATCTGACGACACAGGGAGTCTCCTGGCCAAGAGCTGTAACGTTTTGGAGTTCAGCAATTACATTTTATTACCTATTAAACCTTCGACAGGGGGTTGTGTTGAGACAGCACTCGCGTAATTCAATCCGCCGCAGAGAATGAGAAGGGAATTCAACAGTCAAACCACATCTCAACATTAATTATTTAGTTTATATAATTTATTATAATTCTCAGTTTATCTGCATTTCATAGATTTAATTTACATTTGATGAATGTAACTGTGTCCTGAATCAGATCAGTGCATCTAATACGAGAGTTATCAAATTAATATCGTTTTATCAACAGGCAACGCTGCAAGGAATGATGACAGTAAACTGAATTCTGCTCGTGTTTTATCAATATTAATGTTGATACTTTTAAATTCCAAATAGTTGATATCTGAATAAATTGCTTATAGACAATCTCATTTGATTCCCTCGGCCCTGCTCTGCAAGATCTTAACTCTATGGGCCTGCGTGGAATAACTCGATTGATCCCCGCTCGTTGTTATACGGCCATAAAACAACTCAATTTTCATATTTTTAGACAAGCTAGGATCTTGGCAAACGCTTTTCACGTTTGCATAATAAAAAGCCTGTCAACACCGGTTTTATAGCCTTTAAGTGTAACAAACACATTTGTAAGCTATATTTATTTTAAACTAGTTTTTTTATAAAGTATTTTGGCACCGATATTTGTCCCACATTAGATGAAACTACAAATAATCACAAATTAAAATAAACAGTTTCACCATCATTAGTTCTTATCTGTGGCTGGTTTATCGAGTTTAATAATTATACCGACTCGAGCCATTCTGTTATGCTATGAATTGTATGAAGTTGTAGGAAATTCTATTGTAAGGATGCCAACACAAAACTGAATTTATAAAAGACGACTCATGGTACCTCGAGAACAGTGTTCTGTGAAACCTAGCTTCGGAGAAATCTAGCTAGGATCATTTCCAAACATCTGACGCCACGTTGCAATCACGTTGTAAGTGTCGAAATAGAAATGAGGCCTAGCGGCCAAGAGCTCTCAGTCACCGCAGAATGATCCGAGTCCTTGTATTAGATCAGGCGAACTTTACACACACACACAATGTAGGACTGCTATACTATAACCACCGCAGAACTACTAATGTAGTTAAGTTATAATATCACTTATATATATAACAATAATCGTGGTCTGAGGGCTTTTCAGTTGTTAAAAAAGTAGTTTTAAAATGCTCTTATCTTTCATTTGGTTTATTCGATGTTATATTATTTAGAATTTCAATCATACACAAAAAGATGTGTACAGAAAAGCCCCTGTATCGCATTTTACAAAACAAAGCTCAAAATCGTTTAGGCTCTAAAGGCGTTGCGCCAAATCGAGCCTGAACAAATAGTTTGACTGACGTCCTTTGACGAAAACAAACACGTGATCTGCATTCTCTAACCAGGTTAAAGACTGAGCTGAGCTAACTAGCTACCCAAATGCAGGGGAAGGCTTAGAATTACAATACAATTATCTTTACAATTTTATTATTAATTTTCTATTACAGTTTTTAAAAGCCCTGAATAAAAATAATGTAAAATATATAACTGTAACCCTCTCATTGAGGCAACTTTTTACATTCTACACATGTATATTTTAGTAAGCTGTCACTTTTGTGGCAGCACCACATTTTTAAAGCTGTGGTTGTAAAATAGAAAGCTGGATAAACCAAATATGCATTTAACATGAATATGCATCATAATAACTCATATGAGCCACTACTAGGACCTGTGGTATCATTGCAGATGCATTTGCTAAAATATGTTATTGCATGGATACTTCAAGTATCTGCTTACTTATTAAAGACTGCCATAAAGTTTGACAGTCACATAACTTTCCTGATCCTACCCAAATTGAACAATCAACTTTGCCTTAATGCAAACTGATGTGAAACCATTTGGTATGCATAATATGTACATGTAATTTGGGGCTCCTGCAACAATGTTATTTTCTCAAGTGTTTTGCAGCCTAAGTTTATGGCTTTGGTTAGGGAGCCTGACATATTTTTGGGCATCTCAACATCTACAAGAATCGATGAACAATCTGTGCAAAGTAAAATTCCTGTCCTGACAGCTATAACATGCTTAAAGAGGAAAGGCCTATGCACTAGTCCACTGACTCAGTCTGTAAAGTCTATGCAGGCATTTAAAGTCAGTGCAGTCAGCCTTCAACTGGTTTCCATGGAAACCTTGCATTTAATCTTGGTGGTCCCTTTTGTCATTCCTATGCAGGTGGGCTTCATGCAGATATTCTGAGGGTAGAGTGAAATTAGAGCAGAAACACTAAATATAAACTGCAAGATGCATGAAAATGCAAACCATATATATGAATTCTAAGCTTAGGAATTCTTCACTCCAAAATTACAATCCGTTATCATTGACCCACTCACATGTACTGATTCTCTTTTGTTAAAAAAGGAGGTATTTTTCAAAAATGTCCAATGTTTTTAGAGCTCCACTGATTTTCAACGTATGGACAAAAACAGTCTTTCTGTTCTGCTGAAGAAAAAAGTCATTAGGATGAGGAATGGCATGAGGGTGCATAAATGATGACAGAATTTTCATTTTTGAGTGATGTATCCCTTTAAGGGTTTAAACCTTTTACGGATCTGAATCAAATAGAATGGCTTAAGTAGAAGGCCAACCACAGCAACACCACAGAATACAAATGAACAAATTAGCTCTATGAAGCATGATATTATCTCATAGATCATGTTTATGGAATTCCTGAGGTATGCGATTCTTCTTCTTCTAGTTGCACTTACGTGGTCTGCTTCTTAAACATCTCTTTTCATCTAAAATAAAGTGTTTTTCCTCCTGCGGCTGCAACCGAGGCCTCGCTATGTAATGTGAAATCAAATGAATAGCACAGATTCACGCCTCATGAATATATCTACAGTAATGAATAATCAAATATCCAAATCCCCTGTACTGCAGTTACACATGTACATTTCTGAAGTAACTTATGATTGATGCATTCTTTTGTTGACATTAGACATTAAACGTAAACTTGTTTTGCCCTCTCCGGAAACAGGTGGTGAAAGTGGTGTCAAAAGACAGTTTAAATGGAAGCTAATTCTAAGCCGTTTAAAAACAACACCTGAGCAGCCTAATCCCTCAAAGGCCAAGGGGCAAAAACACCATCTCATCCATCACAAAGCTGAACTTCGCAGATACCTCTGCACCCTACAGGCAGTGTGAACTACAGTGGCAAGAGCGTGCCCTCAGATGTTCTTCCTTCATGTTCGGAGGCTGTTCAGGTGGTCTGATTCAGATATGACTTACCTGTCACATATCATAGTATTTACTGGTGACCTCATCAATCTCAGGTGTGTTTTCAAGTCTAGTATGTCTGCACGTAGCTGCCATAAACCTTACATTTCTGTATTGTTTTGGGCCAACGAAGCAATTCGTCTCTACCAGCTCTCTGAAACAAAACCAAAGCAAAGGAAAATGTTACAGGCTCAAGTCACAAGGCTTGCAAGAAAAAAATGAATGATTCAGAATGTGGCAGTCAGTGGTTTTCATAGACAGTGCTGGCCACCACAGAGTCATGTCAAACAAACATGATTGAAACATTGTTTTACCCTAGAGAAAACATCAAAGTATAATGCTAAAACTCTGGGATTAAGTGAAGTACAATATGTCTAATTCAATAAAGATGATGATAACTGGTTGTGATGATACTGATGTAAAACTGCATTTAAACACTCACACACACACACCCCCTTTGTGGGTATGGGCCAGAAGCTGAGACGTGTGAACTGAGGTGAGTCCAGATCAAACAGGCTCGGCTGAGGAGCATGAGATATGGAGCTGCTCCCATCTCCTTCAAAAGGTCAAAGGGCACTTCACCTCTCTTTCCCCCTCCACACCAGATGGATCTGTGGCCAGGTCAAATGAGGTTCAAGCAGTGCTCAAGCCGAGCGTGCAAGCAGGCAGGATGTCAGTGTTGAATATCAGCCAATACTTTCATAAAGTAAAAATAGCCTTTTATTGTTTAATCTAAGTCATTCCTATGAACAGCTGTATTTGCTTCTGTGCATAAATATATCACAACAAGGCTTGTTCGCAAAATATGGATCTGATTATAATGTACAAAATAACTTGCCGGATTACTTAAAAAAAAATTTTTGGACTCAAAAACAAATTCCACTCTAGGAGAGGTATATTGAGAAGGTGACAGAGTGCAGGTCTGCTGGCATGGATCGGTTCTGTGCAGTAATCTCTGTGAAACAGCAGAGGAGCACAGAGCCAGATGGAGATGGATAGCTATGTGTTTTCCTATGAAAGCTGTGCATCACCCCCATTCTTCACCTGTCTCCCTCCTCAGGATAAGTGGGCCCCACTCCAAACAGCAGGCCCATCTAAAAGGGCAGAAAGGTCCTTAGATCCTCTCACTAAAATCCTCTAATGCACCAGCAGTGATATACAAATGCACAGAGGGCAAATAAAAAAAACAGAACATTCATCAGTTACTTAACGTTACCAAAGGCTAAGGAAGTAGTGAAGCTTCTTGTCTTAGATTCAGATTAGATTAGATTAGATCATATGAGCATGCTGTATCTTTCCCGTCTGTTTTTTTCCGCTCTCATGCAAATAAAACATCAAAAGTAAATATTATCACCGTGAAAGTGAATTCGACGAATAATGCAATACAATGACTTATGTGTATCATTCCTGTCAAATCGTGCACGTAAACCTGGATGAGGAAACTGCACTGTTTGGGGTGAGCACTCAAATGTTTCTGCTGGAGCAGGCGTGATGAATAAGGCTAATTTGAATAGTGGTTTCTACGGGGTAGGCTATTACTTCTTCCGTATTTCACAGTCCACTTGTAACTTCCGTGTTTCGAAGGCTATCTTGCTGGGTCAAGCGGGTTATCACAATGAGGTCCGTCCCGGAAGACTTAACGACACTCATTTCAGGTACAATCGCAATATTTGATAATATAACAGTTGATAAAGCGAACGGTTAGGTCTCGAGGGCAGTCAGAACAGTTATACACTCTACATTTATTTCTGTTCATACTTGGCTGAAAAGAGGAAGTTTAGTCTACAGACAGACTTTGAGAATATTTCCGTGTAAGTTAACTTAGTTAGAGCATAAAGTGGTCTTTGTTTACTTTCGAGGCCGGGTGCGAATAGATGTTTTGTGTATTAACGTGTTGTTTTAATCACTCAACAATAGGCATGAAAGTAACGATAGATAGTTTATGTTGTTAAGATTCAACTGCAGATGAAATGTCTTTTTTTTTTCGTGTGAAGTTTTTTTTTAAGTTTGAGTCCACATACCTGTGGGAGACTCCCGCTTAAGATGCTAGCGATGTTTGAACACGGTATCGTTAGATAGTAGCCAGCTAACGTTAACGTTACGCTAATTAGATGGAGTGAGGTTGTTATTAGCTGGCTGACCTGCTACAATGTTACAAAAACAGGTTGATAGTAGTTGTTTCTGGCCAAAGACCAGTTTAAGTTGTATTTTCCAGCAGGGATGTAGCCTTTCCAGTAAACTAATCACAGTGTCATTAGTTTGGAATAGTCGAAAGCTATGTTCCTCAAACATGAAGTGCACCTGTTTGCATAAACCTGGGCTACTTGAGTCGAGGAATTCAAGAAGGGTGAAACATGGCAAAAAGAAGCTACGCTTATAAAAACGGTGTCTGTTTTCAGATCTGGAAACGTTTTTAACCGATGTCCTTAAAGGGGAGAGTTTGAGCAAGAGAGCAAAAGAGAAAAAGGATGCCTTTATCAAGCGCATTAAAGATGTGAAGACGAGGTACCACAGAATGTATTCATGCAATAGCATTACCTGATATATTTGTGACTCTATGCTGATATAGTATTCAACAGAAATCCAAATTATTTGTGTTCCAGCTACTCTCAAGATTTCAAGGACAAACGTAAGTTTTGATGTGTTTGTATATTTGTGTGTCTGGGGGAGGGGCTAAACTTCAAGCTTGAAGTAAACTAGTACTTCCCCACAATGCTGTAGGCTAGTGTGTGCTTCAGTGTATCCTGCTCTTTCACAATTAGCATTCATTCTGAACATGAGAACTTTAACTCTTCACATGTAAACATCTTTGCATGACAAATATATAATACACAAACACTGTTTCTCTTCTAATGGAACACATGAAAACGTGCTTTTAAAAATAACCTGTAAGTTACCACACAACTGTTCACAGATCAGTTTTGTGTTTCCTAATACAAATGTAAAGTTTAGATGTGGGTAGAGGGCTGAGCTTGGTATAGCACTTTACAGCGGCACTAATACCACATCACAATGTGAACAGGAAGTTATTTGCTCAAATTCAACATGATGGCACAAACATATGCATCATTTTTGCTTTGCCATCATCTTCAATATTAATTATTATGGCATGTGATTCAAACAGGCTAGAGTGTTACAGGAGATCTGTTTATCTTCCATATCAAAGGAATAGTTCAGCCCAAAAATACAAATTTGCTGAAAATGTATTCACCCTCAGGGCATCCAAACAGCCTGTTTATTCATCAGAACAGATTTGGAAAAGATTAGATTACTATCACTTGCTCAGAAATGGACCATCTGTAGTGAATGGGTGCCGTTAGAATGAGAGTCAAAACATCACAATAATCCACAAGTAACTGACACCAGTCCATCAGTTAAAAACTTGTGAATCAGCATGTTTTTAAGAAAGAAATACATCATTTGTTTTCTTTTACTTAAAACATTTGCTTTGGTTATACTATCCATAATATTGCTTTCTCCTTTGAAAAAGCCATCTTGTCTGAATCAGGAGAGAAATATGAACAAATCAATCACCTTTTATAAGTGAAAACAGCCCAAAACAGTTCTAAACAAATATGTTGGTGGATTTGGATGTGAGAGGACAACAGGGGATTGAATCACTGGAGAAAGCTGTATTAAGTAGGATAAACGTAGCTATTAAGCTCACCAAAATCTACATTGAGACATTTTTAGTGCACAAGATATTGGTTTCAGTACAATAAGTTATGTTAAAATATAATAATAATCTCTCACACAAAAACATTTAATTTTATTTTAAATGACAGGCACACCCCTGTTCCCTTTTAGCTCACATCATAATTTATAAAAAAATCTAGTTTATTTTAAGGACATTTTTTAACGAATAATTGAAATATATATTTAAGTAAGTAAGCTAAGTAACACATTCAAAAACCAATAAAACATTTAATTCACGGGAAACACAGAAACTAGCCTCATTATGAAACCTCTTTTTAAATGGATGTCAACTTATCTATATAGTCTCT
The DNA here is from genome assembly GCA_027422405.1 of Ptychobarbus kaznakovi. NCBI lineage: Eukaryota > Metazoa > Chordata > Actinopteri > Cypriniformes > Cyprinidae > Ptychobarbus > Ptychobarbus kaznakovi. The sequence continues at coordinate 10,533,513 of CM049803.1, read as the reverse complement.
TACGGCTGGAATGCACTACATGATTTGCCCTGAAAATCGAATAACTTAACTTAAAGTGACAACCATTAGTTAATATGTTATTCAGTTTATGAAGTATTTACATAGACACTCAATGTGGAAGAGCTTAAAGAGAGCACACTGTTGGAGCAGCAACATGTTTTAATACATTTCATGTGATATTTATTAAAATGACAGGATTTTGCTTAATGAGTTCATGTATTAAGTTCATACATGTTTTAATATGAACAACAATTATTAACAATATCTATGAAATTATACTTTTTCTTATTGATGTCACACTGAAGCTGTGTGATTGTCATAGTAGTGCGCCCATTAATCTACAATAATATGAAATCTTTCAAAATTACAGCAGTATAAAACCACAGACTAGCAATAAACTGTCAGTTTATAATATTATGGATGTAAAAGTACAAGCCAGTAATGCCTGTGAAGTAATATGTTAGCGTAGCACACAATCTTATACAGCTAGTCAGCTAACTGTGTTCTGTAACATCTGCGCTATGTTGCTAAAACTATCTTTTGGATCTAATTTAATTATTTCCCACATTCAAGTTACAGGTTATAATAGGCAAAAGTCTGAATTTGAATCTCTTAATTTTACAATGAGCAGGGAAACTTACCCAAAATAAAGGCTTAAACATCTAAAAAGTGCACATTTTCAGACAGCTTTCAAAATGGCCGCCGGACAGTGTGAACAAATGGAGATTTATATCTCAGTGTGCAATGATCTGATTGACTTGAAATTACAGAAGTTATATAGTAATAAATATATGAATTGGTTAAGACATCAAGTATGATAATACATTATTTTTTATTTTATAATCTGAGCTCAAATATGGAAGTGTGCTTAATGGGTACGTGAGCTTACGTAACGTTTACCCTATTAATTTACAAGGGGTTAAATAATAGACTGACGTTGTCATGTTCATATAACCGCTTGAACTCTCATTCTGATGGCACCCATTCACTGCAGTGGATACACTGAGCAAGTGATGTAATGCTAAGTTTTTTCCACATCCATTCAGTTGAAGGAAGCAAACTGAATGGCCTGAGGGTGAGTATATTTTAAGCATATTTTCATTTTTAGGTCAACTGTTCCGTTAATATCCCAAATCTCTGCAAAGCGAGTGCCACTCAAAGCTGCCTGTGACTGGGAGATCAATGGTTTAAGCATACTTCATACTACCTCCCAGGCAAATTCCAAATGTCCAAATTCCTGTGCTGTCAGATATCATGTCTGCAAGCAACATACAGTTGAAGTCAAAAGTTTACATACACCTTGCAGAATCTGCAAAATGTTGATTATTTTACCAAGTGAGAGGGATCATACAAAACGCATGCTATTGTTTATTTAGTACTGACCAGAATAAGATATTTCACATAAAAGATGTTTACATGTAGTCCACAAGAGAAAATAATAGTTGAATTTATAAAAATGACCCATTCAAAAGTTTACATACGGTTAATTCTTAATACTGTGTTGTTACCTGAATGATCCACAGCTGTGTTTTTGTTTAGTGATAGTTGTTCATGAGTCCCTTGTTTGTCCTGAACAGTTAAACGTCCTGCTGTTCTTCGGAAAAATCCTTCAGCTTCCACAAATTCTTTGGTTTTCCAGCATTTGTGTGTATTTTTTTAACCCTTTCCAACAATGACTGTTTGATTTTGAGATCCATCTTTTCACACCGAGGACAACTGAGGGACTCATTTGCAACTATTACAGAAGATTCAAACTCTCACTGATGCTCCAGAAGGAAAAACCATGCATTAAGTTAACTTTTTGAATTTGAAGATCAGGGTAAATTTAACATAATTTGTCTTCTGGAAAACATTTAACTATCTACTTTAGCTTCTGAAGGGTAGTACTAAATGAAAAAATATTATATTTAGGCAAAACAAGAAAAATATACACATCTTGATTCTGTTCAAAAGTTTTCACGCCCCGGCTCTTAATGCATGGTTTTTCCTTCTGGAGCATCGGTGAGTGTTTGAATCTTCTGTGATAGTTGCAAATGAGTCCCACAGTTGTCCTCATGTGAAAAGATGGATCTTAAAATCATACAGTCATTGTTGGGAAGGGTTCAAATACACAAAAATGCTGGAAAACCAAAGAATTTGTGGGACCTGAAGGATTTTTCTGAAGAACAGCAGGAAGTTTAACTGTTCAGGACAAACAAGGGACTCATGAACAACTATCACTAAACAAAAAAACACAGCTGTGGATCATTCAGGTAACAACACCGTATCAAGAATTAAGCGTATGTAAACTTTTGAATGGGGTAATTTTTATAAATTCAACTATTTTCTCTTGTGGACTACATGTAAACATCTTTTATGTGAAATATCTTATTCAACTCAGTACTAAATAAACACTATAGCATGCGTTTTGAATTTAATCATCATTTTGCAGATTCTGCAACGTGTATGTAAACTTTTGACTTCAACTGTACATAATATCTGAATCAGACAGTCTTAATGTATATGGCTGGTGGAGGTTTGAAAATGTGGCCTTTTTGAGATTGCTGATGAAGACTCTGTTGTGTAGAAGATGAAGAGTTTCCAGAGCCTGATGAAGCGGACACCAATGATGGTGGATCACTGCACTCAGAACAGACTGACAGAGATGAGGAAAGCGCTTATGATGGTGAGTGGAAAACTGTGTGATTTATTTCAAAATGCTACAAGAGAAGAGAAGCATGGAGCATCTGCAATTCTTTTAGAAGAACGTGTGAGACAGGAATATCACATGACACAGTACTGTACCCTTGAATTCTCTCCTGGAAGTCAAAAGAAAAGTTTGTAATTGGGAGTACTATGAAAGAATCACTGCACTCTATTCTGTAACAGATTGCATGCACATAAATTAAGAAACAAAAAGCATTTCTCTCACTTTTATTTCTTTTACTTATCATCTTCTCCGCAGCCTCAGCTGTCATAACACAGTATCATTGTGGCAGTCCTTTGTCATGTCCTGTCTAGGATTTTTTAGTAGTGGTAGAAGAACACAAAAGCTGAATGAGGTGCTTGAAAGACTGATGTAACTCGGCAACAGGCTCAGGAACGGTTTGAAGACACAGACGTCAAGGGTTTAGCTCTCTTTTGTCTCTGAGCAAATGGTTTATGGTCTGCAGCCCAGACAATGCCGCCCACAGCCAATGTCAATTCAGGCTTCTGTTTTATTAGCGTCTGCTAAATGAATGCTAGTGGTAGAATTTACATTTAAGGAAATCCAGCTCAGCTGACTTATTTCGAATTATGCATCATATCTGATTATTGCATTCAGAAACTTGCATAATCAGGAGGGTAGGATGCAGGCCGAGAGTGGTGTGTGTGTATGTACATGGTAGGAAGAGGTTTACTGCTGGAGTGCAGTCTTGTGTTTTATAGGCCCTTTTGCCCTGTGCTTGCCAGAGAGAACAGCTGTTTACTCCAAGATGGGATTGAAGCCTGCACACTGCAGAGCCTAGGCGAATCAAAACGGCATTTGGAGATTGACCAAAAAGTTATTTGAGGCTATTTATTTTGGACATATGTACTAAAGCAAGTGAGGTTATGAGCTTGTGCAACCATAATGCCGCTATTTGGTTAAAGCCAGGGAGTTTGTCATTTAATGGGAGAAGTTATTAGTTATTAACAGATAGTCAAAACAGACGGACACATCTCAGGCTGTATTTGTTGAGAGTCAAAGGCTTCACGCCTCTGTCACAGTGCTGTTAGTTTTACTCTATTTATATATTCAGCGCATTAAAAGGAAGCTCATTTTATAGTGGAAGGTGAAACATGTTGTGGCCTTTTGCAACCACATTCGCTACTTTTGAAGTTAGCATTGTAAGATGGATAAAGATCATTCAAAGGAGTTCATACTACACATTTTTAGTCATAGCTTATAGTTATGGGTTTGTGTAACATTACCATTCAAATGTTTGGGATCATTATGTTTTTTTAAGAAGCTGACTCTTTTATTAAGCAAGGACAAATTTATCAGAAATGGTGGTGAAAACATTTATGATGTTACAAAAATTTATATTTCAAATAAATGCTGTTCTTCAAACTTTATATGTATCAAAGAGTACTGTATCTCAATTTCCACACTTCATTAAGGAACAGAAACTACTGTTAAGAACGGTTTCTTGGTGACCAAATCAGCATATAAACATTACTTCTTAAGATATATGAATAAGACTTGGCTGCTGAAAATGGAGCTTTCTTGTCATCAAGAAAAAAATACAAATTTTTAATTATATTAAAATAGAAAAACAGTCGTTGTAAATTGTAATAATGCTTCTTAATATTGCTGTTTTTGACTGTTTACTTTTAAATTTTTTGATCAGATAAATGCAGCCTTGTTGAATATAAGAATCTTCTTTATAAAAAAAGTAGTATATATATATAATTATTTTATTTTATAATTTATAAAAAAAATTTCACTATGGAAGATGCAAAAATCAAAGTAATGCGCTATGCCAACAAGTTCTTATTTTCCAAAATGTCATCTTTTTTAATTGTTTTGCCCGTGTTTGCTCTAAAAGACAGCATGATTTAGGATTTCTTTGCTAGTGCCTCTACCAGACATTTTCTACCAGACTTAAGAGAAATCCGCTCCGACTCCGAGGGTGTTTAGTTTGCTTTTCACAGTCAGCGTGTGTCATGCTCCCTTGACAGCACTTTAGACATAATTGCAAACATTCCACAATTGCCTGTGTCATTCATAACACCGCTCTGCTCACTCACACCCATTCAGCAATGCAATGGTAGTGTGTACACAAGAGAAGGGAGGGCAGTGTAAACGAGCGGGGAGGTTTGCTTTGAAAACAGACCATGCATCTGTTTCACACACTGCTGTACCTGACAGATCGGTGCATGAAACTCTATCCAGGTCTGACTCTCTGCTAACTTTAGTCTCGCTTGACGTCGACCTTTGATTTCTAAGCCTAAAGGCATGGACGTAGCTTTCTGGCTGCCTTTAGCAAATGTATTTAATTTGTTGTGAAGGCAGGTGCTCCTCTTTGTGGATTCTTCCTCAGCACTGCTCATCATAAATAAGCTGAACTAAAATATAATAATTTTCTGTTTGTTGAAATCAGTCCAACAGTCTCCTCCAATGGCAGCTCAGGAACTTCAGTCCATTTTAAAGAGTGGCTACCTGGAGAAGCGCAGAAAGGGTAGGTTACTGCATTCACAAACAGGTTGCTCGTGATAATATTTTGTGCTTTTTTTTTTAAATAACCTCTTTTCGACTTCTTATAGATCACAGCTTCTTTGGCAATGAATGGCAGAAGAGATGGTGTGCTTTAAGCAACAACATATTCTACTACTATGGCAGTGAGAAAGGTGGGAAAGCTACTGTTTTTGTTGCCACCAATAAATGTAGTCCAAGTTCTTTTTCTGAAATTGGATCATTTAATAATCTTCACTAGATAAACAGCAGAAGGGAGGGTTTAATATCGGCGGATACACGGTCAAAATGAACAACACCCTGCGGAAAGATGCAAAGCGAGATTGCTGCTTTGAGATCTCTGCTCCAGACAAGCGTGTATATCAGGTCGGTCACCTCTCATAACATGTCTCAAACACGCAGTGTCATATCCTCAGATCAATATCACTCACTATACCTTTTTGCTGCAGTTCTGTGCTGCAACCGAGAAGGATGCAAAAGAGTGGGTGGAGCACATAGACTTCCTGATTAAAGGTAGGACTGTACATCAGAAAACGCTGTCACTCTCTAAACTTGGCTTAGCAGGGTCTTTTATGAACAAATGCATCATGTTTTGCATGTGTTTTCACTATCAGACATGGCTGGAATCATCCCTGAAGATGAAGAAGAGTATGATGACTGCGTACCTATGAACAAGCCAACCAATCATTCTGCTGCACCTATCGATGATGACATTTATGAAGAACTCCCAGGTTTTTGGTGTATTTGTACTTTATTGTTATTTATTCACTTCTGATGTTGATAATCAGTTATAGTCATGTAAAATACAGTGGTTCGTGTATTTAATGTGGTAGAAAATGTCTACAGAAATTTTGAATTTGGTGTATTGCTCTCCGATCTGACTGGCACATCTATTCTCTCCCTCTCAGAGGAAGATATACCCCAACCTGTTAAACCAACAGTGACCCTGGCCAACAAACCCCCACCACCATCTACCCATGTGACAGGTAATTACCACTAGGTCACCAGGCCTGTCCATCCCCTACCTGCCCTGCTGTCCCATAACACCACACAGGCTCCCAGATCTGCCTGGATGGCTATTATTTATCTGTCCAAATTTTTTTTATCTTAAAAGGGCAAAGATAGTGCAAAAAAAAAAAATAGGAGGGATGAGGTCTTGAAATGACAACAAAAGATAGAATGTGAAAGAGAAGCAATGGATAATGCAGGTACATATGGATTTGGGAGGTTAGCTGGTGAAGTCACACTGATGACAGGAGTAGGAAGTTAGTCAGGACCACAGGAAGGGTCTTCAGGAAGAGACCTGTACATTTTTGATTTTATTATTTGTAATGATACGTAATTTAACAGATTTGTGTTTATTGGTTAGACAAATGCTAAACAATATTCTTGCCATCATCTCAGTTATTATTTTGAAATGCTATATTGGTTTTTCTGTGCCTGTGTGGGGAAGCATGTATCCTGCCGGGCGCTGGGCACTGGGCAGGGGTTGGTAGGCTCTGGCAGGAAGCTGGCTCATTGGTGCACTGTGGCCCACCATGGCCCTCTGCTCCAGGCTCACAGCACAGGAAGTCCTGCTGACAGAAGCGATGGCTGAGGCAGGATCTCGTGACAGATGCTCAGAGGAGGAGGCCAGCTAGAGCACTAGTGAGAGCCATAATGGAGGGGAATAATACAAGCTTCACAGATCCTGGAAAGCAAGATTGTCATATGAATTTTCCTTATTAGTGCTTGTTGTCATTTTTTGATAAGGGCTGTTTTGAATGATGTTTTAAAATCCTGGAAGTGAATGCAATAATGCTGATTCCAGACCAGTGCAGCAGGTGTAATACTAATGCCTGGTTCTTTTAGGATGCAGCTCTGAATAAAACCTTAAGGCAGCGGTGGGTAAGGTTATATTTAGAAAATAATTAGAATAATCTGCCAAATCAGCATAGCTGGGAGTCTGCCAGCAATAATGTCTGTTGAAAGATATTTACCTTTAGGGTTTATTTTTTTTCTTTATATGAAAGCAGTTTTACTAAACACCCACTCATGTTGCTGCCTTTGGGTAGACAATGTAGATTAGTAAATGTGAATAAATAATGATCTGAACCAAGAGCAAGGGCAGGTTAAATGTAAACCCAAGGACATTGCTGATGTTTTGAGAGAGAAAATAAATGTTCTCTTAAAAGGGACTGAAATTTTGCTGAAGATTATAAAAAAATCAAAAGCTTCATTAAAAAAATGTGTAATACAAGTCACAAGTTAACTTATATCATTGAGGAGTCTTTCATTTGAGAGTTCTTCAGTATGCATCTTAACTCGCAAGAGCCACAATTCAGCAATTTCTACTCTCTGCTGCCCACGAGTGGATCTTTCTGAGCCCGAAAAACCCTGGGGTCTTCATTCAAGAACCCAGGGGGGGGCACTATGATCCCTCGCCAGGCCCTTGGATTCATCCTAACCTTCCCCCGTTACATCGCCCAGCAAGAACCCCTCGGTGGATAAAGAAACTTAACAGGGCCATATAATAATTTGTGGATAGTTGCATGTTTGTGTATTTACATACATGTTTATAATGCTTACATCGCAAAGCCACTAAAATAATGAATGAATATTACTGAATCGAATTATATCCATGCATTACATTTAAATTTTACATAACAATTTTAATATGGATGAGAAAACATTTAGCTGAACCTTAGAATTGGTTTAAACTAGCTTGAAATTGTATTTGTGTTTATCACATATTATGTATTTTTGCAAAACTTTTTTTGAGATCAAACAATAATCGGTGGAAATTAACACTTTTTTTCAGAAAAATGCATTAAATTGATCCAAAGTGACAGTAAAGACATTATTACAAAAGATTACTATTTAAAATAAATGCTGTTCTTTCGAAATTTCTTTACAACAAAGAATCAATCCCAGTTTCCACTAAATTTAGTAGCACAACTGTTCAACATTAATAATAACAAGAATGGTTTCCTGAGCACCATATCAGCATATTAGAATAATTTCTGAATGATCATGTGACACTGAAGTCTAATGATGCTGAAAATACAGCTTTGCCATCACAGGAATAAAGTACATTTTAAAATATGTTAGATTAAAAACTGTATTTTAAAACTGTACTAACATTATTGTTGTTAGATTGTAATATTTCACAATATCATCTGTATTTTTGATCAATTAAATGCAGCCTTGGTGAGCATAAGAGACTTTATTCAAAAATATATGTTAAAAAAGAATCTTCTTTGATGGACAGATGAGATGTTCAGAAACCAAACCAACAACCTAACTATCCCCATTGTTACAGCCCTTCATAAACGTTTTGTATGCATATGTTAAGAGTGTATTGAGTTCAGAACGACGCCTTTAAAAACACAAAATGCTATTATAAATGCTCTATTCATTCTTTAATAATTAAATTCTGTTTTTAAATGATCTTCTATTCTTTCCCCTGCAGCAGTGAACAAGAGCTCAGACTACTCCAACTACTTCCAGGGCTTGTGGGATTGTGCTGGAGAGCAACCCGACGAGCTGTCCTTCAAGCGAGGAGACACCATCTACATCCTCAGCAAGGTAAGACGGGAGCCACGGCCTGGAAACTTCCAGACTTGCCGCAGTTGTCACAACCCACGTGATTGAGGACAGAAATAATACAGCATGAGGTAATGTTTATTACCCTGCCCTCTCAGACGTCAGCAGGAAAAGATGAATATGCAAAAACATTCAGTTAAATAAATACACTGACGTCTGGATAACACATTTGAGTCCGATGCTCAAGGTTAGTTTTGGGCCTGTTATGTGCGCGAGTGGCGTTCCTGAGTGTGGAAGTGAAGTGCACCCTCTCTCTCTGCACAGTGATGGGATTAGTCTTGTCACAACGGAAACCATTTTAGTGCTCTTGGCCCTGAGCAGAGCAGTCTGGCAGCCGGTGGCATTCTGTCACCTCTCTCCACGTCTGCCCTGTGCGTGTGCGTGTCTCAGAGCTCATTTGTGTGAGGGTATTTCAGCATTGGAAGACGGCTCAATGCCATGTTCAGTGAGGGCAAATGTAAGCAGACCTTTAGCATATACACATCTCAGCCAGTCACTATTTATGGCCGTAATGGTAGTCTGTGTTCTCAGGAAACGCTGAATCCACCTCTCTATTCGTACCAGGTGCTGCGGAGAAGTGCGTTTGGTTAAAAACTTCCCGTACCTGTCAGCTCCGATGTGTAGGCCGGCTGTGCAGATCTGGGAACTGCCCGTGGGGTTTGTACCTGGCTAACAGAATTAGCTCGATACCTCTCAGGGCTACATAAAACAGGTCAGGCTGCTCCGTTCCCAGAAACAAACTCGGTATCTTGCGGTTTGTCTACTTAGCACCGTTGCCCTTCAGAGAAAGAACTGGAAAGCTTAATCGTGTTTGTGCTTTCTCCTTTAGAAGAGAGGTTTTGAGGTATCGACATTATGCTGGTGTTAACATATATAACAATTTTTAAATAATAACATATTTTCCTTACAGATTGAATACATATTCGTGTACACAGATTATTATCCTCACAGTAAATGAGCCTTGATAGATAGATAGATAGATAGATAGATAGATAGATAGATATCAGAAATATCAAGTTTTCTAGGAGTTGCACCACATTAAATTGTACAGCCTGAACTAAACATGCCTGATCTGAAATAGTTGAACTATGTGATTATTGACCTTGACACACAAGTCATGAAGATCTGCAGGGGTCATCTCTGAGATATCTCTTACTGTTTTGTTGTTTTCTGCTTGTTGATTGTCTTCGGTTGGACAGTGGACTGTTCAACCAAAAATGAAATATTGTCTTTTACTCCTCTGTAGTTCCTAACCTGTATGGCTTTCTTTCTTATGCAGAACACAGAAGAAGATATTTTAAACAATGTCTGTAACCAAACTGTTTTGGTGACCATTGACGTCCATTGTACGGACAAAAAGCACAGAGACATTTCTCAAAATGTAGCCTAATTATTTATGTTCCACAGAAGAAAGAAAGTTATGCAGGTTTGGAACGGAAGGTTCTGGAGGTTCTTATCAATTATGTTTGAATTATATATTTATTTTATTATTATATTTTTTTATAAATGAATATCTAGGACAAAATAAAGTGTACCCTCATTGACCCCCGTGTATGGGAGTTTGATTCTAGTATTTCAGTCTTATGGGGATATTCAGTCTTACAGACTGTTATTGGAACATGAGCTGATGTGCTCAAAAGAGTATGTATTGCTTTAAGAGTAAGAGATAGTGATTTAAAATCTAGCTTGACTGACAATTTTTAATAAACAAAATTCTATCTTTTTAATAAGTATAATCAGCAATGGTACCATATTTGGTTGATAGAAATGCGTGGCTGTATGGGATAGGGGTCCATACCAAATATCACTGCCCTACATATGTCAACAACAGCTACAGACTAAAGCAAAAGGATTTAAAAGTTAATCTAATAAACCTTTTTTTAATGACTGGTAAATAGAGGATTCAAATTCAAATACTCTCGGATGTCTTTCTGCCACATCTATTTATTTATTTTTTTTTTTTCGAGATTTTCAAGTGACCTGACAGCTTCATCAGAGCTTTTTAGGAGCGCTGAGATAAAACCCTCCTAAATAAGGCCTTGCAATGCCTATGTGTGAAGTCATCTAATGTGATCCATTAAGTAATGGTGAAAGTTGAGGTCTCCAGAAGTGATTACACAGGAAAGAAGCTGACACAAAGAACTGCTGAATACAGCTTTCCATAATTCTACCCAATTTATTTATATTCTTTTTACTAGAGACACAGGAATGTGCAGCAGCGAGATAATGTATCTTCAGGAGAAATAGAGATGACATCCCAATTTCACCAGTAGCTAAAAACCCATAATTTGTAATGGATATATATAAAGCATGCCAATGGGGAAATGATCTCATTCTGTTAAAAGTCAGCAGACTGTCAGAAAATGACAGAATATGATCTGAATGGGATCCAGGGGTGACTGCGTTTTTCAGAGCAAGTCTGCCATCTAGTGGCCAGAATGAGTACGGTGGCCTTTTTTAATAACCAAAAGAAAATTAGAGAAACATTTTGAAAGACATAATTATGTTGTTTGGATTTAAATTTCTTGTGTGTGTGTGTGTATATATACATGTACATACACACACACACACACACACACATATATATATATATACATAAAAACAACAACATTAAATCACAAGGCCCTTTTTAAACAAAAAACCCACACTATTAAATCCCATTTTATAAAATATGCATGAAATGTATTGCACTGCATAAAAGAGATAAGCCTAAACCCTTCATGTTGCCAAACGATGCTGGGAAAGAACTGCTCGACACAGTCCAGTGATGCTGTGTCGTATTTGTGCTGTTTTATGGGTACTACACGGCATGGTTTACCATGAACATTGCAGGCGCTCTTTTGTAGCGTAGCCCCTTCCCCCTTCCTTCATCCAGGCTTGCGGATGACCGTAAAGCCGGTGTGGGTTTAGTGTCCAGCTGTGGCTCACAGGCCATTCAGAGCAGTCTGGGGAACAAGCCAGTGGGGCTATTAGTGGCCTACCTCCTTCCCCTTGGCCATGCAGCAGCTGCAAGTCTAACACCCCACCCCCCCTCCATTTACCCCCCTGTCCAGACCCTCAGCGGCTCTGAAAGGGTATTGACCATCAGACCAGGAGGAGGTGTCAGGGCCCTAAATCACACACACCACACTCTTCTTTTCAAAGCAGGCCAGTGTGTGCTGTAAATGATGCTTGGTCAAAACAGTGAGTCACATGGTCTGTCTGGGGTCCAGAAGCATTGTAAAACTCGAAGACCACATCATTTCAGTGGCATAATATGCTAATTTTAATTGCGCAGGATTTAAATGACTCACCTTGCATCAAGATATTTCAAAGGTCATTTCAGTCTGCTAAACGCTAATTTAGGAAGTCTATGTGACCTTACATGTCGGATAGGTGCTGGATAGTCGTGTGTGGGCATGTGTGAGGTCTGCACTGCTTTCCTGTTGCAGACTTATTTGTCACCCTCACCTTCTAATCTGACCGTCTTGCACGCGCACATTCGCACAAACACGGCACCAGGCGCTGTCCTGTCAATGAGGTGTGTCTGTATCAAAGGACAGCTACAGGAAGTTTCCGCTTCACCTCTTCACATGTGCACTTCCTGTCTCATTTCACACAGGCTGGACAACTGCCCTATATTTGACGGCCTGAGGTGTGTGTGAATCTTGGACTTTAACATGTTTCACTTTCATCTCTGTTTTAAAGACAGCAGAATCATTTGTTTCTGAAATTACAATATTGTTCAGAAGTTTTAGTAAGGTCTTAAACATTTATACTTTTAATATATCACTTTCATATTACTTGCATAATTTGGCTGTTTTATACTGCGGGGGGTTTCAAATATTTTGATGCCAGGTATCCTCAAATATGATGAATATAATTTTTGCAAAGGACTCCAAATATAAAGGATGCTATATATATTGAGACAAATTTATACTATGTGAAAATGTTTTTATGATATTATTTAAATATGTATATACATATAAAATATTGTATACAACAATATTAAAAACACATTTTTTTATTGTTAAGTTAAGTTTTTTTATTTGTATTATTAATAAAAATATTGATTATCAAGCATCATAAGGGAAAATATTAATTAATTAATACAAAATTATTATTAGTCATTAATGTATTTGTTTAGCGCAGTGGTTCGCAATCAGAGGATCAGGAAAAAAATATAAATAATTTATTTATTATTATTATTATATACATTTTTATTTAGATAAATTGTTATTTCAATATATGTTATAATATACATACATAATATACATTATACAGGTGCATCTCAATAAATTAGAATGTCGTGGAAAAGGTCATTTATTTCAGTAATTCAACTCAAATTGTGAAACTCGTGTATTAAATAAATTCAATGCACACAGACTGAAGTAGTTTGTCTTTGGTTCTTTTAATTGTGATGATTTTTGCTCACATTTAACAAAAACCCACCAATTCTCAACAAATTAGAATATGGTGAAATGCCAATCAGCTAATCAACTCAAAACACCTGCAAAGGTTTCCTGAGCCTTCAAATTATATTCCAAATCTAAGCTTTACAGATAATGAAAGATTTATTTAAATCTGTGGTCTTTCAGCAAAGTTTTTATTTTTCGTCTTGCGAGGAGGACAGTGCACACTAAGGACAGTCGCTGATGGAGAGACGCTCTCCGTTACAGTGTGTGTATCTGCGGCAGCTGTCAGCAGCTGCATAACCAGACCTGTGTTTTATAGACAGATACGTGCATGCAGGCAGTAAGAGGTTTGCTGGCCACAGCTGAGCACTACACATTATACAGCAGGAATCACTTAGGCTGCCGGGGTCATGTAGGGGCCCACAAACTTCATATTTAACTTCAGATGGGGTATGATTCAAACCTCATTGCTCTTTCTGAACCATACAGAGAGAGGTTTTTTTCTCCGACAGTGAGGTGAAGGATGAAGGTAGACGAGCAGTGAGTGTCTTGTCAGCTTTAGGGAGATCAAAGACTTGAATGTCAGAGAGAAAAAGGGCTATAAATGTCAGTCAGAGTACACTGGATTGAGATGTTTCGGGGTTTCACTGTAGCTGACCCTTCTTTTTAAGTACAACAAATGAGTGTTTATGTGGGAACTTTCAAAAACATGCAGAGTTGAGGTTGCAGATTGGAAACCTGGCCCCCCTGATGAGTGAGGGCCCCACTAAGGTCCTCTATACTGCCCTACAAAGGCAAAGCACAGGAACTACACAAAAGCTAAAACTGTAGTTGAGTTGGTGTTTTTACTTTATTGAGCCAAACCTGTCTTTCTTTCACATAGACATCATAGAGACCTCATTTCAGTCATTACTCAATTTTGACCAAATGTATCACTGTGTTCTATGATAAGTATGATTTTAAAAAACAACAAATGAATTGTTTCTGATATTACAGTACCTAATGTATGTATTTATAATGTTTCAAAATATTTCTATTTTTAACAAATGCTGTTCTTTTGAATTTTATATTCATCAAAGAATCCTAAACAAAAAGTATGTTTCCACAAAAATATAAAGCAGTACAACTTTTTTGACCATTGATGATAAAAAGAAAAATTTTTTGAGCACCAAATTTGCTTATTAGAATAATTGTTCATTTTAATTTGTATAATATTTCACAATATTGTTGTTTTAACTGTATTTATGATCAAATAAATGCAGCTTGCATTGGAGAACATAAGAGACTTGTATGTATAAGTATCTTAAGTACTTGTATGACGTGTGTATAATTGTATTTTATATTATTTTTATTTTAAATCAGTTAAATTGGTTATATATTTTAAAAATTGTTACTTTTTATTAAGTTGATAGTGTATCTAAAATGTGTACATTTAATATATTTGAATTGCATATTTATGTATTCATTGATTTACTTCCTTATAATTATTATTTAGCAAAGCTGTATTCATATTTTTTTCTCTAACTGTAAACATCTAAAGCTGTCAGTAGAATAAAGATAATTGCATTAATCTCTTGATTTCTGACCAAAGCAGGAGACAATAGAAATATTACCAAATTTGTATATTATGCACACATTAACAGCCCTAAAATACATTTTCTGGTGAACCGTCCAGCACCCATTTGCAGTTCAGTGGGGGTCGTCAGACCGCAGTGTATCTCGCTCCTCCAAAGGCCTGCTGGGAAATGTAGTTTTTTACAGCAATTGCAGTGCGTCCACAGTTCATTTCAGTCCAATCTCCTCTCCCTGCTTCCCTCCATTCTCCTTCTTGAAAGAAAGCACGATGTGGTGTGATATATCTGCCTCAGTATAACCCCAAAGTTTAGAAGGCATCTGTGAGAAACAGAGAAGTATCGCGGATGTGGAGAAAACGCAGGGTTTAGTGGCTTTGAAGTGAATGGCACCGTGTGATCTGTTTGTAATTATGGCATAAAGAAAGAGAGACGGATGGACGGATCTTATCTGCTTCTTATCTTTATGGCTATCTTTTCCATGAGCTGGAGAAGAGCTGATCTGTCTCTGTACGGGAAGAAAAGGACTCTGTCCTTGTGCTTGCAGATCTGTTGTGCTTCATACGAAACATATCGCCCGTTCACATTCTCTTGTGTAATCTTTATAGGACCTATGGGCCTTGTGTCCTTGAATTGGCCTTGGAAAGACAGACAGGAGGTTGGGAGGGAGACAGAATGGGGGAAGGGGTGTAAGGATAGAGACAGTATGAGAAGAAAATGAAGTAAAACCTGAAGATGAGCGGGTAAATGAACTATATATTGACAGATTTCATTCCCCTGAGCGTTGACCTATGAGATTTGACCTTCCTGATTGTGTCACTGCTCTGATTGGTCTCAACAGTGAGTGAGTTTAATGAATGTTGGTTATGGTTTTATTGATTTTTTACAGGAGTATGATATGTTTGGCTGGTGGGTGGGGGAGATGAAAGGGGCCATCGGAATCGTGCCTAAGGAGTATCTTCTCGAACTGTACGTGCTGTAAAGGGTCTGAGGTGAGTAAATGATCCTGGAATGACAGCTGATAAACCTAAGCTCGTATATATATATATATATATATATATATACTGCCGCTCAAAAGTTTGAGATCAGTAAGATTTGTAATGTTTTTTAAGGAAGTCTCTTCTGCTCATCAAGGCTATATTTATTTGATCAAAAATACTGAAAATAATTGTAGCCTATATTGTGAAATCTTATTGCAATTTCTAGTATTGGTTTCCTATTTTAAAATACTTTAAAATAGAATTTATTTCTGGGATGCAACACTGAATTTTCATCATGAATGAATGAATGATGGATTTATATAGCACTTTATTGTGTATTGCTGTACACCCAAAGCGCTTTACAATGTGTGTGTGTGTGTGGGGGGGGTCTCTCCTCAACCACCACCAGTGTGCAGCATCCACTTGGATGATGCGACGGCTGCCACAGGACAACGGCGCCAGTGCGCTCACCACACACCAGCTACAGGTGGAGAGGAGAGAGTCATAGAGCCAATCAAGTGGATGGGGATTATTAGGAGGCCATGATTGATAAGGACTAGTGGAGGGAATTTGGCCAGGACACTGGGGTTACACCTCTACTCTTTACGAAAAGTGCCATGGGATTTTTAATGACCTCAGAGAGTTAGGACCTCGGTTTAACGTCTCATCCGAAAGACGGTGCTTTTTGACAGTATAGTGTCCCCGTCACTATCCTTGGGGCGTTAGGACCCACACAGACACATTGAGCACCCCCTGCTGGTCTCACTAACACCTCTTCCAGCAGAAACCTAGTTTTCCCAGGAGGTCTCCCATCCAGGTACTGACCAGCTCAACCCTGCTTAGCTTCAGTGGGTGACCGGTCTTGGGCTGCAGGGTGATATGGCTGCCGGCATCATTCCTCCAGTCTTTATTGTCACATGATCTTTCAGAAATCATTCTAATATTGCTGATTTATTATGAGTGTTGAAACTGTTGTGCTGCTTCATATTGTTTTTGGGAACCTGTGATACTTTTTTTCTTTGAATCTTTGATGAATAAAGTAAAAAAGAACAGCATTTATTTAAAAATAAATATTTTGTTACAATATACAATACTATTCAAAAGTTTGGGGTCAGTAATTTTTTTTTTTTTGTTTTAAGAAATTAATACTTCTTCAGGAGGGATGTATTAAATGAATAAATGTCATAGTAAAGACTTATATTTGAACGCATACTGTTCTTTTTAACTTTGTATTCATCAAAGATTCAAAGAGAAAAGTAGCACAGGTTCCAAGAAACAATATGAAGCAGCACAACAGTTTCAACACTGATAATAAATCAGCATATTAGAATGATTTCTGAAAGATCATGTGACACTGAAGACTGCTGAAAATACAGCACTGCATCACAGAAATAAATTCTGTTTTAAAGTATATTAAAATAGGAAACAAATATTAGAAATTGCAATAAGATTTCACAATATGACAGTTTTTTCTGTATTTTTGAATGAATAAATACAGCCTTGATGAGCTGTATGATATATATATATATATATATATAATTGTTACACATTCAAAAAAATTTCTAAATAATACATCAAAATTCCATGTTTAATTCACTGTGTTATGTATGTTTCTTTTTAATATTTGTAAAATGTACTAGCAGTTTCTAAGTGAAAATGATTTCCAAGTAAATCCTGCTCCATTTTTCTTCATTTCTAGGGACTCCTGATGGCCTGCTGCTGTAGCTTCATGTTCCACAAGCTGCTGTCTCTGTCTCTGTTTCTATTATTCTGGGTGATATGTAAAGCAAACTGCCAGTTCAATTGTAAAATACATGAAGGATGTGTAGCTTATTTTTTGCTGATTATTTAATTACCACGTGCTGGCTGAGTGAATGTAAACCTCTTTTTTGTCGTTCAAAGGCATTCAATTGTAGGTGAAAACTGTATGAAATAAAGCTTGCGCGTTCACAAAACGATCTGGAGTCTTTTTTAGCAGTTTGTATTCTAGCCACCAGGTGGAAGCAGCGTATAACGCTCTTTGTAGTGAGATGAGAGCAGATGTGGGATGTCTTTATTTGATTCCTCCACAGAGACACAACACAACACAGGTTTCTACACAGACCGTGAGTGCTGTTTGTACGTACAATCACGATGTTGCAGTACGTAAAGAACTGATGGGAAACAAAATCTGACCTTTTTATGCAGAACATAACAAACAAATCAAATAGCAGTTATTCAGATGGAGTTAATGATCTGCTGTAGGAGAACTGCTTGGCATATCGGATGGTAGCTTCATGGACCGCTGCGTTGACACACAACTATCTGTGCACTGAAGTGAGAAACTTAATTAAAACACATGTCAGGCCGTTCGTTACCTTCTCTGCCAAGAAGAATGCATCCAAACGAAGTGTTACTATTTGCATATTAACCTGCTCAGTCAAGCCTCACGCAATAAATACTAAAGACATTTTAATTTGATCATTACATAACACTGTGTTATATACCAGTTGATAAACAATTAGATTTGTGCCTGATTTTAAAGTTGAGCAGCACTGAACAATTTCAATCAAATGTTGGCACCATGTTTAGCTAATATATATATAATTTATAAAAAAAAACGTCTTCAGCCAGATCTGAGAAGCCTAGAATCTCACGAAGAACTTTTTATATATTTAATACCAAAATCTGAAGAGGTAGTATTATTGGTTACAATTTATTTTAAAGTCCAGTTTTCGACATTGACTTACAATTAACTACCACTTTTGCCTCAATAAACTCCCAGTTACTGCTTATTAATAGTTAATAATGTAGTTGTTAATTGTATGTATTGGTAGGATGCAGGATGTAGAATGTGGTGATGCAGCATATCTGCTTTATAAGTGCTAATGAACAGCCATATGCTAGTAATGTGCATGCATAAGCAACTAATTAATAGTTCCTATACTAAGTGTTACAGAGAATATCAGAGTTATATTTCATATTACATATCCTCTTCATCAGAGACTCACTCTTTTTATTGCCATTATTATACACGCACGCACGCACACACACACACACACACACACACACACACACATTGCACGCACATACACGCACACACGACACACACACACACACACACACACATACACACAGTATTATTATCTGTGAATTTAAATGACATCACTCTGACATTTTTAATGTAGAATAAGCATAAAATAAATTGTACATTGTGATTGCTTTATAAATGTTCTTGACAGTTTTCATACCAATTGAAAATAATATTTTATTTTGTTACATTAAGCTATACTGACTGAATTGTGTGGCTTAAATAGGATTACTTTTAATATGCCAGAATGAAAAATATGGCACTGAAATCATATTTTCATAATTTGCGTATTATATATATTTTTTAATCTTAGCATTAAAAACAATGCTGTTTATTCTGTATTATAGCAGAATAAATTCACACACTGTTTCTGATATAGCATACTGTTTCTGTACTCTTAGCTTTGTTTCCTGATCATTTACTGGAATGGTGAAATCTGGAACACTGTGACTTTCCTGATTGAACTCGTCCAGTCTGTTAAAGAATCAGCACTAATGAAGGAGCTCAGGGTGGAGAGGATGTTTCCACTGAGCCTTGTGTGTGTTAAATTCACATCACATGTCAGTAGCTCACTCCTCTCTGTCAGGGAAGGAGAGAGAGGAAAGGAGAGGAGAGGATGTTAGTTGTGAGAGGGGTGGAGGTAAGACACCTGTCGAGGGAGGTGGGGATTCATTAGTATTCATTATACATATCCCACCAGTTTCTGAGCAGAGAGAAGAGAGGAGGGGCACCATCCGTCTCCTCCACAGAGATACACACAGACGGCTGGAACAGAGAGGTGTGTGGTGTCATAGAAGAGGCCGAACGAAGCGTCCAACTGCTTGAAAATCAGCACAAGATTTTGGTGCAGACGTTGAATTTCCTCCTCTTTGAGTTGCTTAATAACCACTATACTTTAAGGGACAGTTCAACCAAAAATGAAAATTCTGTCATCGTTTACTCAGCCTTGTGTCATTCCAAACTTCTATGACTTTATTTCTTTTGGAAAACAGAAATGAAGATATTAAGTGTTTGTTTTTTTGCCAAACGATAAATGTCAATGGAGACCAAACAGGTTTGTAATTTACTAAAGCTAATTAAATATACTTTAATAATACACACACACACACACACACACACACACACACACACACACACACACACACACACACACACACACACACACACACACACACACACACACACACACACACACACACACACACACACACACACACACACACACACACACACACACACACACACACACACACACACACACACACACACACACACACACACACACACACACACACACACACACACACACACACACACACACACACACACACACACACACACACAGGTGCATCTCAATAAATTAGAATGTCGTGGAAAAGGTCATTTATTTCAGTAATTCAACTCAAATTGTGAAACTCGTGTATTAAATAAATTCAATGCACACAGACTGAAGTAGTTTAAGTCTTTGGTTCTTTTAATTGTGATGATTTTGGCTCACATTTAACAAAAACCCACCAATTCACTATCTCAACAAATTAGAATATGGTGACATGCCAATCAGCTAATCAACTCAAAACACCTGCAAAGGTTTCCTGAGCCTTCAAAATGGTCTCTCAGTTTGGTTCACTAGGCTACACAATCATGGGGAAGACTGCTGATCTGACAGTTGTCCAGAAGACAATCATTGACACCCTTCACAAGGAGGGTAAGCCACAAACATTCATTGCCAAAGAAGCTGGCTGTTCACAGAGTGCTGTATCCAAGCATGTTAACAGAAAGTTGAGTGGAAGGAAAAAGTGTGGAAGAAAAAGATGCACAACCAACCGAGAGAACCGCAGCCTTATGAGGATTGTCAAGCAAAATCGATTCAAGAATTTGGGTGAACTTCACAAGGAATGGACTGAGGCTGGGGTCAAGACATTAAGAGCCACCACACACAGACGTGTCAAGGAATTTGGCTACAGTTGTCGTCAGAGGCGTCTTACCTGGGCTAAGGAGAAGAAGAACTGGACTGTTGCCCAGTGGTCCAAAGTCCTCTTTTCAGATGAGAGCAAGTTTTGTATTTCATAATTTGGAAACAAGGTCCTAGAGTCTGGAGGAAGGGTGGAGAAGCTCATAGCCCAAGTTGCTTGAAGTCCAGTGTTAAGTTTCCACAGTCTGTGATGATTTGGGGTGCAATGTCATCTGCTGGTGTTGGTCCATTGTGTTTTTTGAAAACCAACGTCACTGCACCCGTTTACCAAGAAATTTTGGAGCACTTCATGCTTCCTTCTGCTGACCAGCTTTTTAAAGATGCTGATTTCATTTTCCAGCAGGATTTGGCACCTGCCCACACTGCCAAAAGCACCAAAAGTTGGTTAAATGACCATGGTGTTGGTGTGCTTGACTGGCCAGCAAACTCACCAGACCTGAACCCCATAGAGAATCTATGGGGTATTGTCAAGAGGAAAATGAGAAACAAGAGACCAAAAAATGCAGATGAGCTGAAGGCCACTGTCAAAGAAACCTGGGCTTCCATACCACCTCAGCAGTGCCACAAACTGATCACCTCCATGCCACGCCGAATTGAGGCAGTAATTAAAGCAAAAGGAGCCCCTACCAAGTATTGAGTACATATACAGTAAATGAACATACTTTCCAGAAGGCCAACAATTCACAATTTTTTTTATTGGTCTTATGAAGTATTCTAATTTGTTGAGATAGTGAATTGGTGGGTTTTTGTTAAATGTGAGCCAAAATCATCACAATTAAAAGAACCAAAGACTTAAACTACTTCAGTCTGTGTGCATTGAATTTATTTAATACACGAGTTTCACAATTTGAGTTGAATTACTGAAATAAATGAACTTTTCCACGACATTCTAATTTATTGAGATGCACCTGTGTGTGTGTGTGTGTGTGTGTGTGTGTGTGTGTATGTATGTATAATGTCATTATTTGAAATTAAGCTGAAATAAATACTAAATGCAAAATAATAAAGATAGAAAGTATGCCTTGGCAACTAAATTAAATTAAATAAGATTAAGCTGAAGTAGTAAAATTACTAAAAGTTATATTGTCAATTATTTTTTATAACTAATTTGCCTTTATTTTGTGGTTGTCTGTTTTTTGTGTGTTGTTTGTTTAAAGGTTGAGAATGTGTGTTTTATTTTGTTGCTTGTTTGCAAATAAGAAAACCCAATAGAGTATATAAATCATGAAAGATTACTAAAACTAAAACGTAAACAAAATTTTTAAAAAAAATAATACAAAATATCACATACATGTCACAAATTACTAAAACTAAAAGGGAAATGAAATTCAAACTATTAATAAATACAATAATAGTGTATAAAATAATACTAAAATAACACTCGGACCAAAACTGGTCCTAGTGTTATTGACAAAACTATAAAAAAAACAAAATGTATCTTTTGTTTTCCACATGCAGAAGAAAGAAAGTCATACAGGTTTGTAATGACATGAGAGCGAGTAAATGAGGCAACTTTCCTTTCAAGATGTCCTGTCAGCATAAAACTGAACAACTCACTTAAGTGTTACAAAATAACTACAACATTAAAGTAGAATGTTAACATGTAGGTTATGTTCTAGAATACTGAAAGAACACTCGTTTCCATTCAGGTCCTGTTTTGAGCGGCTGCGAGGTTTGCTGCAGCAGATGGGCTGTCCCGCTGTGTGCCTGATTGAAACACAGAAGCTGGAGCCGACTCATAACAACATCACCAGCTCCTGTCAGCTCCAGCCAGGGAACAAATCAGCCTTCCCGCGGCTCTGCTGCAGGGAACACGACTGCTCAGAGGAAAAAGCAAGGCCTGGCCAAGGGCACAAAGGGTCCTTACGTTTTAGGACTGCCTGGCTGTCAGTGTTTACAAGCGCTGTGCTTGTGTACCCACAGATGATAGTCGTGAAAATCAAAGCTGGAGGTGCAGATGGCATGTCTGTATGAGGAAAGCATACAGACTGTACTGCAGACTGCACTGTCAATATTGAAGAATTGATTATATAAGCTGGTTCAAATAGACTGATCGCTTTTGATCACATGTTTGAAGTTAAAAGCTCAGGTTAATGAGGGCACACTTGGATCACAGTTTTATATAGTAAAACTGATTGCATGTAATTTGGATTATGTAATCAGATTCCAAAAAATGAGTACTCGATGTTGACCCTTCGCAAAAACCTGCCCTCTTTAGTTA
Organism: Ptychobarbus kaznakovi; assembly: GCA_027422405.1. Classification (NCBI taxonomy): domain Eukaryota; kingdom Metazoa; phylum Chordata; class Actinopteri; order Cypriniformes; family Cyprinidae; genus Ptychobarbus; species Ptychobarbus kaznakovi. The sequence continues at coordinate 10,510,523 of CM049803.1, read as the reverse complement.
CTGTTTGCTATGTCCGACAAGCCAAGCCACTCTCACACAACACATTATGTTCCCATGCAGTAAAAAAACATCGCAGAGCAAAGATAAATCTGACAACACGCCGACAGACAAAAGAGAGCAGGATACTTCTGGTATGAAACAAAGACTCCGCTTTTGAAGTTAGATTTTTTTTAAAGAAATTTAAACATTAAGTAGCGTTTTGTGGCTCTTTAATATGTTGAGACAGATCGCTGTAGCGCCTCAGTTCAAGCGGCACATGAACCGATCATCTTCACATTTTCTTAAAGCACGAAATAAACATGAATGAACATCAGAAGGTATTTTACTTCAACCACGGAAAGATGTCAAAGAACATAATTTTTCAAGTTTAAATCCACCAAAGATAATTTACTCTTTGGTGGATTATAATTATATAAAATATATATTATTATTATAATTATAGATAATTTACTCCCCTGTCTGATTTGTTTGCCGGCGGTAACTGGATTACATTTTAATATTACATTTAATATTACATATTACATTTTAAAATGCTCATAATCAGATCACAGTTACTTTTTCTGGGTAACAAGAATACATATTGTTCATAAAAGTGCAGTAAAGTATTCACAATTTATTGAGTCTCCCTATTGTTTTTTTGTTGTTTTTTTGCCTATAGTCCTACTGTATCATACTATTTAGCTTTGACTATATTCATAATATAGAATGGCCAAGTCATTTTGCAAACCATGCGTCTAAATTGGGGGGGAAGCAATGGTAGGTTTACAAATACATTTGGTAAAAAGTAATCTAAAAATAATACAAAACGAATTACAAGTAATCTGGATTACATAATCAGATTCCAAAAACGAAGTACTCATAATTGGATTATATTACATTTTAAAATGCTCATAATCAGATTACAGTTACTTTTATGGATTACATGATTACATATTGGTATAAAATGGCAGTACATTATTCATAATTTATTGATTCTCCCTAATTATTCTTTTTCTCTTTTAATGTTTCCTTCCAGAAACTTTACAGTGTCATACCGTTTAGCTTTGACTATATTATTCACAATACAGAGTGGAATGTAAATGTCATGTAAATTAACTTGAGAATTCATGCTTTTGAATATGGGGGGGGGGGCAATGGTAGGTTTAAAACAAGTTATCCAAAAAGTAGTCAAAATACATGACCTAAAATTAGTAACAGATTACGTTACTAACTACAATTAACAAGAAGAAGAAGTTATTCTAGTAAGTCTAATACAACATTCGCTCAAAGTTATCTCGTCTAATAACGCTCTCAGCATGTATAAGCACAAAAACATTTATACATTGTTCATCAAACGTTTGTTCTGAAATGTCATAGTTGGATGTTCATCTAATGGTTTCAACATTCCTACTTGTTTCTAAACGCTCAGAGAACGTTCAAACGTAACGTTTCCCATAATGTTTGCAAAATGAATCGTTCTGTTGATGTTTTCCCTAATGTTGACATAAACAAGAAAAACCTTCAGAGGAAAGAATGTTTTCATAACCTAATAGGAACAATATCAAAACGTTCTTAGAGTGTATTTTGGCGACCTGGCTAGGCCCTGGGTTTTACCTCAGTGATGGGTAGCAGTTGTGGTTGAACAAAGCAGGGTGGAGTGTCTTTGTCTCTTGTGCTGATGATATAGTGAGCTGGAGGCTCAGAGCAGAATGATATGGAGCCAACACTCTGTCCTCTGGGTGACATTCAAAGGCTCCATAAATCCTGCTCTTTATGGGGCCAGTTTGCCATAAATCCCACAACCTAATTGGAGATGTAATGAATTACCATAATTAGTCATAGGCGGTTTTACATTAAATGGGAGGTGTGTGTGCCGCGGGGAGCAGTCCATCATGGGGGACGGAAATCTGTGTTCGTGGACAGCAGAGATTTGGTTGGAAGCTGTCTAATCAGAGATCAGACGTGTTGTTTCCTGCTGTCTGATTTTAAGTTTCAAACCCAAAAGGGTGATTAGGACATAATCTTGTGTGTTGCTTTTTTTCTCTCTCAGAGAGATTCCTAGATCATAATTCAGAAGATTAGAATGAAACATCCTGCAGATCTGTAGATGGGGGGGGGGGGGCAATCTTGCCATCTTCTCAGCTTTCTGCAAAATGTGTCTGTGATGAAAGAGCTACCGTGCTGGCTGTCGTCGAGGGCCGTTTTGCTAAATATTACCATTTGATTTTATAGGCTAATAAATGATTTGGTTAATGGATCTGCACTCCTTCCCCTGCTCTGCTCCGGACAGCTGCATATCCTTTATTACAATTTGTTGGAAAAATATAGGTTTCATAAGTAAATGCCACAGAACAATTAATCTGGAGCGCATTAAATTCTAGCAATGATGCTAAAACGCTAATAATTAAAACGGGCAACTGGAAAAGAAGTTTGACGAGTCAAGCTGAAAGTAATGCAGAGAGTGCAAAGTGGAGAGCAGGTGCTCTTCTGGTTTAACTGCTCAATTTGGTAATGATGCCGTTTATATGAGCTAACACTGTAAAAGAAAATGACCGTTCAAAGACGGATTATGTCGTTATTTGTATGGAACACATCTGCAGAACATGTTTTTTGTGTGTATGAAAATTGATATGGAGATATATTTTCAATCACCCTCGTGAAAAAGTACACTTAAGCACATACGAAAATAATATACTTTCAAAGAATATACTTAAGTACGAACTGAATGTAAAGCTTAAATGATAATTGCAATTAAATAAAAAGTTTACATTTAAATTTAATAATTTTTTTGACCCACACAAAGAGGACTTAAGTATATCTATGCAATTTCATAATTATGTTTATTGTCTTTGAAATATGGTTAGTGTACTGACAAGTATTTATGGTAAAATATAACTAAAATATACTTTAATGCCATTTCTATTGAAACTTCATATATTTAAATATGCTTGAACTTACACATTTGTAATGTGTAAGTTGCAGTTTAGTATATTTAAAATATATTAACTTTAAATGTAATATTGAATAACACACTACAAAAATATAATCAAGTATTTTACCTTCCTTTTTATGTTAGGAAGCGCATCAAAATAAGTGCACAACAAAACCACAGCAAAAAATATTAAAATATCAGGATTTAAAATGGACTTAAAAAGTAAAACATAATTTGACATTATTAAATTGCACTTTTGTGTACTTAAACATAGCTTTTTAAGTGTGCTGTCTTCCAGTACATTTGTATTAATTTTATATTATCAACAAATATATATATATATATATATATATATATATATATATATATATATATAGTGCATATTTAATACAGTTACACTTCTTGTTTTGGATCCCTTTGGCTTTCATTGTATGGATTTTTTTTCATATAGTCATAGTCATATTGGTTTGAAATAACATGTGGGTGAATACATTATGACAATTTTTATTTTTGAGTGAACTATCCTTTTAAATAGCAATATAGTATATGTAAAAAATATAGTCTTTTTAGGTGTACTTATGATTTATTACCGTATAACTGAAGAACATTGTGGTGTTTTAATTCCTCCTTGCTCATTTATCCATAACTATTCACACCTTTATTACTTCCCCTCTTTTTTTCTCTGTATTTCACTTTTCCTCGTTCACACTCGCTCACAGAAAGGCACACCTCACTAACTCTTTTGGAAATAACAGGGGCTTATTTATGTGGTATCCCCAGGCGTTCCTCAGGGAAATATACTACTTTTCCAACTGGCCTCCTGTCAGCATCCCATTAAGGCCCTGTCTTCATTTTATGCCTCTAAATCTGATGCAGACACCACTGAAATGTAAGCAAATATTAATTGGGGTCAGTCGCAGCAGATGCAACTCATGCAGGCGTCTAATGTAAAGTACCTTTGTGGACCCGTGGCATTACAGAGTGCTGACGCCTCTCATTTTCCACGTATGCTGGCTATGGCTGCGGTGATTCATAATGGCCGCAGCGCTCGGCCTTCATATTTTACCAGGCAAGTACTTTATCAATTAAAGGAAATGCTATGATGGTACCCTATAGTGCCACAGAGAATTTAGCTTTAGACCTGTGTAACTGACTCGGACTGACCCGATTGTTAAGTTGCACAGTCACAAAAGGGCATTTGTTTTACTTACCTATAACAGACTGTACTGCCTAGACGTGATGCAATAAAACAACACGTGATAAAAGCAGACAATCTTTTACATGCAAATCTGAAAAATCTTCCATGGAGTCCGTTACTGATTACAAAATGTGTGATGGAAATTGTTGTTAGTAACGTTAATCCATTAGTACACATTTTATGTAATCTAATCAGACTACATTTGATTACTTTTAGATTACTTTAGATTACTTTTAGATTACTTTTAGATTACTTTTGATGATTAACTGTTCATACGAGTATATACATACACTGGTAATATTTTACCAGTATTTTCAACGCTATCTCACAACCAATTCGTATGTATTTTACGAGGGGTCTAATTCGTATGAATTTGTACGACCTCACTCGTACGATTTTGTACGATTTATCTAAACCAGTTACGGGTAGGTTTAGGGGCAGGGTTAGCTTAGGTTATTCGTACAAATTCATACGAATTGTGCAACTCGCAAAATACGTACAATTTAGAAAAAAAATTGTATGAAATTGTATGAGGTCCTACGAATTTGTACGAACTAGCCACCTCATAAAATATTAATGAATTGCCGTGAGATCGGGCTGGTATATTACCAGTGATAAATTTTTTTAGAGGGCTCTTAAAAGGCTTCTCTCTGTCTGCTGGTCACATACTTCCAAAGGGGCATGTGCCAGCTGAGCAACTACCATTGATTTGAATGTGAATGCTAACGGATAGCTCTCCTCTCTCTATGCATTTTAGACCTCCTCAGTTAGGGCACGATGTAAACTGCTTTAGTTTTGAACCTGTTGCTGGTAAATGTTTAGTTATCATGTGGAACGTGCCATTATTTAGCACCCAAAACATTTATAATGCCCCCGTTCCTTCTGAATTTGCAGTGACTTTGAAGGAATGAGTCAAACTTGACTTCCTCCATCTACAGTATCATCAGGGTGATCTGAGAAACACGTTTTATGAGGTGTTGTCTGCAATCAGCTGCTTTGTGTTAAATCAGAGACGGGACAGCAGAGGAAAGCGATGGGTAATTCATTAAAAGCACTGTGCCCTGCAGACCCCAGGCTGTTATTAATTGTTGTTCGCGGTGCTTGTTAATTTGGCTGTGGTGGTGGCAGAATACAGCCAGGTCTCATTTATCAGAGGAGCATAAATATCCCTCCGAAGACTTCTCAAAAGCTTCTAGCAAAGTTTTATGTCTGAAATGTGACTAGTACTGCAGCTCTCAAATAAGCACCATGGCTTGGCATGTTTCTTTTACATAAAATCACAGTGCCTCTATGGATCAGTTCAAATAAAACTCATAGGCCTGGTTTCACAGACAGGGTTTAGATTAAACCAGGATTAGGCCATAGTTCAATTAGGACAGTTAAGTAATTTTTATAAAAGTGCCTTTAGAAAAAACATTACTGGTGTGCATTTTGAGACAAAATAAAGGCACTGATATATTTTAAGATCAGTCAGAGCACGTTTCTTTTAGTTGAAACAGCTCAGACTTAGATTTTAGTCTGGGATTAGGCTTAAACCTTGTCTGTGAAACCGGGGGTTAAACTCTAAATAGGAGAGTAATTGTGTTTAATAAATAAAAAAATGGTCTTAACTAGGGTTTTATTATTATTATGACTATTATTGCAACAATAATTTCCTTAATCAGTGTTTTAGTTTTTGTCTTTTTCTTAAAATAAAATAAATTAAATTGATACTGAGAATTACACAAAATATGAATAATATTCTTGTTTTAAGCATAAATATAACGTTTAGTGAGGTTCATGCTTACAAAGATGGCAAAAAATGTAAACTTAATATACATTGCACATTATCTTTGTAAGTTCATTTCAGTGTTATTTTACCATTATTTATGTAATACTATAGCATTTATTACTATTTTGAATTAGCTTTTATTGATCAGTTTTTTGGGGGTAATTTGTTTAAGATAGGTAATTTCTCTTTTTTTAAATAGTATTTATTTTTTTGTTTATTTTAAGTATTTCTGTATAGTTTTTTATTTTATAATTATTATAGTTTTTTATTTATAGCTTTATTTGAATTATTTATACTTGAACTTATTACACTTACAAACATATTTAAATGAGTTGCCAGGATATATATTTTTTTCATTTACTGATTAAGAAAAAGATTTCAGTTGTATTTGCCTGGGTCTTTCACCATAAATCGTGTCTTTGTAATTAGTAGTGTCATGTAACTGGATCTAAAATAAAGTAAGACTGCATCCACACGGTGTGGTTGGAGATATGTTTGAAGTAAATCGGCACAAGTTTCTCAGCAGGGTGGGTGTCATCATCTCTGCGCCTGGTGTCATGTTTACGTATTTGAAGGGCTAATAGAGAGAGAAAGCAAATAACATTGAGAGAGAATGCCTGTGTGTGTGTGTGCATGTGTAAGAATGAAGCCTTGCTTGGCCATCGGAGGTGATATATGTGCCACATTTTCTCCCAGAATAAATCAGGGCCATCAGCATGACAAGCGTTTTTCCACCTGCTATAAACATCTCTCCCACGCGCTCGTCCGTCCCAGCATTGCAGAATATTTACTGGGCTGCTCCTCTGTTTACTGCAATGGCACACCTGACTCTGATTGCCAGAAAAGTGTCCGGCTTGGCATGCTAACACTTGTTAGCGCATGACTGATGGTCCTGTGTGTTCATAGCATGAGCTAGCCAATGAGAAGACAAATCAGCCATCTGATACTATAGTCATCTGAGACCAGAGGCAGCTGCCAAACTCTGTCTGAAACGGTCGATGTTACAGCATCCAGACACTGGCACGCACACATTAGCGATCAAGCTCAGTGTTGTGATTCACAATCCAGCTGGGATTTGGGTCCAGGAAGTGAGCGTTTAGGATAAGTTTGGAACGTGGATCTTGATCAGATTGGAAATGCTGAGCTTCGAAGTGTCATTGAGGAATGACTGGACATTCATGGTTCCTCTGGAGACCTGCCAAAGTGTCCCAGAGGTGATTTAGCACCTCAAGCCTAAGAAGGTGCTCCCATCTGTCAGGGGTTTCTAGAGAGGTGCTGGCATGTGACTTATGCCACGGAGAGGTCACGGACATGTTGCGTTCTTTGATATAACACTGTGAATGCCTCTCGGATGTCTGACTGAGTCAGGAGCAGAAGTCAAGCAGATCATTTCCCTGTAATGCTGTGCTGTTCAAACATATGATGATGAAAGGAGGCAGTGTTTTAAAGGTGCACTCCATCATTTTACATCATTGAAACGTTTACCACATAAAGAAAGTAATAGTGCTTTTTGAAATATATATTTCATGAATGTACATACACATCACACAAAGACCCTAGTCATGTCAGTAGCCTAATAAAAGTGGTTTTATATTATATGAAAATGGTCATCTTATGATGGCTGACATATTTAAATCACACGGACAGCTACATATGGACACCAAAAACAAAGACATATCAGTTATTGCTCGATATTAAGAGATTTTAATTTATCAGTGTCAGTCAACATTAGATGTATTGGTCGATAGATATTTATATGTGCATGCTTATCTTTAGGGCTGTTACTAACGATTATTTTGGTAATCGAGAAATTGGACAATTATTCAGATGATTAATCGAGTAATCTGACAATTTTTTTGTGTTTTTGTTTTGTTTGTGGTAATAAAAATAGACCTAAGCGAACAATAGACTTTAAAATGACTTAAAATACATATATAATAGTAACAAGGCAATAATAATTGGTTCAAATAAATATCAAAAGCAAGTAATCTTATGGTTCTATTGAACAAAACTGTTAAAATATATAATGTAATAATCTAATCTGCCCATTACGTATTATATCAAATGTATGCAGATGGCGATTGTTTTTACACTTTAAGATGCGTTCACACCAAGGACAATAACTATAAAGATAATGATATAGTTCTAAAAATGGTTCTCAATATTAAAGAATAGCAGAATCCACACCACAGCTATAACGATAGAAGCACAGAGAAACAATGTCATTGGAATCACATTCAGAACGATTTTTTTCCAGCCGCTGAACGATAAAACACCCAATCAGAATCCATCCTGCAACAAACAACATTAATTCATATGTCCACTTTAATATTTGGCCACTTAAACAAGAACATGTGGACATCAGAACATGCAAACTCAGAGCGAGGGTTTAAACTTTTATTTTGAAGTCGTGATGAACAGTTTAAAAAAATGTTACCTTATGAATCTGATAGAATAGTGCACTGTTCCCAGATGAACATTATAAGCAACTCAGGCCCATAGCATGTGCAAAGATAGAGTTTAAGACGGTCCGCGAATGTAAATCATAACTGTTTATGTGGAGCAGCATTTACAGTGAACGGAGCCACTCTAAGATGCACATCACCTACATGCATTTAGTGCATATTAAACCCGTAGCGCGCATATGTATTTAATTGAATCGCAGCCTTTGTAAATTGCACTGTCTAATAATGCATTTATGGATTCTCGTCCATGGAATGCGCCACTTCTGGTATTTTGGCAGATAATCGACGCGAGCAAAATGCAATCGAGGATTTTTTATAATAGACCAACTCAAATGTATTCGAGGAACCGTGACAGGCCGTGGTGTTAAATGTGACTACACTGAGATTCATGCTGGTGTCAGTAGCAATCAAGAGTGGTCAAGAATACGGTTTTAGAAAAATCTTATTCTTGACCACTCTTGATTGCTACTGACACCAGCATGAATCTCACCGTAGTCACATTTAACACCACGGGTCCAACGTGTGGATATAATTTCTCCCCCACATGTACGTCACATCACGTCGTACTGAAGGAAACAATTACCTGAGTGTTAAGCCCTGGTTGTGTGGGTATTATACGAGTAGCAGGTGTGGTAATTTGAGTCATTTGTGGCAGCGTAATGATGAATGGTGTCAGGAGTAAACAATCAGACCGAGGGAAGTGGATCTACTGCAGAGTAAGGAGAATTTAGTTTCATCATAAAAGAATTCTCCCTTCCTCTATTTCACTCCGACACTTTTATGCTTTTTTTATTTTCTAGCTTATTGCGGCCGTGGGCCACGTGCTGATTTATACGGTCTGGCAGGGATACAAGGGACTCTCAAGAGACCAAGCCCTCCCTCCCAAAGCTCCACACACACACACACACACACACACACATAGCTCACCCACTGGACACTTCTCTTTTCTTCCTCTAACAAGATATTAGTTTGGTGCAGTTCTGGCACTGTTATCCATCACGTCGAGGGGGCTGTGAGAAACAGTGTGCCTTTAAGCACTGCACGCACTTATTTAAAATGTGTCTGTGGAAATCGGTTATGCCCATTCATTCAGGAACAGGTTACAATGATGCCATTTTAAGGTGGTCCCCTTTAAGGGGCTCTTTGTCTCAATAAGTGCAATACAATGGGCCATTCAAGTGATTCAAGTCTGTGTATTTGTGGTGGCCTCTTTTTGGTGATTTTGCAGGTTACAAAGATACATCAGTAGTAGGGGACAAGAATGTGAAATGATTCCTTTAACTGTTTTGTTCAAAACACTCCATACATTCTCATATACATATACTCCATACACTTTGAATGTCTTTATTATGAATGAAATCTGGATCTGCTACATTTGTCATTGTCATGTGACCCGCCAGCACTAGACTAGACTATGTCACTTTACTGCCATTCACAGCTCCTCTCCCGTGGCCTCATGGGATGGACCTTAGTCAGGACAGATACTGAATTTTATGCAGATGAAAATGAGACTGTGAGGTAATGTTGTAGTCAAGACTGCCTAAACAGAGACCAAGACCGGAGTGTGTTAAGATCAAGACAAGACCAATACTTTGAGGGTTTGAGAGCAAGACAAAACCAAGGCAGGATGAGACTGAGTCAAGACCAAACCAAAATCATCTTCCTGAAAAATGTCTTAAATGCAATCTATAAGTAATATTTGAATAATAAGACACTTTATGGAGTAGTTACCAATCAAATGAAATCACTAGCAACACAATTAATATTTGCACTGCAGAGGTGGCACAAAAGTTGCATCTGTTACTATTACAATTGCATAAATATATATAAATATTTTAATTGTTTAAAGCAGCTGATACATTCAGTAGCAAAATACCACTGTGTGCTGCCCAGAAACACATTGATTTGTTTGGAATGGTTTTCTTTGTTTAAAATTGTGTCTAAAATGTAATTTACTTAGTATAAACTTCTTGTTTGTTGAACGTGTTGAATCATGCTCATATTTGTGAAAACAGCTCTCTTGCGACATTGTTATAATATATAAACATTATATCATACAAGTATTTTTGGGGAATTTGTATTAATTTTGGTGAATCTTTTTACACAATTCCCTATTAAATTCTGAGCCAGTGCAACAGTATCATAAAAAATCAAATTAGAAATAAGTTATAAATTGCATTTGAAGCAGGAAGTTCAACATCCAATCACATTAATAATGTTCGCAAATAAATTAGAAAATTCACTGGCAATTTAGTGATATCCCCGCAGTTGTGGTCTTGACTGGTTTTTCAGCTGAACAACTGGCATGTTGCTAAATAACAGTACAGTCTGTTTAACACACTGTTCTTCTATCCTCCACAGGTGTTATAAATACTGTAAATTCAGACATACATACTACTCTTTCACATACTGTTTGTCACCTACTTTGTAGTATGTGACTTCGAATGAAGCCGAATAAATCATTGAATTATTCACTCAACTGATGCATTTAAAAATGCGAATTCATTCAGGAATTAATTGACAAAATACCAAGTATTGTGTGTTCCTCAGGGATACAGCACTTTGTCTTTGTTTGAAACTATTTCCTGGCAAAGTAATATTGTGTCTAAAATGGAAGTTTCTCAATATTAACATCTTTACCAGCAGTATCACAATTGTGCTGTTTACACAAATATCCCCATGGCTGTAAACACCTGTGACCAATACCAATATTTGCAAAAACAGTAGACCTGCTTGTGTGATACTGGTTAAATATGATTGTGAAGAAACACTCTAATTCCCCTTTCTTCGGTACTTTTCATACAAATACATTTCAAGTACACACAATAGCATGTAGTTGCTCTCAGGTGGATATTACATGTTCAAGGTTATATCAACCCATTATAATATGAAATTATAAGATTGCAATATAAAACGTATCTTTGGATTTGCCCTCTAGAAGTATTTGTGAGATGAGGGCAACTTGATGCCGTTTAATACCCAACCAAATGACACTACGCTCACGAGTCACTTCACAGCGCTGCACACACAGTAATTTCTTCATCTCCAGCAGAAATATGCTCTCGCGCCTGCAGTGACGGGGACCCCATCCGAGCGGAACCAGGCAAAGGTAGCCTGTCAAGGCTGATGAATGGGGGACATGCTGCATCCAGATTCATTTCCCTGCCGACAAGTGAGTGACGGGGAAGATGTCTGGCTTTGGCAGCGGTGGCATGGCAGGCTGTTTTTCAGATGGAGCTTAATGTTGAGACAGGACACATAGACGAATCCCCTCCCCTTCACTGCAGTCCAGATCTGATGGAAGACAATGAGTTATTGCAAGGTGATAGAGCGTATATATTGTATGAAAGACACAAGAAGCCTTTGAAGAGGATCTTGCTTGTAGATCACCGTACCCGTGTCTGTATGTTTGTAATTCAATTTCAAAGCAAGAGGCAATGTGTTTTTGTTGGCATCCTATCACAACACATTGTAGGACCTTACGTACCTGCTATCTTTAATCACGCACTTATATATGTTTTAGAGGTGGCACCAGTGCTGGTGCTGGTTCAGCTGGTGCACTAGACATGATATGATTTATTCACAAATATATGTAAAGTTTTATTTAAAAATACATCATGTTTTATTTTATATTTGTGATATAATTATCAAGTATACATTTTTATTTGTAAGTTGCATTCAAAATCTACTTGGCTTAAAAATCCAACATTTAGGTGAATTGGTGGCAAATTTGGATGATCTCATTTGTTTGTTTTCTTTGCTTACACCCCACTTAGGTTAGATTTGATCTTTTGATAAATGATCTGAGATGATGCCAACCCCTCGGAGGACCTCATGGGAAGCCAACCCTCAGACAGTATACAGAATTAACCAAATTGTGCCATAAGTTAAATATATTAAGTTTCTACAATATCTAAATCTGTTGTAGAAACTTAATTTCCTGTAAAGTTGCTTTGCAACGATTGTATCGTAAAAAGCGCTATACAAATAATCTTGAATTGAGTTGAATTGATTTGGGGGTGGATCTTCATGCTTATATATTTATCTTTTTTAGTGCTGTCAAATGATTAATTGCATCTAAAATAAGTTTTTTGTTTACATAAAAGCCTATATGTATGTGTACTGTGTATATTCATTATGTATATATAAATACACACACATACAGTATATATTTTGAAAATATTTATATATATATACATTTATTTATTCTTATATTTTATATTATATATAAATATACTTAATATATAAACAACATATTTCTTATATATATACATGCAGGTGTTTGTATTTATATATACATAATAAATATACACAGTATACACATATATAAACAACAACTTTTATTTTTGGTGCGATTAATCGCGATTAATCGTTTGACAGCACAATTTATTGTTTTTCTAAAAATCACACGTTTTATCAAAGCATACAAATCACAAATTTTCATGAAATCACCAAGTCTTATATTTTCCAGTGAGAACGGGTTGAAAATCTGAGACTGTGAGTGAATCTTTCATACTCTGTATAATCTCGGTAATTTTGCAGTCATATACTGTTTTTCATTTCTGAACATTCACTTGCTCCATTAGATTAACGGTAAAATAACAAACAATTACTGTACGTATCTGATGTGATTTCTGGGCTGTATGGAAATTGTCATTTTTGATAATGATCCATTTGTACATGCATATAAACACAATTAAGTCAAATACAAGCTAAATAATGGTAAATATGATTCTGATGTGTGTATGAGTGAGCATATGTATATTAAGACAATATGCAGTTGGTATCATAAAAAGTGCTGACAAGCCCTGAAGCAGATGGTGGTGTCCCCTGTGGAGTCATTCCCCTCTCTGTCCCCAGCTTCTGTTTGTGGAGAATCCATTCTGCTCATTCAGCATGAACAATGACCTCCACACACTATGATGAACACAGAAACACACGCACAACAGAATCATAAGCAGTGTCAGAAATTCACTTCTACATATAGGGACAATTTTTGCTCCCTGGTTGATTTTTATTCTTTAACCTTATAAAAACAGCACTTTTCTTATGTCCAGTATTTTATTGTAATCAATTAATTAACATACATTCCCAATCTAATAAATTAGATGAAGCTTTATAACTATGAAAACATAAACTAACATCGCTAAACAGTAAAATGAAATGGATCAAATGTTCAGTTAATATAAAATAAGTTCGGAAATGTCATGATTCAAAATCTGTCGAAAATTCTGTTTTATTCATAGATCCCCAGACCCCTTGGAGGACCTCTTGTTGAAAACCCTGGCATCAGATGCAAGACAGGGTTCGCTTCAAACTTGGTAAAGGTGAAGGTCTGCTCAGTTTTTAGTGCTGTCATGATAGTGGAGCGGGACTGACAGCCATGGCCATTCCTGCTCCTCTTCCCCCGTGGCAGCTCAAGGTTAACAGTCTGTAGAAGAGGGAAACAGACAATTACAGACTTGTCAATAGCTCTCTCCGAGTGGAGCGCTATAGTATACCGCTGAAGTCAATAGCAGCATCTGAAATGGCTTCCTATTAGCTGCACGCTGCATGGCTAAAAATAAATTTACTGTCACAATACTCCTCTCATTCAGGAGACAGCAAAAGAGGTCCATTGGGTCTGGCATTGACTATTCATTAAAGGTGCAATCAGTCATTTTTCATCATTAAAAAGTTGTAAAGAAGTGAATTGTACTTTTGACAGATGTGTAAAATGGTGTAAACTCACATGAGATCAAGGCTCCAGTCATATCAGTGATTTCAAAAAACTATTTTATTTCAAATGTAGTACGTCAACTCACGGAGGCCACATTTTGAAATCACACCACCAGCTGTATACTGCTAACTATATCTCTGCAACCCTTCCTGTATTCAGAAACTGCCATTGCGAAAACAAATCATTCATGGGTGAAAAATATGCCTGTAAATAGAGTATACCAGTGGTTCTCAATTCCAGTCCTCGCGTACCCCCGCTCTGCACATTTTGTATGTTTCTCTTATCGCTTCATACGTTTGTTCTATTCGACCGTAAGTGCCTTACGAAGTGGACATCACAGGATATTCCGCCAGTTCGAAGCGACCATATATATTCCATTCAAAGGGCATTGAAGTGTGCGAGACGTGAATCTAAATTGTATTTATTTACAGAGGTATATTATGTCACACTTCTCTAGTAAGTTTTGTCTGTGTGTGAAGACGCTGCAGGAGGCGGCGCAGCACAAATCCATGAATTAATGTTCCGAAGTGAAGTAAACGTCAACGGATTTCCCCTGCTCAGGGAGTAGGTACACTGTAAAAAATAAGTGTCAATTTTAACTGTACATTTTTTTTTACATATTTTGCTAATATGTTAACAGTAAGTTCCCATATTATATACAGGGAAAAACTGTAAAAGATCTAACCAGACATTTTATGTAATTTTACAGTAAAATAATACAGTATTCCCAGAATTCCCTGTGTGACACTTCATATTTGAAGGTGTTTTGTTTAAATAATCATGTTTTTTAATCGTTTTTATTATCAGTTATGTACATTCTGGCTTTATGTTACATCTTCTGTTGTTTAATGAAAGTTTATAGCATTAAGTATCATGTGGTTTACCATAAGGTGTTTTGTGTTTGCGTGAATGACTCTGAGCACCTTCAATATATTAGTATATACTTCTGCATGTGGCGAAGCTACTTCTGATGAGCTTTGGTTCTTCGTGTGGTTTTCTCTTTTACCACCTGCATTATTATGGTTGTTGTCAGTATGTTAAAGGTACAAAACATAATTTAATAGCGGTTTGTGTTGTTGAATTTAGTGGTTTACATTCAAATTTCCTTGGTTGTAAATTACAGTTTTATACTGTAAATTTTACAGTTTTGTTATGTAAATGTCTTTGCAGTTTTTATGTGTTTTTTACTAAATTATTCTGGCAACCACAGCTGCCAAAATTATAGCAATAAACACTGTGTAGGGAGCATGTCGATCGGAACACAGTTCGTGCACGGAGCTCACTTCTAACGAGCTGATGATCTGAATCAGGTGTGTTAACAAAGAGAGACATGCTAAATGTCCAGAGCGGGGGTACGCGAGGACTGGAATTGAGAACCATTGGAGTATACAATAGCACATGTAAAAGAGTTGCGTTTGCGAGGGGCTACTGTACATCCACACCACTAGGTGTCAGTATTGCATCTGAGATGACTGTTCTATAATCAAGTGCCACATAAAAATAAGTAAACATAAAAATGGTGCACTATTGAATAGCTTGCTGTTTTCCCAAAAAATATTCAGTATCAATGGCAAGGTATTTTAATTTAAAGAGGACATCGGATGCAAAATTCACTTTTACATAGTGTTTGCATACAAATGTGTCTTAGCAGTGTGTTTACAAACACCAGAAAACCTAAACAGTCTCAATTATCAAGCCGTTTTGGTTTTCTGAGCAGTTTGAAGACCGCTGATGGACTGTTCTGTATTAGCATATTTCCGCCTTCAGTCAGTTGTAAGCTGTCCATCATTTTCTGTGCGCTCAAGCAGCTGTTGCAACAACGTCTCGTAAGCAATACAGGTGTTGATGTAAAAGTGAACATAGGAGCCACTGAGTAAGCCATGGATTAGTTGTTTTTTTGATGTTTATGCACCACCAAATACACAAAAAAATGGAAGCGAGGGGCAGAGTGAGCAGTAGCTGATTAGCATTTAAAGAGACATGCCCCGAAACGGGCCGCTGTGAACAGAGCTGACAAAGTAAAAAGGTGTTGTTTGAGGATTGAGGAATTTTAATCAAAGTATGTTGCAGACATTTCATTAAGACCTTAAGAATCATATCAACGTGTTGAAAATGGGCATCTGAGGTCCCCTTTAATGCTGCGTTAACCATAACCATTATTTTTCCTAAAAAATATTTTCCAGACTGGAAATAACGGCAGTGGAATAGTGTATCTGCCCTATTCCTGGACCTGGTCTCTGCCCTAAGCCCATAATTGGACTGGTCTGTCTTCAGTAGGTGAACGGCGCTCTCATTTGAATATCAACCATGTCCACATGCTGGCGGCCATGACAGCTTCATTACCGCCATGTGTGAAAGTGATGGGAGGGGTAATGCATACGGTACACTCATGCCCACTGTGCTCTCTGCCTTCACACCCACAATCTCTCTCGCTCTTTATTTCTCTCTCTCTCTCACACATCACAGACAACTCAACAAACCCTGTGTGGTTTAATAAGACAGCTTCAGCAGTGTGTCCTCTCAACCCCAATTTGGTGTGCTCCCTGCCGCCCTCACTGGTCTATGCTGAGTAGAGGAGGTCCAAAGGTGACTTTACCTGTCAGTCATGCAGCCGGGAGCCCTTTGTTTCTCCGATTATGAATTTATAATGAATATCACCCTCACCTCCAGATGACGCAGTAATCTAATTAATGTAGCAAATGTGTCAGACGTGTTCTAGCTAACGGCATATGACATTAGCATAGCATAGCTTCCTTTAGCAGTCTCAAGAAGCAGATGGTGTACAAGGCATAGAGTTCAATAAGAATTGCTTTTTCCAAAAGTACTTTTTCAGTAAACAACTGAACATTAAAATAGGTTTGATGTTACCAGGGGTGCAGGTTAATACAAAATTCTGTGCTAATTAGATACTGTATAATCAAATATTTTGTTGATAACTTGCCAGAAAAAGGTGTATGTCGGCATCGCACACCACTTTCATGTTCAGTATGTACACCCTTGTGAAACAGAAGTGCCTTTTAGCTTTTAAAAATAGTACTTATTACAGAAATAATATGCTTAAATGCAAACTGAATGTAATTGTTTCAAACACATGATTGCATGTTAATTGCAATTAAATGAAAATGTGAGAATTTATAGTAAACTAAAATAAACTTTAATGTAATTTCTATTAAAGCTTTCATTAATTTAAACATTTGTAGTTACACATTTGTAATGAAGTTGCAATGTATTACATGTAATATATATATATATTAACTTTACAAAATAAATTAATCTAGTATGATTAAAATGGCTTCTGCCGAAGGCATTAAACCACTATATATATATATATATATATATATAATCAGTATATTGGAAAAAAAAAAATACAAATGAAGTGCATACCCAAAGCAATTAAAAGAAAAAGTCAGTACACGGCCATCTTGGAAATGCATTCAAGTACAGCTCCTGTATAATTAAATGAGGAAAGACCCTCAAAACGCTCCTTGCTGAACTCACATTTCAAAAAAAAAGGTTGATGAATGATAGTGAGCAAAAAATTCAAAGACCAGCCGTCAGGATCAACTGCGAGCCTCTAAGTATGACATAACATAAACCATGTGCTCTTTAAATTTGAAATAGACATATTTTTTTATCGAACTCACATTAACGCAGCACGTACGCCGATTATTTTATCTGTTTAGAACACCATGTTAAGAGTGTTAATGAATTTCTGTAAAGTTTATATATATATATATAATATATATATATATATAAATAAGCATTATTGGTTATCTGGTGTCTTTATCTGCTGAATCAACACGATTCACTACTGGATTAAACAACTGAAGGAGCTCACGGAAAAACAGTTGCTTTAGGTGTTACAGTATAATTCAAATGTCACCTTTCAGTTGTTCTGACTGGCCTGCTGAATAAATAATACACCTCATGAAGATGTCACAGCAAGGGCCAAGCATGTCATCTTAGAAGGTGGACAGAATGACAGGCCGCTGACATTAACCAACACAACAGCCTGCACTGGGACACTGCCTGTCAACATGGTATTGCCCTAATACAACCGTTGGAGTGGCTTGTCTGTTTGACGCATACATACCTCCAGCCTCTTTTACTGGTATTTTTGCGTCCAGTGGGAGTCTCAGGCCCGGTGCTGCCAGCGCTGCTATCAGGCAGCTGAGTGTGTGCAGAGCCTATTAAGACGGTCTCCATCGTTAGAGAGACAGCAGCAGCTGGCCGTCAGGATTCTTAGGGGAGCCGTGGCGAGTGATGTTCAGGGGGCAGGCGATTAGAGAAACATTTCAACCTGTTGGGCGACTCTGCACATATGAGCCTTTGCCTGCAGTGTGAGAGGTAAGACAGGAGGAGACGGGGCGAGGGAATGTCTTTTTAGTGAAAGTGTCAGTGTGACTCTTTCTTTAAGCTGAATTGTGTTATTTCTGTGCCTCTAGGGTCATCAGATAGACTTGCAAATTCACGCCATTGGTGTTGTTGCCAGATCTAACTAAAATGAGATCAAACTAATTAATGATTAAAAGTAATTTAATAATAATCCTACGCTTTTAAAAGCCCAACAAAAAACAATTGGGTATTGGTAAAACATCTATTTTACTGAAGTATTAACACCATCATTTTAGCAACCCACGTTAACATCTCTCCCAACCTCCAACCCATCATTCACAAGCTGCACGTGCAATTAAGAGCTGCTTCATTGCTGACACATGATATAAGACATTTGCAAGTTCGTTTCATACAGTGGATTGTATGTAAATAACATCATCAGTCCAGTATATTTTCTTTTGTCTTACTAAGCTATGCACCACAGAGCTGACAATTCATACTGAATGAATCAAACAGTTTGAGACGTTTATGCAAAGTTTGACTGTTAACAATGATTCACTACTGCTAGTTCTGATCCTGACAAATTACTTGAATGAATCAAACAGTTTGAGACGTTTATGCAAACCTGTTTGACTGTTAACAATGATTCACTAATGGCTAGTTCTGATTGTAAACAACTGAGAGAAAACACACATAACATTGCTGAAATATTAAAGGGGTCATATGATGCGATTTCAAGTTTGCCTTTCTCTTTGGAGTGTTACAAGCTGTTCATGCATAGATAAGATCCCTGAAGTTGTAAAGATTAAAGTTTCAACACCAAAGAGATATTCTTTATCAAAGTTAAGACTGCCACGCCCCCCTAAAACGACTAATTCAAACACGCCCCCACATGTCTACATCACGATGTGGAAATATTTGCATAATGCTGCCTAAATGTTCACGCAAAGGAAGAAGGCGTGGTTTCAGTAACCGCAGTAGTGTTGATGCAACCATGACAGGGAGAAGCTGTGTGTTTCTATGTCAAAGCAAAAGCACTTTATTTGGCCTTCCGAAAATAGATGCATTTAGGAATCATTAAGATTACTTACAACAGAACAGCACAACCCAGCTGTTATCACAACGTATTTTATGGACGACAGTTTCGTGAACCTAGGAGAGGAGATCATTCTGACTTTGCTGTGACAATCTGGGCTTCTGAATCAGCAACAAATGTTTTGTTGTTAGTTTAAGTATTTGCTATTGACTGTTCAAATGCGGAGTTTTGCGCACTGTGTGTGTGTGTGATGTGTGTGTGTGTGTGTGTGTGTGTGTGTGTGTGTGTGTGTGTGTGTGTGTGAGAGAGAGAAACGGAGAGGAGGGGGGAGAGAGAGAGAGGGGTCACTGTGCAGCGTAATGTGTGTGTGTGTGTGTGTGTGTGTGTGTGTGTGTGTGTGTGTGTGTGTGTGTGTGTGTGTGTGTGTGTGTGTGTGTGTGTGTGTGTGTGTGTGTGTGTGTGTGTGTGTGTGTGTGTGTGTGTGTGTGTGTGTGTGTGTGTGTGTGTGTGTGAGAGAGAGAGAGAGAACTCACACCGAGGCAACCATGGTGTGTGTGTGTGTGTGTGTGTGTGTGTGTGTGTGTGTGTGTGTGTGTGTGTGTGTGTGTGTGTGTGTGTGTGTGTGTGTGTGTGTGTGTGTGTGTGTGTGTGTGTGTGTGTGTGTGTGTGTGTGTGTGTGTGTGTGTGTGTGTGTGTGTGTGAGAGAGAGAGAGAACTCAGTAATCCCCAATCATACCATTATAAAGCCCTGCAATACCAAGAGATGAGCAAAGAAAGCAAGCCCTTTCTTCAGCTGATCCAGAGCTTCAGTCCTGATGCTTCACTTACATCTACTGATGCTCTGAATCACAACATCAGAACCAATCAGATCACTGCACAAATCAAACAGAGTTACATCACTCATTGGCAAACCCAAACTCAACAACAGAGTAAAATGCAATGCTATCTGTCCCTAAAGAGAGAGTACAGTATGGCAGAGTATCTGTTCACAGTGTCAGATAAGAAACTGAGAAGCACGTCGACCAGATACAGACTCAGTGGACACAAGCTGATGATAGAGACGGGCAGACACAGACAAACATGGCTGCCCCCAGAGCAGAGATTGTGTTCACACTGTGATCTGAATCAGATGGAAACAGAACTGCACTTTCTAACAGAATGCTCCAAATACACAGATATACGGACAGTGTTCTATGACAAAATACAGCAGATCCATCCCACATTTACAACTCTCCCAGACCAGGAGAAACTAGCATATCTGCTCGGAGAACACAAGACCTGCTGTGTGTTTGCTGCTCAATATGTGTCTCTCTGTCACCATAGAAGAGAAGACACTCCATCTGCCCTGAGCTGATGTTTCCAGCACATGTAGATTATATTATGCCATATTACTCTAATATATTATGTATATTTTGCCTCTGTAAATCCTATACTTTATCTTATGTAATTTAATTTCTAACACATACTTACACTAGTCACTCATTTTACACTACATGCTTAATACTTTATGAATATTTGTATTATTCCTATGACTAGTATTATTTTTTTAAGTTTTTTGTAACTTAAAACTTATTTTTGTAAGCAGCCCAGCTGCAATTGCTTTGGCAATAAGAATTTATAGTTTTTGTCATGCCAATAAAGCACACTTAAATTGAATTGAAATTGAGAGAGAGAGGGTCACAGCGCAGCGTCATGTGTGTGTGGGTAAGAGAGAGAGAGAGAGAGGGTCACAGCGCAGCGTTGTGTGTGTGTGTGTGTGTGTGTGTGTGTGAGAGAGAGATAGAGAGAGAGGGTCACAGCACAGCGTTGTGTGTGTGTGTGTGTGTGTGTGTGTGTGTGTGTGTGTGTGTGTGTGTGTGTGTGTGTGTGTGTGTGTGTGTGTGTGTGTGTGTGTGTGTGTGTGTGTGTGTGTGTGTGTGTGTGTGTGTGTGTGTGTGTGTGTGTGTGTGTGTGTGTGTGTGTGTGTGTGTGTGTGTGTGAGTGAGACACGGTGTGTGTGCAAACACATAAGTACTCCTCGTCCTCATCACTGTGTCTGTCACACTTTTATTTTGTGAACTGAGAAAACTTAGTGACATTATTAACTGACACGGTCACACAACCTTGGGTTGTTTGCAAACACATATAAGCTTCATCACTGTGTCTGTCACACGATTCTTTTCCCCTTTTGGGCTTGAACTGATGGTAAAACTTAGGACATTATTAACTGTCTTTACTTTTATTTTGAAAGCTAAAGCTTGCGATTATGGAAAGGGGTGTTACATTTCCAACGAGTGCTCCTCCGGAAACCTGCAAGTGGGAGGGACTTATGCCGCAAGTAGGTTGGGAGAGGGTAGGTTTAGACAGGGCCGTAGGTTTTTATAAATATAGAGGTCTCAAAATGTAGATTGGTAGGTGGGTTTGGGGTATGCTATGATGTTTTAAGCCACATAAATTGGATAATAATATAGGTTTAAAACCAAGTCAGTGTGCAGTAGCTTAAATTGTTTTTCAAGATAACAGGTTCTTAAACATGAGAATCAGATTAAATGTTGCAATGAATGATCCACTCTACAAACTGGAAATAGAGAAGATATAGTTTGTTTATGTTAATGAATTTAATAAACTCAGTTAGGTTATAATTATCCTGGTAGCCTTCATGTCTAAAATTATTAAACATGAATATTAGTATTTATATTTTATTTTTTTATTCACACTGATATAAATGATTATTTTCCAATAAGTTTAAACTGTTTTTTTTTTTTTTTTTTTTTTTACATTTTATGGACATTTTAACCTTTATAAAGGCCTTTACCTTAATTTTTTTCTTCTAAAAGTGTTCATTAGGTTTTGAGTCAAATTCTAACATATTATTCAGTGAATTAGAATATTAAGACATTTGGGCTGTTACCAAGCAAATTAAGTCAACACAGAAGCTGCATCTGAAGTGGCATTTAAATGTATTTACACACTGTTTAATGCAAGACATGAATCCATTTCACCTGCAATTACAATTGCATAAATAACGTTTTGATATATTATAAATAAAACGTTGAATACTGATATTTGAAATTATTTAAAACATGAATAAAATCGGGGAAAAAAGTCGAAATGTGAAATTAAAACCACCAATAGGTGGCAGGAAATCACTAAGTGAGTTATTTACATTTACATTTATGCATTTAGCAGACGCTTTTATCCAAAGCGACTTACAGTACATTCAGGCTATACATTTGTATTGTCAGTATTTGTGATACAATCAGTTATTGTGATTGAACTGATTCATTCATTGATTCGTTGATTCGTTCAGGAACGAAACAGCGTCATGTTGCTCAGAGACATAAAACAGTGCTGTGACTGTGCTTGGTATGATTTTTGTTGGTGTCTAAAGCGTAAGTCTCTTAATCTTTACATTCATAGAACTGTTCATTCATAGAAATCAATATCACATTTGTTATCATGGTCATCATTTTTTCGAGAAAAAGAAACGTGAAGTCCGCACACTGATATAACTGCTCCATAAAAGTATTGATAGTTTTCACGTGACGTCACACCCTCATAGGAACGCCCACCTGGCGGGCAAAATAAAACTTTACTCCACTGACCGCCAGCTATTTTTACGCAGATTTCATCAAGTAATAATGTAGTAAAATGCAGATATTAAAAGGCGAGATTCAGTGGACACCTTATTGATGATGTATATGTTGTACAGGCAAGAGGATGAAGCCAGAATATAAACACAATGTGCAAAGTTTACCATTAAATGGCTTCCCATAGAAAACCATTAGAAGGAAAACACTGAACCGTTAAGCGGACAGCGTTCATGTTCCCGGGCTCATCTGCTTGCCTGTGTAAACTATACATCATTAATGTGGTGATTACTGAATTTGATCTTTTAATATTGCTGTTTTAAATACACTTTAAGCTTTTTTACGTTTTGTTGCACTGTTTATGGTTAAAATATTGCCGTGGATAATTAATATGGATTGCAAATGGCCAAAACTAGCATTTTGTTCAGAAATAACTTTGTTTTATTATTTTGAGAGGTGATCTAATTATTTGCGGCTGGGAAACATGAAAAATTGACACGCTTGTGCAGCAGTTCTATAGATGTTTCTATCTAAGTCTTCGAGCCAGTCATGCAACATTTACAGAGGTCCGGACCTTGGGGACCTCAATGGTAGGTGCGGCCCTGGGTTTAGGGTTGGGTTTGGTGTAGACGATATTACAAATCCCACCCATTTGCAGCTGACCCACCCATTTGGAGCTGGCTCTGACCTCCGTTTATACCTGACTCAGTGCTTGTGGTGTTCGGCAAATCACAATGCTCTGGATCAGTTGGCCAATCAGAGCAGACTGTGCTTGTCGGAAGGAGGAGCTTTGTAGAAACCGAAGCATTTGAGAGAGGCGGGGCATAGAGGACCTACAATAATCAGAGTCGATCCTCCCTAATTTTGCCAAGTAAGACATGTTCCTGGATCAACATATTTTGTTGATCCTGGATCAACATTACTGTCCAAAAATATAGACTTAAGCCAATCCCCACCCCTAATCCTAACCCTACCCATAATTTATTCCTAAAAGCAGTGGGAAATGATAGCTGATTAAATTTACATTTATCAGACGGTTTTATCCAAAGCGACTTCCAGTGCATTCAGGCTATACATTTATTGTCAGTATGTGTGTTCCCTGTGAAT
Organism: Ptychobarbus kaznakovi; assembly: GCA_027422405.1. Classification (NCBI taxonomy): domain Eukaryota; kingdom Metazoa; phylum Chordata; class Actinopteri; order Cypriniformes; family Cyprinidae; genus Ptychobarbus; species Ptychobarbus kaznakovi. The sequence goes on along the minus strand of CM049803.1, from coordinate 10,486,412 downwards.
TGAACCCACAACCTTTGCGCTGCTAACACAATGCTCTACCACTGAGCCACAGGAACACTTAACAAGGGCGTAGAAGCACCTAACCCTGATCATAAGCATAAAACAGATATTTCCTGAAAAGTAATATCTCAATTCTGATTGGTAGATTGTAATATTGTTCCAGGATTAACAATGATTTTGATCCAGGAACATGTTGTACTTGGTGAAATCACGCTCACCATATGCAGAATAAGCAAGCTGCGTAGGGCCCCGAAACACCCTTGCTCTCAAAGATGTTTTAATTTTAGTTTTGTTTTGAATTTGGCTAGCGGCTATGAAAACATGAATGGTAATTTATTGTAATGTGGCGCTGTCGCCCTATCTATGTAAAAATCTGTCAAATCATGTAATGTGAATGCCGTATAGTCATAAAAACGAGTTGAAAGCATAGCGAGCGCGATTCAGGCGGAGTGAAACACAGATAAATGTGTTTACCACCCCCCCGGAAGTCTAGGATTGCCTCTGACAATAATGCACAGTATTTTTAAAAAATATGTTTTTTTTAACATTAAAGCATGTCAACATATTCTGTTACACCAAATAGCCTACACAAAATAATGATCTTTAAAAAAGCACCATATGACCCGTTTAAATGATTAGGTTGTTACCCAGCTAACAGTGAACATTCTCAGAATGAACTGGTGGGTTTTCAAACGTTCTTCTAGCACAAAAACTGTATTTACACATCGTTCATGGAACGTTTTCTGAAATGTTTTAGTTGGGCATTCGTCTAACTTTTCTTTATTGTTACTGGGCTACTTAAAAATATTCACAGAACACTCAAACGTAACAGTCCCATAATGTTTGCAAAATTCTAAACTTGAAGGCTATTCTCTTAAAATTCGTAAAAAAAAAAACATTTTTAATGCAATTTCTGAACGTTAAGATAACATTCAACAATAAAAATGTTAATAACTTAATGGGAACTTCAGAAACACGTTCTTAAAAACAGTTTTATTGACTGGCTAGGCCTATATGGTAGGCTAAAGGCCTGAGTATACTTTTTTTTACGCGTACGTAAGCGTATGCGCACAGTCGTACGCGCAGCCTTGCAAAGTATACTTCATTTGACTCGTTCGCGTACACGTTCGACGCATGCGCTTTGAGCCAAATTGCAATACCTCTCCTGGTCTAGCAGGGCCCTTAGGGAGCAGTTATGAAGATTACAGTGTGACGAAGGACAGCACAGCGGAAAGGCTAGCCGTGACCAATTATTGCTGCAAGCTACAGTTTGGGAAGCCGGACAGTGTCTAAGCTTATTCTGGAGGTGTGTGAAGCCATATGTTAATGCAGTTTTTCTTCAGCTACCTTGTGAATCGATACCCCCATGGCAGCGTTTCTACCTTGCGGATAAACTAATTACTGCAAGAGAGTTTAATGCGCATGTGCGACAAAAATCCGGGTGCGCGTACAGTACGCGCGTTCTATTCTGATGACGAAATTCGCGTCACGTACAGTGCAGTGCGTACGCTGTCCCTCGCGTAAAGTATAATTTGGCCTTTGATCTCTAGTGGCAGAACATTATTTATTAGTAGGCTAATATTTTTTTTACTGGGGTAAAGCATGTACGCATGTGCATGTTGAAGAACAGGCTATGATTTTATGCTATTTTTCATATTCCATATACTTTTGCTATGTGATTAGTTATTTTTAAACTGCACAAAGCGGGACTACAGCAGCAGTACTGAGCATTACAATTTCATCTCTTGATCATATGATTGAGCCTATGTCTCAGACGGGGCCATACTAACCAGCCACACCATGACCCTAGTGACCTAAAATATATTTTTACCTTGATGATTTCAGATATAATTTAGTTTATTGTATAATGCTTGTGGCCCCTTTTAATTGCTATATTTGAAACCTCTTGCTTGTGGCGATAGAATAGCCTCTTTATCCTCCTGTATGTCTCAATGATTTGATGTCCCAGCCAAAGCCTGTGAAAGCAGTGGATGATTTGAAAAGGGGAAAATACTGCTAGCTTTGGGGGCTTTTTCTCTTTGATGAAATATTTATGATTTTGCAGGTATGTCATGGAAAAAACAGACAGAAGAGCAACGGCGTCACCTGCTGGTCACGTGTGGCCTCACGCGATTGGTAAATATTTATGAGAATGCCCAATTTGCATGACATCCAGACAATGATCTTTTATGGCTAAGTATGGCAATAAAATAGTTTGAGTAGAGATTATTATTAGGATTTAGCTCTGTAAGGTCGGGTTTAAATCACGTAATGTCTTAATGCTCTGTATTTGCTGATTAACATGGGGTTATGCGTTTAAGGGACTTCACACGCAAGCATAAATTCCCTCTCGTAAACCTCTCAGCGCACATCTGTAGTTTTAACAACAAACTGTCTTCCACACAGGCCACATTATGCTTTTATACATTCACTTGATTGCCAAGGAAGACATTAATGTGTGCACAAATGTGTTTTAAATAATTTATTTATTAGTTTATCTTCATCAATACAGAAAGTATAAGTGCGAGACAAAACAACACAATTTCAGCAATGACAGTAACTTTTTTCCTGTTTCATTGTCTCTCCTCATGGGTTGTAATCTTGGTTGAATATTATGTTCCTCAGGAATGTCTTCATGTGTCTAGTAGAAAATAGTCCATCACTCTGATTCACACTTATCGTCCTCTTCTTCCATGCTCTCTTCAGACTGAGATTCAAAGCGCTTGTTTCCTGAGCCGAAACTGTGAATGGCCTCAGAGACAGTGTAGCGACTTCGGCCTTCAGCACAGGTCTCCATTTGTCTCACACTTAGTTGGGACTGTAGGAAGAGATGTAAGCAGCTGTCCGAAAGCAGCACCGGGCTGTGAACCACCCTTGAGGATGTAAGTATATACAGTAACTGATCACAGAAACCATAAGCATTTCAGTTCATGTATTTTTATTTGAGATTCAAGAAATCAAGAACTGAGATCTCAAGCTTAATGGTTTTATGATTGTTGTATATATGTTGTTCTTTAGTGCTATTTTGATACTTACTCTTCTATAAATTTCCTGAGTCCTTCCATACGGGCTCCGATCTCTCTGGCATTGTTGAGACTGAAGAACGGGTTTTTTGGAGGAAGTCTGGGTATATGTGTTCTGCAATTCAGACACAACAACAAAGTTCAGTTTTCATTTGTCACATAGAACAGTTTCCCAATGACTGAAACTTTAATATGTCTACAATACAGCTGCCTAATATCGTAATTCGCAGTAACTAAAATTATTAAAAACTTTCCTGTTTATTCAAATAAAGCTGAAATAAAATAAAATGGTAACACTTTAGTTTGGGGACCAATTCTCACTATCAACTAGTTGCTTATTAGCATACATATGACTGCAGCTAGTAAACATATTGGCTGTTTATTAGTGCTTATAAAGCACATATTAATGCCTTATTATAAATGCTCTATATCCCTTAATCCTGCCCCATACCTAAATAGCATTAATTAGGACTTTATTGAGGCAAAAGTCATAATTAATAGTTAGTTAGCTAATAGTGAAAACTGGTCCCCAAACAAAAGTGACCAATTAAGGGAAAAAACGTATTAGATGAGAAACTAACTTAGATTAGGTTTAATTACCAAAATGAAAAGAAAGCTACTTAAAATGAAAACTGAAAATAAAAAAATAAAAACTAATTGAATAAATATGAATAAATACTAAAATTGTATATAAATACTACTAAAATATCCCTGGTAATTAGCAAAAATTGTTTATTTGTAAATAGTAATGTTGTATTTGTATTAATTTTTACAATCTTTTAAAAAAAATGATCACATATAAAATGACTTCAATACATCTTTACTAAGATGATCATGTTTTTAATATCTGTAAAAATTCAAAAATGGTGTAACTCGTTATTTTTTTAAATACATAGAATAATTCAATACAAATATTAAATCATTCAATCACTTCATAAAAATCAGATACAGAGGGTTTATGTCTAAAACCTTGGTTTTTCCATATTCATGGATGCTGGTTTACATCATTGACCCAATTATAAACTATTAACCATCAGTGCACAATTACTGAACAAAGTAAATATCAATAACGGGATGCAATGTTACATACATGAGCATGGCATTCTCCTGTAGCTTTTTTCTTAGCCACACAAACTCGCTGTATCTCCGCCGCACACAGGAACTCTTCTTAGTGAAGGCCAAACAGTTTGTCTGAATGAATATGGAATAAATATAAAGAATGATCAGGAAGTTTCCACCAACTGTTTTGACCACTTTGTATCATATGTTCTGATTGCACTTACATGTATACAGATTTCATAATCCATGTAAGCATGCCAGAAATCCTCTTTCTGGATGCGAGGATCCCTCACCCACACGCCAGTGAATTCCTGCATAAGTCCAAGAACGCAGGAAAAGACCTCACGCATACGCTTACAAACTCACATTGGACAAGGACACATAACCAGTACTCAGAGGGTTAAAAAAATGGGAAGAATAAAAAAGGAAGTATTTTCATGAGACTTTGGTCTTGTTGACCAACTGGGGCTGATTCATAGGAACTGCAGACTGTGGGAAAACATCCAAACTCATTGTGTGTCTCTGACGGACAGCGGTGCTTCATTTTTACCAGCCACCAGAGACACAGCAGACTAGCACTGCCATAAAAATAAAAGGAGCAGGAAAAAGCAGCTGGAAAAAATGGGTACCATAATCATAACACCTGTATGTTTGAAACAACTAGCAGTACTTAAACAGTTATTCATGTACAGCTTTTCAAACCTCTTGATATTGCAGATAGGTTACAGGGTTATTATATTGAGCTCAAATTGAAAACCATAAAAAACATGTTCATTACTGGAAATAAAATTAAGTTTTAACTTAAATGTAAAAAGAAATCAGCTAGTTGCTAAAGCATCATTTCTCATTTTCATTACTAAAATAACACTGATTGGTTATTTTAACATTTAATTCTGAACAGTTTGCGATTTAAAAGGAAAATCTGATGAGAAAAAGGTTGCTTCATCCATTTTTACAATATGATGTACCAAAGATAGCTACACTCATTATAGTTAATCGATTTAAGACACTTTTTACAGACAACTGCAATTTAACGAGAATAAATCACAACACTTCTGAGGTAATTTTATGTTTATTAAAAGCACCTAGAGATTGCTCACTCAAGATTAAAGGTTAACAGTGATCTTTACAGAAAACCAGAAGATCGAAACTACAGGAAAAACGCCTTTAACACAAAACCTAAATGGCCTGTTTCTACTACAGCTATGAAACTGACACTGACCTACAACAAAAGTGTTGATGTCCACAAAAACATGATTGTATAGGCTACATTCTAGGATTAGTTTTGTGCAAATCTATGGATTTATACCTGCATGAGCCACACTACGTCCTCGCAGATCACAGGATCCATCACAGTATAACTGGAATAAGTGCGTACATCTACACATCAAACAGTTCCTATCCAGCAGGTATTGTACCATCTGTCGTCATCTCCTATGTGTAATCACAGTTCAGATCATAGTAACAGAGGACTGAACATAAACATCACAAATGAACTTTCAAACAACAGACCAAGAGATACAACAACATCTGATTAATAAATTCATAAAACCATACACTACAGTAGAGCTCTAATACTCCAGTCACATTTCTACAGGTTAGTGTGTTGGGAAGAGCTTCACATTGGAGTGTGGATTCACACACTTTCAATACACGGTACATCAAACAGTAAACGTATGCCACAGTGTTTATGTTTAAAGCTGCCAGGAGGTACAGTAGTATCCACTGCTACATATTTCTCTCTCACTGCTCGTCTTCTCCGTGCCAGCTCAGCTTGTCCTCGTAAAAGCGGATCACCATCTCGGGCCACCTTTTACTGGCCTCTCTGGCTGAGAGTAAAGCCACCTCATCTGTGTTTTTCCTGAGATGAAATAAACAAGTGATGATTAAAAGCACAATCAGCAGCTGCAGCGGTGGATTAGAGGAAACAGCTATCTTTTTTGTTGTTGTGAGGTTGCTTTGATCTTTCGCTCTATTTTTGAGCATGGAAATGAAAAGAAAGGAATCGTATTAACAGTACAGTATTAACTAAAACTATTAAAATGTTTTTGTTTTGCCAATTGAAATAAACCAGAAATATAATATAAATATTAAACAAAACACTTGGCAAATAACAGAAATAAAATAAGTTTAAGAACTAAAAAAACTAAAACTGAAATAAAAATAAATTAAGGCTAAATATTTAAACATTAAAAAAACTAAATAAAATAAAAATGACAAAAGTATATAATAAACAGTACATATAAAAACTGCTAACAGTAAAATTTAAAATATAAAAAAGCTGACTTAATATATATATATATATATATATATATAAAATATATATATAGTATCTTAATGATACTACAATAATACTATTATTATTTTACTTGTGGAAATTTCAGCACCTGACAACAACGTGCTGTTATTATGATCAGCTTGTTGCTTTTCTAAACGGTTTGCCAGTTCAGGCAATGCGATGTTAAGCATTAAAAACAAGTTAACATTTAGGTGTGTATCAATGCATGATCTGGGGAAAAAATGATATGCATTGATTAATTAATTTAAAATAAAAAATAGCACTACTGCATCCAAAATGAAAGCCCACATATGGTCCGGTGTAGAAATATTACCACTTGATGAGGAACATGAGCTCTCCTTGTTGGTCTGTGCATCCGATGATGCAGTCTGGTTCTGGGTTGTTAGATTGGCCTGCTGGGATCTCAGCGTTGTGATCATCAACCTCCTCATTACCCCTCTCAATGAGCTCCTCCGGAGGCTGCTGGTGAGCCTGCATGATTCCAGACACAAAACTAGACTATTATAAAGCCTGACAAGAGGGATGCATTATATATCACATAACAAGAGCAATAAACTTTCAGGTTTTGGAGAGAGTCTACAGGACTAAAACTGTTCAGTCCTGCTCCTGGAAGGCCAGGCGGAAGAGTTTAGCTCCACCTCCTCCAATGATCCTGAATACATTGCTTAGCTGGTTTAGGTGTGGGCTAAACTGTGTGGTAACTTGTCTTGCAGAAGCAGGATTGGACCCCTTTGCTCTATACCAGGGGTGCCCAAACACGTTCCTGGAGGGCCAGTGTCCTGCACAGTTTAGATCCAACACCAATTCTACATGCCTGAAGCAGCTAATCAAGCTCTCACTAGGCACACTAGAAACTTCCCGGCAGGTGCGTTGAGGCAAGTTGGAGCTAATCTCTGCAGGACACCGATCCTCCAGGACTGAGTCTGGGCACCCCTGCTCTATACCATTGGTTTTCAAACCGGTCCTGCAAGCACCCCTGCCCTGCACATTTGATATGTCTCCCTTGTCAGACACACCCAATTCAGGACTTGCAGTCTCTACTTACGAGCTGATGAGTTGAATCAGGTGTGTCTGATAAGAGAGAGACACAAAATGTGTAGGGCAGGGGTGCTTGCAGGCTGCTCTATACAATGCACTGACGGTTCTTCATATTATGGCAAGTATTTGGCAGTTTGTTATCTAGCATAATTAAATGTATTTTTGGGATATTAAATACTTATTTTGAAACACTGTAGCGCGGTAATAGTCCTGTAGGAGTTAAAGTAAATTACAGTATATAAAGATACTAACCATATGGGCATCCAGCTCGGTTAACTCTTGCTTGGGCTGGACCTCCAGGTCTAGAGAGTTACACCCCTCTTGTTCAATCTCTCCTGAGACCGTTAGGTTTCTGAGAAACTCCTCTATCAGCTCAGGACATCCCAGGTTGTCCTCTGGCTCCCAGGTATTCTCTGCACTGTGGAAAGTTTGACAGACATATTCTGGTACATATTTATAATATAATTATCTGGCACACAGGCAACATTTGTTCCAGAAACTCACTCCGTGAAGCCTTTCCACTTTAGATAGTATTCAACTCTTCCATCGTTGACTCTTCTGCGAATAATTTTTTCCACCGCAAACTCTTGGACAACCGTTGTCTCTTCTGCTTTCCTGTTTTTCACATTCTGCTTTTTCCTCATGATTTCCTATTGAACAACATTACGTTTATGAATGTTTTCAATACATTTAATATAATATTATAAAGCATTTGTTATGTTTAGCATTAAAATAAGATAATTTGACATGAAGGGGCTTAAGAAAACTAGTCAGTGATGAGCATTTGCAGTTTTTATAATTATAGGCCCTTAGAGGAAAACTTTACATTACACACATCACGTGATACAAAACTTACATTGTACATAGAATAGACGGTCAACACTGAAGTCGGACATTTTTAAAGAAGCATTTCCCTCTTGAAATGTGTGTATGTGTTTGCTTGCATATGTGTCCATATGACAAGAGGAACACAAATGGCAACAATACGTCCCTGCCAGAGAAGTCACCGCTTATATACATGAAGTATAATTTCCCACGAACTGAACTTTCTTAGGCACGAACCGAGCTGGCTAATTTTATGAATGGGTGTTATATTAAATGCTATTCTTTCTACGCCGCTGATGTGAATTTGGTAAATGCGCGTGCCCACCTGACGAAGCCGCACGCGCTATTCTTTATTCCCACCGCTGCTGATTAATGCTCAGTCTTTAACTTACAAACAACGCGCTGCATCCACACGACCACAATGCAGTTCAGTAATCGAGCATCGCTCACTGTGCAGCTTTCACGGCCATGGCTTTACTGTTGTGTTTACATAACTTTTCATGAATGAGTCAAATTAAACATGGCCGATTGGGAGAAGGGGAGGAAGTGGTTTCAAAGGGAAGAGGTCAGTTCAGAAAAGCCGGGGGAGGAATCCTTAAAGGCGCATCCCGAGAGCAAAACATGGCTGAATGTCTCTGTGCACACAGACTGTTTGCTTTTTCTTTTTTTTTTTTTTAGCTCAGGACGTGTTCAGATGTGTTAGCCTTTGGAATGACTAGCAGCTAATACTATATTTAGAATAAGTTTGTCATATTGCCGTTTTTGATGCCAGTTTTTGTGAGTTAAAAAAAACGTCAGTGATTTATTGTAACGTTATATAGAAACTTCTTTAGCGTTTTGGTTTAGGGAAGATAGACAGGGAAATAGCTATACGTTGTGTTGACGTTACAAATGTAGTATTGTCAAAGGACTCTAGAGGGCGCATGCGCCACTCATTTTGTGCATCTTCTGTATAAACCCAACAGCTTGAGTTCAGTGATCCAGATTTATCGGTGTCATATAATGGTAGACCCATCAAAACAATTCTGAAACGATTTTCAGTTTCGGCTTTTAAAACGACCTTTAGGCCAAAATAATAATTTAACTGATTTTTTTTGGTTTATTATTATTATTATTATATTGTCATAATAATAATGATATGCACAGTGTATGGTTTAGACTATAATCAGTCTATAATTGCATTGAGTCTAAATTAAGGAGTAGAATATTATTACTAATGTGGATTTTTAGACCCACCCAGGTTTAAGGATGATGCACACGTGTGCTTTTGTATGTATGTATGCATGCATGTATGTATTTATTTATTTATTACTTTAAAAATTATATCACAGAAATATTTACGGTCATTTATTGAAGTAAATGAATAAATGTGTTTTTATGCAAAACATACATTAATAATACATTAAGTAATGATGGTAATATTAATCGAAGAATGCATCTAAACCTCGTCTGCATGGGGCAGTTAAGCGGGTTTACAGTGGTAATAATAACACGGAGCTCTTTACTTTAGGACGCTTTAATGTAACTGACCACTGGTTTCGGTGTAGAACCTAAGCGCCTCCCATTTTCAAAATGATTGACAGTTTTCCGCCTTCCAATCAGAGAGGCGTTTGAATCGGATTGGTTCAGCTGTTCACCCAATTGCATCAAAGATGAAGAAAGAAAGAAAGAAAGCTATTTTTTTGAGTACAAATAAATTATTATTTTAACTTGTTTTCTATATTTTAAATGAATTTATTTGGCATTTACTTGCTCAATATTTGGTCTACCAAGATGACAAAATGAAGACACAAAATCCGACTTTCTAAACTTACATTTGATGTCAAGCCAACCCTTGCCTCTTCTATACTGTGTCCACAAGAGGTCACTATTATCCATTCATAAATCTTTTGTCATTTCATTTGCAGTAGTTGTTTTGTTCCTCATAAAAAGTTTCATTTTTACGAGATAACGTGTAAAATGTTTTATTACATTTGTTAAAGCACATTTTACATTCGCTAAGTTTACTTTATTTACCTAACAACTTCTTTATTAACTTTATAACTCCTTTTGACATTCGGTGCAACAGTTGTTCAAAAGGATTTTTTAGTTTTTTTTACTGTTGCAAAGTTAAGCCCCCCCCCCCTTATAATCCCAACTATTTTTTTATTTATAATTCTGTACTGCACTTAACAAATGCATTTTATCATATACATTGTGTTATGTAAAACATGCTGTTATGTCTTAAATTGGGTGTCAATCAGACTTAACATACATGCTTATAATATTTTTAAAGGCTCATTGCCATTTAAACATTAATATAATTTATTAATTCAGAATACATCTTTGATAATTTCATCTGCATAATGTGCAGCCTTTTCTTTATTTTAAACAGAAACGATCCTCTCTGTACATTCCGTGTGTAGGAGGAGCGGAGTTATTCAGCTGAGGGCCCGGGTCCATAATGCTTGACAGATGGGCGATAGAATAAGAGTTCTGTAGTGCTCAAGTGAAATCCCAGATTTCTCTCTCTCTCTCTTTCTGCACAGTCCGGTCCTCCAGTCTGCTCTCCGTCTCCAGCTGCGACAGTCTTGAGTGGGCCGTATGTGAATACGTTCTTTAATGCAGCCATGTATCCTGTCAGGGTAGAAAAGTGTCCAGATGGAGGGACCCCACTGTGCAGGCCTGGCCAGCACTCGAGGGGTGAGGAGAGCTGATGTGTGGGGTGGGGATCCGGTCTAACTGGACTCTTTCTTAGCGTGAGGGTTGCCGAGTTTTGGCACGCCACCGTCCCTCGGCTCAGGTTACAGGTACGCTCGTGCCGGCCGTGTCAGACATGTTGTTTTTTTGTGGCTTGTCAACCCCATGAACCCTGAACAGATTAGTTTGAGTTCAATTTAATGAAAGTGTTCTGTGGAGCTTAATTCATCGAGCAGTTTGTGAAAGGGTCAGCTGATTTACAGCAAGGAATCTGAACGGCTGATATTAAATATGATCACTTCATCTGCGCATCTCAGAGCTGATCATTAACTGTTTTTATCTTCTTCAGAAAATTAAATTCCCACTAGAATATTCTTGATAGTTTTTACTATTTAGTCCTGACATTGGAACCTGATAGTCAAACAGAGGTTATTTTAATTATTGTTTACAACAATTAACAAAAAAAGTTTTTTTTATGTATTCAAGTTATTTATAAAAGAAAGTAAATTATTTATTTCTTAACACCAGAATAAAGCATTTTCCACCTTATTTGAACAAATAATAATATTATTGTTACTTATTATTGATTCACTCCTACTTTGGTGTCAAATTAAATCACTTTTATAATTTTACACAAATGTTTCTCTGTAATTTCTACAATTTATTCCTTAAATGTTTAGCTGATGGACAAATAGAAGAACAAGTATTTGCCCTTTAAAAAAGTTAATTTATTTTTATATATTTTTCTTTAATTATATTGTAAATCAACACTTTGTGAACCACCTTTAAATTAAATAACTAAAATGTTACATTTCTTAACACAGGAATAAAGCATCTCTTATCTTATTTTTGAACAAAAATGTATTATTGTTATTATTTATTATTGACTCCTTTGCACAAAATAAATCACACCCCCACAAAAAAATGAATTCCCACAAATTAATAGCTATTTGTAATTTTTACAACTTCATCCTGAAATTTGAACCTGATTGACAAACAGATGAACAAATATAACACTTTTAAAGTTAAGTTAATTCAATCTATTTTTTTTTTTATATATATTTAGGAAATCAACACTTTGTGAACCACCTTAAAATTCACTAAAAACACAGGAATAAAGGATCTTTCATCTTATTATTTGAACAAATATTATTGTTATTACTTATTGGCTCACTGCTACTTTGGCTTATTTCCATTCTATCCAGTTACTTCTTTCATTTATTTATTGAATTTTAATGCGGTCGAAAGAGGCTTGAATTCAGCTTTTCATCGTGGATGTGATTCAACCTCAACACATGTCAAATTCCACCACGGATGAATCCGAGAATCAAGCGAGCCGGGGAATCTCACTGAAAGCTCCTCGCAGTCTTTCCCAGCAGTGTGTTTGTCAAAACTGTGGGCTCTGTATGTTTTACCGGGTATATCTCGCTCTCTGCCTCTGCGTATCAGCACTCAGATCACCATTATCAGCAAAGTGTCGGCTACACTCCGAGCAGTCATCTGTCATTCTCCTTCTTTTGCTTTGAAAAGCCCAAACCTGACACCGGCTGACAGCCTCTGCTGTTTACCCAACTAGAAGGACACGGGCGATTGTTCAGAGAACATGACACGGCATACTGGGCGGCAATATGGCGGACGGCTGGGCCCCCTCATCAGCCGGCTCTCAGCACCTCCGTCAAGACTCAAAACCCAACAGAGTATCAGATTCACGGGCCCATATTTAAGCAATCTGAGGTTCACATGATGATTTGGGTGAGGGACTGGGGAATTGAGCCAGGGAACTGAAACTGACATTCTGCTGGGGGAGAGACGGAGGAGTTGAGGAAAGACCACCTGGGTAACCCTTCATAGAGCTGTCCTCTGGTGCCAAAACACCCTGGAATAATATTCTGCCTTTTGCTCTTTGTCTTGTACTAAGTGCTAAAACAGTGCCAGAACGTTCGTGATCGTATTCAGTTTTAGTAGTTTGACTAAAGTGACAATTCGCCCACAAAATAATAGAAAATTCTGTAATTTACTCACGTTCATATTGTTCCAAACTTATTTGACTTTCTTTCTTTTGAGGGACCTAAAAGAAGATATTTTGAAGAAAGAACAGACTTCTAAATATAACTTTAAACCGATTCAGATTGTTCGCTAACAAACTTCCAATACATCTAATGCTATAATCCTAATAAATCATGGTAACACTTTACTTAAGGCCATTATGTATAATGCATTATAAAGGGTTATTAAAGGTATGATGCGTTATGATTATTTATAATGTGCTTTTTAATACATTATATCTTTTTGTAAATAATTATAACCAAATTTAAAATGCATAATGTAACAATGAATTAATGTGTTATAATGACCAGCTAGGTGTTTACAGTTATTCATGCGATTGTACAATGCATTATAAGGTATAATTAATGCATTAAAACTACTTTTATAATGCATTACAGGCTTTAAGTAAAGTGTTACCTAAATCATTTGTATATAACTGCATTTTTAATAAACACCAAATCATAATTTCATTTAAAAACTGAAATTTATTAACACATTTTATTTAAAAAAGCACAAAAACACCGATCATATATTGCTAATGATGCTGAAAGGCTTTTGTTTTATGGAAAGCGTGACAAGGGATAGTTCAGCCAAAACATATATTATTTAGAAGATATTTGGAAGAACATCTACAGTCCAAACAGCATTGGAGCCCATAGACTTTTAGTGAATACAAAATACTACTGAAAATATCTTCTTTTGCATTCCACAGAACGTAAAAAGTTATGAGGGTGACTCAATAATAACATTAATGAATTATCCCTTTAATATTCTCTCCATATGCATGTGTGTAAGAGAATGAGAGTTGTTCTCATCACTGATAATATAAATGCTTATTTGGCTTGTGTGCAGAATGACAACAATGACAGATTGTTAATATGACGTCTCATAAAGGCTTCATGGTCATTGTGGGGACTGCGAGTGCCTTTACATACTTCAATGGGGAATTCCAGTCCGTTCTGCCCACAACAACAGGCCTGGTGGGAATTGGCAGCTGTCTCACTCTCTCTATTTTGATGTCTCTCCCGTGGTCCTTCGTTCCTTAATATATATGTTGTGTGTGTGTGTGTGTGACAGGGCCTTTTGAGAGAGTGAGCAGACATCCTGTGTGTGACAGGGATCACTTTCAGCAGAGCACTACACTCATTTCCCTCCTCCAGCCCACACACAATCCTTTCATTCACTCTAATTAAGACTGAACACTGTGTGTGTGTGTGTGTGTGTGTTTCTATACCTAAAATTAAAAGATTCAGGTGTTGGTTCCAGGTTAGTTAGTTTATTTCCTACAAGACATAATCTTACCAGAGATCAGGAAAGCAAAATGCTAAACAAAAAACAATGGTGAATGCAAACAATTAATTGGAATTGTGTAAAATGATCACCTCCCTTATGTTTTCTTGTGTATGTCATTTGGTAGAAGCTTGCCAAAGAAAGCAGATGTCAGCATGGGCAGTTTGCATGACATGACTTCATCTTTGAAAACCATGAAGCAAACTATGCAAGGTAAAAGAAAATATGGGTATAAAATAAATACAGTTCACTTGCAATCAGAAACACAAGCCTTGATGTTTCATGTTGTGAATGTTATTGACGGCCATGAAAACATCAAAATTCAACCAAATATACTCACAATACACAAACACTCGTTTTTTCTTATTAAGTTCATGCCATGTTAATATTTACGTATGTATTTGTTTCATTATTTGTATGTATTAACTTTATGTGATTTTTTTATTACAAATGGTTGATTTTAGGGTATTGTTGACTTTTGCATGATACTCAATTTTGGCACTGTATTGTCCAATGTAAAATTTGATTGGCAAAGTAATAAACAGTAAGTTTTATTCAGCAAGGATGCATTAAATTGATCAAAAATGACAGTAGACTTTTGTAATGTTAAAAAAAATCTATTATAAAAAGAAGCTGTTCTTTTGAACTTTGTTCATCAAAGAATCCTGAAGAAAATGTATCACAATTTCCACAAAAATAGAACTGTTTTCAACATTGCAAATAAAATAAATGTTTCCTGAGCTCCAAATCAGCATATTAGAATTATTTCTGAAGGATCATGTGACACTGTAAGGCTGGAATAATGATGCTGAAAAATTTTGCTATCACAGGAATAAGCGAAATGTTTATATATTTAATGAAGAATAAATGAAGAAACTGCGAGTAGATCCATGGCTCTCTGAAAGCTGGATAGTGCTCTCCTGATACACAGGCCAGACCCTCAGTCAACTCTCAGCTCTTTCTCTTAAGCAACTCAGATCCTTACATCCTTCAGGTAATGCTGAATAGAATAAGATTTGGGAAAAAAGAGAACAGAATCAGTGGAAAATGTACAGCCATTGTCCACCGGCACCCATTACGTTTTCTCCAAGAGCCCTTTTAAAGCCTGTGATTACTTTTGTCGCTCTGCTCTGTTTTTGAAACCAGAATCTGGCAGCGGTGGTTTGAGCCGCGTGTAACACAGTCCAGCAGGCGACATGTTGACCTGTGACTCTGACAGGATATGCCATGAGAGGTAACAAGAGCGGTGGATATGCCTCGGGCCACTGAGACCTGAGCTCTCACATGCATTATTCAAAGGCCCGCCTCAGGGGACAGCCGCACTAATGGTCTCCATGAGAATGTACCCGATAGCAGGACTGCGGTCAGTTCATTTAGCATCACGGCACCTCTGGCATCTAGCTTCATGACAACATACATGGCTCAGATTGCTGGCTGCATATAGCCGGGAAAAGCACTGTGTAGGAGCCATTTCTATTCACCTTTTAGATAGGTTACTTTAGCTATTACTTATTTTAGCCACTTGGGGGAGTATTGCACTGGGGGTGACACGTCACTGGGAGTTAGGTATATTTACAGGTGTGGCAATTAGTTAGGGAAAGGTGTGGATGGTGGGGAACACACGGTTTTTACCGTAGCCGTGAGCACCCTCTCCACCGACAGCACATTATTAATTAGCAATGGTTGAAGTACCATTTTATGTACAATACCATTTTTCTACTTTTATAATAAACGGGAACATCACCCAAAAAGAGCTAATGCCTGGATCTTTCTGCTACGCGTTGAGAACACCATGCCATCCATGCCGAGGCTTATAGGATAGCCTCCACAACGTAAAAACCTATTCCTTTTCGTTTGGATACGCTTCTGAATTGGACAGGAGCGTCCTGATCGTTTGGATATTGAAAGGATTGCCCATCTTATTGGATTGCTTACCTGTCACGGAGTCTGGAAGTCTTAATTGAAACACCTGTAAGTCCTCACGTTGTTATCCAGTGCAGATCGCAACCACGGAAAGCTGGTGGGTACACTTTCATATATTTCTGCCGATGGAATTGGAAAATTGGACTCACGAAATTGAAATGTTCGGAATACTTTAAGTGCTGTGTTGTGTGTGCTGTTGGCTGCTTCTGCATAAGTAAAGTCAATTGTGCTGTTTTATTGAGCGCTTTGAACTTGACGCGCTTAACGCACAAAGATGAGTGCAGAGGAAGAAAACTTGCCTGACAAGGCTAAGACCGCTTCTGTGGCTACAGACAAAAATGATATTCCTGATAAGTCTAGTTCTGTTGTTGATGATTTGGGGAAACGCACAAGAAAATTAACAGCTAAGGGATTTACAATGTTGTTTGAAAATCTGCAAAAAAATCGGAAATCCCAATTTATGCAAGCTAATAAAATTAAGCAAAGGATTAAAGAGGTTCTTTCTGGGAAAAGGACATCTCAAACTGTGTTTGATGTGAAGAAATGTTTAAGCAAATACACCACGTTGTGCAATGAGGCTCTAGAAACTCAAACTACTTTGCTGGAAATGCCTATGCCAGACCCTGAACACGACAAGCAACAACATTGGCTTGCACAGAAAATAGAGGAAATTAATATATTTGAGAATGATGTGAAGAAATGGTTGGCTGATGCTGCTGCAAAAAAGGACGATGAGAATCTTGATGTGCTATCTATAACAAATTCTGATATAAGGCCTGAAGATAGTATATCCAATGTTTCAAGTAAAGGGTCAAAACATAAAGATCACTCTTCTGTCCATTCAAAGGCTTCCAGTATTATTTACGTACGTTTAAAGGCAAAGGCTGAAAGGGCTGCACTTTTACAGTCTGCAGCTGCTTTGAGAAAAATGCATGATATTGACGCTGAAGAAGAAGTCCTTCAAATGGAAAAGGCAAAGCTGAAAAGGAAAAAGGAACAGCTAGAGGTTGAGGCCAAGTTGGCTGCTGCTACAGCTAGATTGTCTGTGTTTGAAAATGTGTGTGGTGGTGAAGATGTGGATGAGTATGGAGAGGATAATGGAGAAGATGCCATGAATGCCTATCTTCATGCTCATTTGAAATCACAAACATCAAGTTATTTGAACACAGCTCCTGTCTTGCAACTTTCTAAAACTGTCTCTCTCCAACAGGACCATTCTCAGCCACTGGCTGTACGGCCTAAACGAAGGCCGCACATCCCACAAGCCCAGTCTTCAGTAAGGTCTGGTAACCCTTTGTCTTCAGTGTCATATGCACCATCTTCTCACAGGTCTGAAGTGCGGGGGAATGTCCTTGGAACCAGACCCACCAACGCTGCACCAGCAGGACTTCAGCCGTCGATCTCACAAGGGAGTCGGCCTACCTACATGCATGAATCTGAAGTGCAGGGAAACGGACCCAGACTCCCCAATGCTTTAGCAGCAGGATTTCAGCCATTAACCTCACAAGGGAGTACACGTATGCAATCACAGTCGCATCATCATTCCTCTCTTGACAATGTTCAACACCCTACTCTGTATGACCTTATGCAACAGCAAACTAACATCACCGCTCAGCTGGTTCAGAACCAAGCCTTGGCCTCTCTTCCTCCACGAGCTATCCCAGAGTTTGATGGTGATCCACTTAAATATGCTGCCTTTATTAGAGCTTTCGAGCAAGCTATTGAAAAGAAAACTACAGATAAACAAGAATGTCTTTATTACCTTGAGCAACATACTAGAGGGCAGCCAAGAGAACTGGTTCGGAGTTGCTATAACATGGCTTCTGGGCAGGGCTATGAGAGAGCAAAGAATCTATTGAAAGAACACTTTGGAAATGAAATGAAAATTGCTGCAGCTTATATGGAGAAGGCTATGACGTGGCCAATGATGAGGGTTGATGACATTAATGCTTTGCAGTCTTTTTCAATCTTTTTAAGGGACTGTTGCAATGTCATGGAAGATTTGCAGCATATGGAGGAGATGAATGTGCCATCCAATCTTCGCCTGATAATGATGAAGTTGTCATATAAACTAAGGGAAAAATGGAGGTCTGTCGCCTGGGAGCTACAGGAGCGCCGTGGTTACAGAGCTATGTTCCCAGACTTCGTGGCCTTCATTGAGCGTCAAGTAAAGATTCTGTCTGATCCTCTCTTTGGTGACCTACAGGGTACGCCACCAGACCCCTCCTCTAAACCCAAGAGCAGATATACTGGAAGAGGCCAAGCTACTGTTGCCGCCATCAAAACTGCCTCCGGACCAACTACATCAGCAGCTTGGCACCAACAGCGCAGAGGGCCAGCTTCACAGAAGAATGACGAAGAGTCATGCTGTGTGTGTAAGAGCCAGCATTCAGTGGAGAAGTGTTCACAGCTTGACGAGATGACACATAGGGAGAAATTGGATGCTCTGAAAGTAGGTAGAGTGTGTTTCAGCTGTCTGAGTAGAGGTCATATGAGCAGGGAATGTGACAAGCCTTTGACATGTGATATATGTAAACACAAACATCCAACTGTCCTACACATCGAATCTAAAACACAGGAAGTGTCAGTCAATAATGCACTTGCGTCATTGGAGACATGTGGCCATACTGGGGCCGGAAGTGATGAATGTGTTCTCTCTATTGTGCCTGTACAGGTGAAGGCCAAGTCCGGGAGCACGATTGTGAACACCTATGCCTTTCTAGACCCTGGGAGTTCAGCTTCTTTCTGTACCCAACATCTCATGAGAAAACTGAATCTTTCAGGAGTCAAGACTAGCATTCTTCTTCGTACTCTTGGCCAAGAGAGGTCTGTAGACACATTCTTGCTTAGTGGTCTTGAGGTTTCTGGCTTGAATGAAGAAAACTTCCTGGACTTACCCGAAGTTTATACTCAGAGGACCATGCCTGTGAGCAGAAATAACATTCTCACTCAACGGGACCTAGAGGGATGGAAATACCTCGAAGGCATTAGAGTTCCCAATTTTGAGGCAGAGGTGGAATTGCTGATAGGCATCAATGCGCCGAAGCTCATGGAACCATGGGAAATAATAAATAGCCAAGGCGAAGGACCATATGCTGTCAGGACTCTACTGGGGTGGGTCGTGAATGGTCCGCTGAGAGGTGGTGAGCCGCGCAAAGGCAAGATGGGCCGTCCTGCTGTCACTGCCAATAGGATCTCAGTCGCCAAGCTACAAGACTTATTGGTTGCCCAATACAATCAGGATTTCAATGAAAAATCAGATGATGTGTGTCTTTCCAGAGAGGATCAAAGGTTCATGCGAATAATGGAGTCTTCAATTCAGCTTGATGAAGGACACTACTGCTTTGATTTGCCTTTTAAGGCCGAAGATGTTGTCTTGCCAAACAACTACAGCATCGCAGAGCAGCGTCTTTTAAGTCTTCACAGGAAGTTCAAGAGGAACAAAGATTATCATCAAGAGTACACAGCTTTCCTCTCTGAAGTTATTGAAAAGGGTTATGCTGAGCTTGTACCACATCAGCAATTGAAGCGAGCTGACGGCAAGGTGTGGTACATTCCCCATCACGGGGTATACCATCCGAAAAAGAAAACCCTTAGAGTTGTTTTTGACTGTGCTGCTGTGTTTAAAGGAATTTCATTGAATTCACAGCTGTTGCAGGGGCCTTACCTCACAAGCACCTTACTTGGCGTACTTACCAGGTTTAGACAGGAACGTGTAGCGTTGATGGCAGACATCCAAGCCATGTTCCATCAGGTGAGGGTGTCTCCGGAGCACACAGACCTTTTACGCTTTTTGTGGTATCCTGATGGCGATACAAGACGAGCTCCCATGCAATACAGGATGAGGGTTCACCTCTTTGGGGCTGTGTCTTCGCCCAGTTGTGCGAATTATGCACTGCGGAGAATTGTGCAAGACTATAAAGACAACTTTGAACCTAGTGTTCTGAACGCAATACTCCAAAATTTCTACATGGATGATTGTCTAAAGTCTGTGTCATCAGAGGCCAAAGCCATAAAAATGGTGCATGAATTGACTGAAGCCTGTGCGAAGGGAGGATTCCGCCTGTTGAAGTGGACAAGCAACAGCAGTGAAGTCTTGGCCAGTATTCCTGAGCCACAGCGCTCCAAGGCCACCAGGGGGCTTAATCTGGATCAAAAGGCAAGTCCTGTCGAAACAGCTCTTGGTCTTCATTGGTGCATAGATGCAGATGTTTTGACCTTTAGGATAGCCATAGAAGAGCGCCCACATACAAGACGTGGCATATTGTCTGTGGTGTCATCTATCTATGACCCTTTGGGTTTTCTTGCACCATTTACTTTGCCTGTTAAAAGGATGCTGCAGGAGATGTGCAGGCTGAACATCGGCTGGGATGCCAGCATACCTCGTGTCTTCTCCGAGCAGTGGTCCAAATGGCTGGCTAATCTCAATCACATCACTGAGCTCACAGTGGACCGGTGCATCAAGCCAAAAGATTTTGGAACACCTACTCACCTGCAGTTGCATCACTTCTCAGATGCCAGTGAGTATGGCTATGGAACTGCATCATATCTCAGGATGGAGAATGAGAGAAACCATGTCAGTATTTCTTTTGTCTTGGGCAAGGCTAGGGTCGCTCCTTTAAAGCAAACAACAATTCCTCGTCTTGAGCTGACTGCTGCTGTCCTGGCCGTTCGGGTGGACAAGATGCTGAAGAGGGAGTTGCAGCTTGATTTGCACCCATCAGTATTCTGGACAGACAGCACAACTGTTTTAAAGTATATTGGAAATGAGACCAGGAGGTTTCATACGTTTGTGGCCAATAGGGTGGCTGTAATCAGAAATGAAACCGATGTTGCACAGTGGAGACACATTGGCACAAAACTGAATCCAGCAGATGAGGCATCCAGGGGTCTAAGTGCTGAAGAATTCCTTGCATGTGAGCGGTGGCTGAAGGGACCAGAATTTCTCTTGAGGAGGGAAGTGGAATGGCCTAAGACCATCATGGAACAACCTTTGATCCCTGTGGATGACCCTGAGGTGAAGAAAGACCCACTGGTGAATGCCTTTGTCTCCCATAGTCCACCGAATGCAACAAAAGTGTTTTTAAGCTACTTTTCAGATTTTAAGAAGCTGAGAACGTCTGTGGCATGGATACTCAGACTCAGAGACGTGCTTCTAAATTTGTCACAAAGGAGAAAGGTTCTCGAAGCCTCCGAAAGTATTGGCCACGACAATGGAGGCAGAAGAAACGACTACCTTTATGCCGAGATGCAAAGGGAAAAATTGGCACTCCGTGGACAGTCACTGACAACAGCTGACCTTGAGAGGGCAGAAGGTGCCATCATCTGCTTTTTCCAGCAAGAGAGGTTTTCTGATGAGATTGCTGTTTTGAAAGATGGAGGATCTGTCAAACGAAACAGCGACCTCTACAAGCTGGACCCAGTGTTGGAGGACGGATTGCTGCGGGTGGGAGGAAGGCTTAGTAGGGCTGCTATGCCTGAAGTTGAAAAACATCCTGTCCTTCTTTCCAAAGAGCAACATGTGTCCAAACTCCTCTTGAAGCATATCCATCAACAGCTGGGTCACGCAGGTAGAAATCACATGCTCTCTTCTCTCAGGAAGCAATACTGGATTACTCATGCTAATTCTGCCTGCAGGAAGGTCATCTCTGAGTGTGTAGTTTGTCGCCGTCTCCAAGGAAAGACAGGGGTACAGAAAATGGCCGACTTGCCAGTAGAGAGAATTGTGCCAGATTTACCTGCTTTCACGAATGTGGGCGTCGACTACTTTGGGCCAGTGGAGGTGAAGAAAGGCCGGGGCAGAGCGAAGCGCTACGGCGTCCTCTTTACCTGCATGGCGAGTAGGGCAGTTCATCTCGAAGTTGCTTATGCTTTAGACACTGATTCATGCATAAATGCCATTCGCCGTTTCATGTGTCGCAGAGGTCAGGTGACGCATTTGACATCAGACAATGGCACCAACTTCATAGGAGCTGAGCGGGAGTTAAGGGAAGCCATTGCTGAGTTAGACCACCAGAAGATTCAGCATGCCTTACTGCAGAGTGGTCTAGCATGGTCCTTTAACCCTCCGGCCGGGTCTCACCATGGAGGGGTTTGGGAGCGTCTTATTCGTCTTGCGAAAAGGGTCCTCTCTTCCACGCTCAGACTGCAAACACTGGATGATGAAGGTTTTCACACCATTCTTTGTGAAGTCGAAGCCATTCTCAATAGTCGTCCCATCACAAAGGCCTCTGATGATGCGAATGACCTCGAAGCACTTACACCTAATCACATCCTGCTCTTAAAGTCAAAGCCACACCTCCCTCCTGGGCTCTTTTGTAAGGATGACCTGTACGTGAAGAGAAGATGGAGGCAGGTGCAGTTTCTTTCTGATCTCTTTTGGAAGCGCTGGGTGAGGGAATACTTACCGCTACTCCAGGAGAGACAGAAGTGGATGAGACCAAAAAGAAGCTTCTCCATTGGAGACATTGTGGTCATAATGGATCCTGTCGCTCCACGAGGGTCCTGGCTAATGGGAAAAATTATGCAGACGTACCCTGACAAGAAAGGCTTTGTCCGCTCAGTTCAGCTGAAGACAAAAACGGGTCAGCTGGACCGGCCTGTAACGAAGATCTGCCTTTTGATGGAAGCCGAAGTGTCATAGATGACATGACCACAGATGGCCTAGGCTCAAGAGAAGATTTCATTTAGATTAGCTCTGCACAAATGGCTCCTTTAGTTTAAATTGGGTAATTTGGGTAATTGTGATTTAAAGTAAATATTCACAATTATGGGGCCGGGGTGTAGGAGCCATTTCTATTCACCTTTTAGATAGGTTACTTTAGCTATTACTTATTTTAGCCACTTGGGGGAGTATTGCACTGGGGGTGACACGTCACTGGGAGTTAGGTATATTTACAGGTGTGGCAATTAGTTAGGGAAAGGTGTGGATGGTGGGGAACACACGGTTTTTACCGTAGCCGTGAGCACCCTCTCCACCGACAGCACATTATTAATTAGCAATGGTTGAAGTACCATTTTATGTACAATACCATTTTTCTACTTTTATAATAAACGGGAACATCACCCAAAAAGAGCTAATGCCTGGATCTTTCTGCTACGCGTTGAGAACACCATGCCATCCATGCCGAGGCTTATAGGATAGCCTCCACACACTGAGACGTGAGAGTGAAGTTTCGCTGTGAGAATCTATGGTGAAATCAAAGTCTTGAGTAAAGAGCAGTATTCTGTATCACCGTGAAGTACATACTTCTAAGTCTGATCCAAAAAAATTATGCATTTGGACCTGCTTGAAATTGAACAATAACGTTGTTTTTGAAAGCTAGACCATTTTTTTTTATACATTAGTTAGAAACCAATATAACATTGTGTGTGTGCGTGTATACACACAGTGTATGTAAAATTATGCCTCTCTCTATATAAAATGTTATATATCATATCATCATATACACATATATATATATACACACGCACACACCTATTTATATATTGCTTATGTTATATATCTATATACACTCAGGTTCATATTTGGACACAGGCACTTTTTTTAGCTGCTGACCAAAACATATTAAAGTTACAGTTATATAATAAATATGTGAACGTGCACACTTAAAGTGCACACTCTGAGCTTCAATTTGAGGGTATTCTCATCAAAATTGGAGGAAAGGTTAAGGAATTACAGCTCTTTAATACATCCCCTTTTTCAAGCACCATAAGTAATTGGACAGTTGACTCATGGACAGCTGTGGGCTATTCCTTCATTATTTCTACATCAATTAAGCAGGTAAAAGGTCTGGAGTTGATTCTAAGTGTGCCAGCTGCATTTGGAAGCTGTTGCTGTGAACCCACATCATGCGGTCAAATGATCTCTCCATACAAGTGAAACAGACAATTGTTGGGCTTCAAAAACAAAACAAACCCATCAGAGAGATAGCAGGAACATTCGGAGTGGTCAAATCAACAGTTTGGTACATTCTGAGAGAAAAAAGAACGCACTGGTGAGCTCAGCAACATAATAAGGCCTGGATGTCCATGGAAGACAACCGCGGTGGATGATCGGAGGATCCTCTCCATGGTAAAGAAAACCCCTTTCACAACATCCAGCCAAGAGAAGAACATTCACTGTCAAAGTCTACAATCAAGAGAAGACTTCACGAGAACAAATACAGAGAGTTCACCACAAGGTGCAAACAAAGCCAGATTAGACTTTGCCAAAAAACATTTAAAAAAGCCAGAATACTTCTGGAAAAGCATTTATTGGACGGATTAAATTAAGATCAACCTGTACCAGAATAACGGGAAGAAAAAAGTATGGAACAGCTCATGATCCGAATCATACAACATCATCTGTGAAACATGAGCAGTGTAATGGCATGAGCATGCATGGCTTCCAGTGGCACTGGGTTACTGGTGTTTACTGAAGATGTGACAGAAGACAGAAGCAGCCGGATTAATTCTGAAGTGTATAGGGCTACACTCTCTGCCCAGATTCAGTCAAATGCAGCATTTTTTTATTCGGATTTGATTGGACGGTGCTTCATAGTACAAATGGACAATGACCCAAAACATACAGCAAAAGCAATGATGGTAAAAATGGTAATGGTATGGTATTTTTGATGGTAAAAAAGTGGAATATTCTGCAATGGCCAAGTCAATCTCCTGATTTCAACCCAATTGAGCATGCAGAAAGACCCACAAACAAACAACAACTGAAGTTAGCTGCAGTAAAGGCCTGGCAAAGCATCACAAAGGAGGAAACAGTCTCTGATGTCCATGAGTTCCAGACTTAAGGCAGTCATTGCCTGCAAAGGTTCTCACAACATTATATTTTTTTTCGTTATGATTATATGTATTTGTCCAATTATATTTGAGCCCCGGAAGATGGGGTGGGTATAAAATAGTTGCAATTCCTAAGCATTTTATGTCATATTTTATTCAACCCCTTGAATTAAAGCTTAAAGTCTGCTCTTCAATCACATCTTGATTGTTTTATTTCAAATCCATTGTAGTGGTGTATAAAGGCAAAAGCGCCAAAACTCAGTCAGTGTCTGAATAATTATGTACCTGATTATGCATTAGATGTTTTATATTTTAAATATGTGACCATCTCTGTGAAAACCCAGCTAAAGTCGATTTTTTTGTGATTTACTGTTTTCTACATAAAATCATCCTTCATAAGGTAAAGAACATTCTGTGAAAATGTAACCTTCATATCTTTAAAATTGACTGAGTAAGGCCATGTCAAAGATTGATATTATAGTGAAATTAATGGTTGAAATCCAACTTTAATGCTTGTTATCTCATAATTAGATTTTGAGACTTTAGCCTGGTTTTCACAGAGAGGGTCACATATATTTAATATATATTATAATAATATATTTTATATTGTTTTTATCAGTGTTAACATTTAAAAAATATTAACTTTTTTCATTATTTTTGGGGCAATCCCATATCATTTTTATTTTACACTTTAGTTTTGGCACACATACAAGTAAATAGTATAATATAATAAGAAGATTTTTTTTAGACTGCACAATACCAAATCTGCATCGTCACTATAAATCAAAAAGCCTAACCTATAGTAACTGCGGTTTTATACTTTTGTATGTTCATATATTTTTTAGCTTTTAACACCAGAAGCCGTCAAGCTGATAAGCTAGCATTGCAGACACACGTTTGTGTTCTGAGGAAGCAGAGTGTTGCTGAGTGTGTTTGTGATTTCAGTGAGTACGGGTTGGAAAGCGGCACTCCAGTCGGGACTCAGTGACTCCTCCGTCTCACTCCAACAGGTGTTGATCTCACGGCAGGCCCTGACAGGAAGTTTCCGCAGCTCTCCACCAAACCCATTGGAGTGCACATCAGCCTGATGGATGGATGAATGACACTGGTGAAAAAGGAGCGCTATCCTCCGGGCTAACCCGCTCAGGATGAGTGACAGGGTGCAGGCTGGAGAATAGACCGCCTTTGAACCTGAAAAAACTATTTTTCTTCCCTTTCTCAACTCTTTTCTCCCCCTTCAAGGTGCAGATTCCCTCCCAAACTCTGGCCGATCCTCTCTTTTCTCTGTGGTGTCGTTTTGTTTCGACTGGCTAAGGGTGTGTGTGTGTGTGTGTGTGGTGGGCAGTGCTGGGTGTGAGGCGTGTTAAATGCTCTCCTTTCAGAGGCAGAATGTGTCAGTCAGCTCACAGGCCCTGTTTTGTTTGGAGCTGTCAACTCTTTTGGAAGAGGGAGAGGAAAAACCGGGGGAGTGAAGAGGGAGAGAGAGAAATCAGAGGGCAAGCGGAGAGGGACGTGTGGGTGTAGGCAGAGAGACAGCTGGGAGGCCTACAGGAGAGCCTGACCTCACCTCAAGAGCAAAGGGTCACTGGCAGGCCACTCACAACTATTCCACAAAGCTGAAATGAGTTATTGAATACTCAGCCCACAGCAGAATAACTCATACAGCTAGAAGAGCAAATGGTATACAAAGTATAGTAGCATGAAGGTGTTTTGTAAAAGATAAATGTTTTATGGCAAACTTAAAGGGACAGTACACTCACAAAATAATCATTCTGTCATCAGTTCTGTCACCTTCATTTTCTTTCAAACCTGTCTCGACTTTCTGCAGCAGAATGTTGACGCATATACTCTGCATTCAGTGAAAGTAAACGATGAACTGGGGCTGTCAAACTCAAAAAGTAAAAGGCATAAAAGTTGTCTAAAGTATTCAAGTCTTCTCAAACAAATATGATAGCTTTGTATGAGGAAAATGACCAAATTTAAGTTGATATTCACATAAGCTATGTCATAATTTGAAAAGGTCATTGTACATGATGTACATGATGCTTCTTGTGTGACTCTTAAACTATACATAATGTGCCAAGTTTGAATATACACTAGTTTTGATGTATTGTATTATAAGTTATTGAATGCCTTTACACGACTCCCTAAAAAAAAAAAAAATATTCAAATGTTCTATGTTTGGCAAAATATTGTTCAAAATATATTCACATACAAATTTTCACTAAATTTAATATGAGATTGCAGTCATTTTTATATAAACGTTATACTATAATTTAAATCTTTGCCTCAGTCAAAATTAAATATAAAAACACATTTTCACTAGAATGTTCTTTGCCTCACATGGCCTTCCTCAAATGATGACTAGCTGGGTAAAGTAGAAAACAGTCACAGAGAGGGTCATATTTATTTCACAGAGAGGGTATATTTGGTATATGAAGTTTGAAAAGCTAAATATATTTTCAATTTCATTGAAAGTCACTGCTTATATACTTTTTTCCCCCCTTTGTATAGCATTCAAGTCATCTGGACCAACTTTTTTGTCATTGTTGGACCTTGACAGCCTCTAGTCACTTTTTATTTCCACTGTAAGTTCAAAAACATATATATCTGAGAAACTGTACTTTAAAATGTTTATTTTTCTTTGCAAAACCTTCACTGAAAAAAAATGATTCATTGAATTTACAAAAAAAAATTAAGGTAAGTGGTTGCAATCAATTTATTTTAGCTACATTTAAATTAACAAATTTAGTTGACTGACTTTCAAGCGTATTTTTTTATTAAATGTAGCTAAAATAAATTGATTGCAACCACTTACCTTAATTTTTTTAGTAGATTCAATGAATCATTTTTTCAGTGTTGCTAAGAACATCCCAGTTCACCAAATACAATTGAAGAAAATCTGATTTTATGTTTACTCACCTCATCTACCATTGATTGGCCAAACAGCAAGCCCCGCCCCCAAACTGACACCATTGGTTGAGCCAGCGTTGCCATGTCAGGCTGGTGATGCTCAAACAATGGAAGAAAATGTTTTTTTAATAAAATATATCCACAGTGTTTTAAGGTTAATAACCTACGGATATCTTACAGCTGTCTCTGCATTTTAAATTGGGATAGAAGAAAGCATTTTATATAAAAAAATAATAAATCACTACAGCTTTAAGTAAGAGTCACATAACATTTACTCTTAAACCTCTCCGTACTCTGTTTTCTTGCCGTTGTTGAATGGACAGCAGTGAGTTCGAGAAACAGCACATTCTCATCAGATTGTTTGTTTTGTGGTGACTTTCTTTTGTACCGGGACCTCCTCCACTCTGCTTGGAGAGCTTCCCTTAAAGGCTGCCAATCACAGTCAGGAGAATGAGGGATCACTGACAGATAAGAGGCACAGGGTGGAAGGTGAGGGTCAGGCGAGTAACAGAGGACAGAGTGACAGAAAACGAGAGAAGCAAGACTATAAAAACTAAATTCCTCCAGATTTCTCCAGTCCATTTCTTATTTTTCATCACCATGTCCACGGTGGTTTTAAAGTGAGTATCAGGGGAAAGGGTTTGCTGACAGACCCTCTCTCACAGGGAGCGGGACAGACTGGTATGCATCTGCTCTGGCTCCGTGCCCCACTGAGTGTCAGCGTGCAGATGGAAGTGGTTATTTGTAATAATAAACCCTGGGAATGGGAGAGATGTGTGCCCTCACAGCCTGAGACATGCGTGACTCTGAAGCACAAACACCACTGAGGACAAAACAGCCCCAACACGATCAGAGATCTTGCCACTCTTTTTGAATACTCTTTCTGATTCAGTTCACAACGGATGGCACGAGGCTTTGTGTGTGCTCTAATTTTGATACATTTTGTACATTTGCTTCCATTTTGTTACATTCTCAATAAACGCATTAAGGTTCAATGACATGATTATTATTATTATTATTATTATTATTTTATTTTGTGATCCAGTTCTATTAATTTATACAAAAATACAAAAATGCAATTCATACATAAAATTACTTAAAATTCAATGAAGAGAATGGTTGTGTTTCAAGATCTTCAAAGAAGTGAATGGTTCAATTACAGCACTAAATTTAATTTTGATATTTGTTTTATTTATATAATTATGTTTCTGCTTTTTATTTGAAATACTTTTTTCTGACAAAATCAGATCCCAACGACTGGGTGTCAATAAGTATCTTAAAATATTAGACCTTTTTATGAAATGGCAAGGTTAGCTCATGTCCTAGAATGTTATGTTGTGTGACTCCCCAAATATATAATGATACTTATGAATAATAATACAAAAATAATAATTTAATTGAAAAATATAATTCTTTGATTTAAAAAAAGATGAATGTGTGTGCACTTACTTGAAAACAAGGTGTAATGAAAATGTTATAACTTTTTATTAATTGGTTACATCACATGACATTAAATTTATTATACAATTTTTCAAAACCATATGAAACCAAAAAGAATACAAAGACTTAATTTCAAAGCACTTGGTATAAGTTTTGTACTTTTTTACACTTACAAACCTCTAGTTAACTTGCAGCCTTTGAATTCTTTTGATGTAAATATTGTGACATATTTTTTTGTTGGTTCTGTCAGATGAATTTGCACTGATTTTGCTATTGTACACATTTCTGACAAGAATAAACTCACCAAATGATGCTCAAGCGTTTTCCTGCCAATCACAGTTGAGGTTCACTATAAGGTCTCTTTAACTAACTGTAATTTCGGAGTCTTTAAAATGTCACTACGACATTTTGGATAAAAACATTGCATGCTCCAAACAGAATTTATTACATTACACAACCCAGAGGCCAGAGGCAATATTTAGCATGAAATCATTCAAGTGTTTCTTCACTTGCCGGGAATAATTTACGTCAAGAAGCATGTGACGGAACCGTACTCGGGGACAGGACCTGAGTGAGCTCTTTTATGAGCTGAACATCCACATGTCAAAATTTTTCCTTCCACAAATAAATATTGCGCAAATGGCAAATAAGCTTGATATTTACACTCAACGCATGAAAAAAAACATAAACATTCTTTTTCAAAGACTGCATGCTTAAACTCTCATTGCCCTCGCAGTGAAAACAAGGCAGGATGGGGGATTCTGAAACACACATAGGCTACAGTATGACTTAATTTTGGGTGTTTGGGTGTTTAGTTTGGGTGTCTATTTTAAAAAAAAACTCCAGAAACCTGTAATTATAGCATCAAATATCATCATAAGTTACTTCATTCGCGTGAACGCTAAAATGCATCCCCTATTAAGTGATCAAATCGATGAAAACCTTTCATTCGCCTTTGTGCTGGTCACAATCACTTTCCCCCCTTTCACAGAAATCTGGTTAATTGACTTCTGTCCAGTCTGCCGTGTTGATTGGCTACTTAAGGACTCAAAGTCTTCACGCTCTTGTCAATATTGTGAGCATCAGAGCTCTGATTGGCTCTTCTTTTGTTAACGAGCTGGTCGGTGCGCTGACAGCCATGACAGCGATGTGGCCTGATGTCTTTGTATGGTGAGAGAGGAGAGCGGTCCAGCCAGCTCACGCTGTCACTCCGCAGCTGCTGGCTGTCTCCGGGTGGATCGCTCTGTACCCCAGGCCCTCGTACACTGTCTGTTGACCTCCCAGGCTCGGGGCTCTGTTTCTCTCTCACAGCTGTGTGCTTTGAACCCGAAATCGGTGTGTTAGAAGCAATCAGGGCCAAGCTCTGTTTTCAGTCCTTTCACCCTCAGGCCTCACAAGCTGTTCTGTGTGATCAGGCTTTTGGGGCAATGAGATTGGATATGCTGGTCAAGAATTAGAGAAACAGTCATTATACAGGCAGCTTGTGGTTTGGCTCTGATCAGAAAGCCTTCATTGTGCTGTTCTTTTCTCTCTCAGGCAGTCATTACTGTGTCAAGAAGAACATGTCTTTAAAGATGAGAAATGTTATATGTTCAGCGTTAGCTTCAAATGTCTTCCTATATGTTCTTATATATGGTTGTGTTCTTTTTTCGGTAATAGCTTTATAATCATGCAGTGCTGTTTAAGGCATTCACGTTCTCACAGAGTTCTGTTTAATTTAATGCAAAGAACTTATTTGATGCTGCTAAATTGCTTTGACAGCTGTGCAACGTACTGTAAAGGTGGTCTTGAATACTATGTACTTACATAAAAAATAAGTACAATGTACTTATTGTGCTCATATTGTATTGAAAAACACTTTTGCTGCTCTTGAGGTGCGATACGGCTAAGGTTAGGGACAGGTTTAGTGGTATATGGCTAGGTTTAAGGGTGGGTTAAAGTGTAAGGGATGGGTCAACAGTGTACATATAAATGTAATTGCAGATATTAATTACAAGTGTAATTACAAGCAGGTAATTTTTTTTAAATATAAGTACAATGTAAAACATGTATGCACACAATACGTGTATTGTATGTAAATAATTAAAGCCACCTAATATGAAGGTGGGACCTATAGATTAAATGAGAAGATGTGTTTTGGAATATAGTGGTGAGTTTCTAACTGGTCTAAGCTGGTATATCATTGTAGACAAGCAACAAACCATACCAGTTGGTATAACTTAAGCTTATTTAAAAGGCTAGTTCACCCTAAAATGAAAAATCTGTCATTAATTACTCGCCCTCATGTTTTTCCAAACCAGTAAGACCTTCGTTTATCTTCGAAACACAAATTAGGATATTTTTTAAGCTAGAAGAATGCTTTTTGTGCGCAAAGAAATCAAAATGAATAAAGTCGTTATTTTTGTTTTCTTTGAGCCTAAAAAATATTCTCGTAACTTCATAAGATTACGGTTGAACTATATTGTCCTATTTTGTCATGTCCTTACTACGCTTCTGTGCCTTGATCATGGTAGTTCCCTTTCTGTCTATGCAGGGTCAGAAAGCTCTCCAATTGTATTAATAAATATCTTAATTTGTGTTCCGAAGATGAACGAAGGTCTTATGAGTTTGGAACGACATGAGGGTGAGTAATTTATTGCATAAATTTCATTTTTGGGTGAACTATCCCTTTAATAATATTATAAAAAGAAGACAGGTCACAATCATTAGTCATTTGCTGGCCTAATGTTGATTATTAGCTAGTCCCAACTAATCATTAGTTGGTTAAAAAGCTTGTCATTAGCTGGTTCAAGATATATATTAGCTGGTTTAAACTCCTTATTAGCTGATCCAAGCTGGTGATCAGCAGGTCTAAACTAATCATTAGGTGGTCTAGTATAGTTATTAGTTGGTACAAGACAGCTATTAAAGGGTCTAAGATGTTGTTAGCTTGTCTAAGATGGCAATTAGCTTGTCATTAGCAGTGTTGGGGTAATGGATTACTAGTAAAGCAAGTTACATAATCAGATTACTTTTTCAAGTAACTAGTAAAGTAACACATTACTTTTACATTTACATGACAATATCTTAGTTACTTTTTCAAATATATACGTTTTCTCATTTATTGACTGATAGCTCTCCTGTCCCCATGTTTAGAGAAATCAGGGTTACACTTTTTTTAAGGTGTCCTTTTTACAGTGGAATTATGCGTAATATTAATTAACCATGCATATACTCACTTATATGGTTATGTTTAGGATTAGGGTTTGGTTTAGGGATACTTTCATGTAATTATGCATAATTAATTTAATTGTTATCAAGCCCAGCCAAGATGAGAAAATGTAACGCAAAGTAACATAACACATTACTTCCATAAAAAGTAACTAAGTAATGTAATATTGTAAATGCACTAAGCTAATTACTTAGTCTTAACTGGTAATTAGCAAGCTATTAGCTGGTCATTAGCTAGTCCAAGCTGGTTTACCATTGTGTTTCAGCATTGAACCAACTGCTGGTTTGAAATACCTTAAAGTGACCAAGCTGATTTTTTAAAACTTTAGTAGGTTGTTAGCTAGCCATGATGATCATTAACTGGTTTTTAACTGACCTAGCTGGTATTAGCTAGTCTAAACTGATCATTAGATGGTTCAAATGAGGTATTAACTAACTGCTTAATAACTGGTCCACATTGATCATTAACTGGTCTAAATTGATCATTAAGTGATCCTGGATGGTCATTAGCTTCTCCAAGCTGATTATTAGCTGGTTCAGATTGGTCATTGGCTGTCCTAAGCTGGTATATGTCCTTCAAGCTGGCCATTATCTGCTCCAAATGACCTGTTCCAAGATAGTTATTAGTAGGTCTAAATTAGCTCATCCAAGTCCTTCAAACTTCACTCTCTTCCTTAACTTTGCTCTCTTTCCTTTTAACCGTCTGTACTAGAATTTGCTCTGAAGAGAAATTTGTATTACAAGCTGTTCCTGTCTGTTTGCCTCTTTATAACTGTATCGCTTATTGCTAACAATGCCTAGAAATTTGTATTACAAGCACGTGTCTGTTTGCCTCTTTATAATGTATCGCTTATTGTAGTAAGTCGCTTTGGATAAAAGCGTCTGCTAAATGAATAAATGTAAATGTAATATAAATGTTATTAGCTGGCTCAAGCTGTTGAATAACTGGTCGAATGTGGTCATTAGTTTGTCCAAGCTGGATATTTACTAGTCTAAGCTAGCTGACCAGCGTTTCTTCAAAAACCAGCTTGACCTAAAATGGCATGAGCAATTATTTTTTTTTGCAGTCCACCACCTTGGATCATCACCAGCGTGGATCATCAAGAAACCAGTTCCCACTTTCAGCTAACACCATCTTATACTGAATTTTTCAGCAGGTGTATAAACTGTGAATACTACAGTTAGGCTATTTTGTACTCTTTCTGCTTCAAGGCACGCTACAATGGTAATCCACCACTTTACCTTTTAAAATAATGAATACGAGCAAAATCTCTATGGAATGCATGTCAAATTACACTCTGCTAAAACTAATTCAAGTATTCGCCTGGCCTTCTTTTGTCTTAAGCACATGACGAAACCACAGCTCCATGTTTTTCCTCTGACAGTCTCTCCTCTGACTCACTAATTGAACGAGACAGCCATCGGCTGCAAGCCATTCCTTCTCTCATTCGTTTTGAGAAAACTTTCCGTCCTCCCGACTGCTTCCAGCAATATGGCAGGACTCCAGTCATCACATTGTCAGTGGATAGTCTTACTTCTGCTCTTTCTAAAGCCTGTAAACAAATAAGCCAACAATAATTACAGTATAGCAGTCCATAGAGAAAGTCGACATCTGTAAAATTCCATCAACGATTAAACTAATCAGAGTAAAAGTGTTTCAGTTAGATTTAGGGAACAAAATCAACATGGGGTTTGTAATCAAGACGCATAGCAATGTGGAAATCACTATTAGTGCACGGCATCCTCCTATTTTACCTTTGAACCTGAAACAGTTTTTAAAGTAAGATTCTTTTAAAGTGCCCCTATGGGTAATGAACGGTTCATATTTTGGTTTTGTGAGTCCCCAACAACAGGTTGACATGCATGCAAGGTCAAAAAACACTTTCATTTTCTTATAATATGCATTTATTTGTACCTTATTTGCTCGATGACTCCCAAACGATTCCTTAATTTTTCCCAACCCTTACTTTGCTTGACGCTAATCTGCTGGTGATTGGTCTGATTGGTCCTTTTTTCATTTCATCATGCCTGTTACACCTGATGAAGCAGCGTTACCGGAGAAACTGCTATTATTACCACTCCAAAAGCAGCATCTAGTGGGCAAAGAATGAGTTTGCATTTTCATTCAGACCAACGTGAAAAGACCAACAAGTGGGTGGGGCATTATGCTAATGTTTCATGTTGATGTCAACATGAAACTCAGGATTCGTTTTAAAAATGACTCGCTTCAATGATTCAGAGTCGACACTTTATTTTATGAGAGACAATAACTTTATACACTGTGCACTTTCTGAGCTGTGTTACACACTGCATGAAAGGTAATTTTCACAAATCCATAATAGGGGCACTTTAAGCAGTGAACTTGTTTACTTATAAATAGCCTACGTCAAGTAATCAGTGTGAATGACACATTAACACACTTGCAAAGTAGAGCCAAAACTCTACTTGTCAGCCCCTTCTTGAACACAGTCTCGAGCAACTGCCAAATATTTTCTTGACGCTACAATATTTGCAATTTAGAGAGAATGACCTTTCTATGAGATGGAAAGGTTGCTGGGGATGAAAATTTGTCTTCATGTTAAGATTGCCACTGAGTTCTCAAAGCCACAGCCTTTGGTCTGCCCGACCAGCTGTCTGGAACTGACAAAACCAGAAATGGATTTACATTGTCCATACTCCAGACTGTCTTTCTCAATTTGGGAGCCATCAAGAGGCAGTCTGGAAACTGTTAGTCGGCGAGTCCTTGCAGTAATTGCTTGCAGCTGAGAATTCAGTCCTGTGTGAGTGAAGTAAAGGGGGTGGGGAGAGGGAAACCTGAGATGTAACAAGTGCAATTGATCCTTTTCTGAATTCCCTCTGTGAGGAGCCACATTTGGGCTCCACACAGCTCAGGAAACAGGCTTTCTGCAGCAGGAAATGAAGCAGTCGCACACAGACAGACTTCTGTTTTTGTTCAAACACGCAAATACAAATTGAACAGAGAAAAGAAATGAAACATAAGGATTTAAGATGTCTTCACCAAGCATACACAGTAAATACTCAGCGGACTATGTTATCTTCTAAAAACTTAGACATTTGCTCACATAAACAGGCACGCTCAGATGGTCCTGGTTAACGCTGAGACTTAGGGGCTCCTACAGTTTGTTTCCCCTGTGTGTTCTAGTAAACATCATGACAGTATGTTTGATTAAGGCTGCACGCTGGAGAGTGCAGGTTTTGAGGACACAGTAGGGGTCTGCGCTCTCTCAGGGGCCTCTGTGTGTTTACTCTGATTGTTTTAAGGTCAGGGAGAGAGCAGAGAGACGTGCAGAGAGCTCAGGCATCCCCGGTCATTTACCCACAGCCAGTTGAATGTCTGTTGAGGGACCATCAAAATAAAGTGTTGGAAGACATCAAGCAGACAGTCTATACTCTAATGACTGGCAGTTGACATGTGGTTGCAAATTTACTTGTAGTTAGTAGAAAGCCTGAAGTGCACTATAAATAATGTGTTACCGTTTTTTTAGCAAATTAGTTAAAATCTATTCACAAATTTCCTGACATATCGCTTGAGACTTACTGATATAAAAAATTACATAAAAAACTTTATTTGGAGTACTACTTGTGCACAATGCACTTTTCTTAATATTAAAGCGTGAAATGTGTTTTAATGTCACTATTAATTATGATTGTATGATCTTTTAATAGTATTGGTCTTTAAATGCAAGATATTTAAAGTATATCTGAAGTGCACTTGCAATAGTTCCACTTTAGCAGTCAAATATACTTTAATATTTCATTAGTTGGATTTCCGCACAATTAAAGCGCATTAAGTACAAAATTAATTGTTCCAATTTAGCACACTTTAACTATGCCAGTTTAGTATACTAAAAGTACAATTTCAGGGGATTTTTACTAAGTACATAAATATGTAAGTGTATTTGTATCATGAAATAAATGTTTTTCAAATACATTTTAATATTTGTATTTTTCACTAGGGGAGGCATCTCATAGTTAACCAATTCAAGTATTTTTACCATGGTGTTAAAGTTTTACTGTAAATAAGTGGACATTTTTTCATGAGTAAATACAGGTAAAGAAATAAAAGAACGTATTTTTTAAAAAAAAAGATAAACACTGTTTTTAAACAGAGGAGCCCGAAGAAAGAAGACTGAGAAAGAAAGGAGTGAAAAGAGGTGAAAGAAGAATGAAGGCGAATCTTCTCTTTTGTTGCACAGCCCCCCCCCCCCCCCCTCTCTCTCACTCTCTCTGTGTGTTGGAGGTCAGATAAGTGTGTTGTAGGGAGGATGGTGCACTAATGTAAATAACACTGCTCTATCTACACATTCTCCAGCCATTGCACCTCCCGTGAATCACTCTGAATCTTCAGCATGATCTCCCACCGCGGGCACAATCACCCCAACCCTGCGACTGAACATCTTTAGATCCTCCCGGTGGAGAAGGAGAAGGAGGACATGCTTTAGGTTGCCTAGATGTTGCTCAGATCCTTGTTTGTCCAGCGCAAAGTGAGTTATATGTTGATGTCCATTTGACAAAAAAGGGGGTGCTGGGGTGAGCTCTTAATCATGGACACATCAGTTGAGGAGTGAAGATCCTCCCTTAGAGGAAGACACGTCTTTTTTGCCCTTTCTCTCTCCATTTGCTTTCCAGGCAAAGAGATGATGAAATACCAGTGAAATGCTTTCAGTTCAAAGTCATGTTTAGATGAAGCCTCAATTCATGGAGAAAAAGACTGGGAATGGTACACTTGCAAAAGAAGAGGCAATTTTTTGGAGGGAAACGTACAAACTGCTCTTTTTTATTTTAGTTTTGGGTATTTTGCTTTATTGTTCAAATATAGAACCAAGTGAATGCAGACTCTACAAACATCAGCACCGCAACTCAATCTATCATAATAACTGCTGCACCACTGCAGGAAATCCTTGTCTAATTTTCCAGTTAATATATCTAAAAAAAATCATCAATTATTATTGTGCTTGTAATGCTGCATATTGTGGATATTATATATAGATATTAAGACTTGTTTTCAGAGAATTTACAGTATTTTTAAAGGTGACGAAATATGAAAATCTTAATTTTCCCTGTTTAATTGCTATAATCGGGTCCCCGATGCATCTACCAATCCTGAAAACATGAAAAAGAACAACCTAGCAAATTTGATTTGGTAAGCATTCTGGTAAGCTTGTGAAAAAATTAGCCGCTCAGATTTTGCTCCCCCGTGACGTAGAAAAGGGATCTTATTATTGCCATGCCTTAATCTGCAAGTTTCCACCCACAGTGCCGCCATTGTGTTTTCACAAGCAACAGCGGTGTACCAGTTCTAATACCATGGCAAAAGTTCAAGCAAAGCATGCTAACTGTTCTGCCTTTGGCGGCACTGACGAGTCCAAGCCTCAGAGGAGATAAGAAAGTAGTGGATTTATTTATACACTGACCAAAATTATAAACGCAACACTTTAGTTTTTGCCCCCATTTTTCATGAGCTGAACTCAAAGATCTAAGACTTTTTCTATGTACACAAAAGGCCTATTTCTCTCAAATATTGTTCACAAATCTGTCTAAATCTGTGTTAGTGAGCACTTCTCCTTTGCCCCACACCTCACAGTGTGTATCAAGATGCACAATGATTTATTGCACAGGTGTGCCTTAGGCTGGCCACAATAAAAGGGTCTTTTTTAATAGAAGTGGAGTCAACTCATGTCATCTATAATGTATATACAGTGCTTTATAAAATACAGATTGTTTCATAGCAGCATTACAGTGATAAACAATAATAAACAGTCATTATTCAGGTGAAATTAGTTCATTGTTGATTCAGTTTGGTTCAATAACTGTGTAAAGTTCAATCAATTGTGGAATGAGTTTAATTCATCTATAAAGCAGCTCTAGAAAAAACAGTGATGAGTGCAGTAAAACAAAATATAGGCTACTTTTAATTGAGTTATGAAATACGTCTTAATACTGTATGCAGTATTGCTTCTAGTAAATGTATAATGTTTTTATTTTAGATTTAGATTTGTAGATATTTTTACAGAAAAAGACGTCAGAAAAGATTAAGTAAAGAATTTGGGATATTCTGGGATATTTTAAGTTCAGTTCATTGCATAATGTTGCTAGCTATCGAGTAAACTGATAATGTGAGAAATGTTGAAGGAGTCTGAATAAATTTAGGTTTTACTGTATATATATATATATATATATATATATATACCAACATATTCATCAAGGGTTTGGGCAAGCACTTACACAAGCAATGAAAAATGTGAAGCATATATCATTTTATATTTTTATTTTAGGATTGTAGAGTTGAAGGTGCTACTGTACACATAAAAAGGCTAGTAAGGTTAGTGTTTACACTAAAACACTAAAATCATGTTAACACACAAATTGTTTTTGTCTTGTGGCCACATTTTTAAAACTGTGAGTGTTATAACGTTTATAAATTAGTCCCATTAAGTGGAATATATATATATATTTTTGGTAATCAGTGCCACAAATGCTTTTTAATTGCGCTTAACTCGTAGGCCTGCTGAACACAGACTATTCCTTTAATTATGTTTTTTAGTTCACTTAGTTTCCAACAAATCTTTTCAGGCAGATGGTCTTCTAATGTTCTCTATACAGATGTATTTGGCAACACTACTACATTGCAGCATGGAATAGAAATGCATACCTTTTCATGCATGGTTAGTCAGCTCTCTATTTTTCTTCGTTGAGGCTGGAGGCCTCTGTGAGTGGCTCTTTGATCCAGCACATGCCCTTCTAAAACATTTTGTCTCTTCTCTGTCCAAATGTTAGCACAGGGACAGCCATATGTTAGACCCAGATAAATCAGCCTTATTGAGTGGCCAGTCTCACAAACCACACAGATTAGAGCATTAGAGAACTAATGAGGCTGCTGGGAGCCGAGGGCCGCTTCATGTTACCTTGAACTGCGACTCTGTGTGAAACACAAAACAGACATGCCTTGCGTTGAAAACAGTACAGCAGCTGCTGGCGGAAATCAAACACAACAGCTCGCTCTTTTGAGGTGGGTTCATCCTAATCCGAATGGTGCTTTTCACCTCCACGGATAGCATTAATGTGGGGACAATATAGAAATACAGCTGGCCACTGAAACATTGACTGACGTATTATTTGAAGTTTATGTTTCAAACTTTAGGTTCATTTTTCTTTATAGCTTCCACATTATCAGGTTGTATCAAAATGTTCTCTCTTCACAAATCACTTACTATGCATGTGAAGAATACAGTGCTTAGCTTATGTTTGTCTGTGCAGTATGTAGATCAATAAGTAAAATGCATTAGGGTCATTAAGTGCCCTTTATCTTTCTGACCTTGTTAAAATATTCATATACAGAAGAAAGATTATCTTCTACAGACGACAGGAAACAGACCATCACTGGACCCCGGGTCTATATCTGGCCAATCACTGACACGACCCACTAGACATCTGCAGACTATGGGACTCCTTGGCTTTTAGGCCCTTTACTTTCCCTTTGTCTTTTTTTCCTCCTAATGGCTTGTTTATTCTTATGAAGGCAAGACACTACATGCAAAAACATTGCACTTTTCATAAAGCGTTATTTCAGACAAGTGGAAAGAATGTGTTTATTTATTACTCTCTATCTATTTGCATCTGTAGATTTCAATTACAATATGTGTCTTTAAAGGCTGTTTTCTCAAAATGAGTTTTTTTCTCATGCAGAAATCTCTTCCCCTGTAGCACTTTACAACATTTTAATCCTAAAAACATGGGGGAAAACTTATTTATGGCTGTTCGTGGTCATTTCTGATTTATGGAGTAATAAAAATATATGTGTAAAATCCCCGCTGTAAAAACCTTTAACTCTAATGTCTACAAAATGAAACAAGAATTTTGAACCTGGCTTTATGTAATGTTCAGATTTCTATTTTCGAAATGTATACAAATTGACACCTTATATAACAATTAGATAATTAGATAATGCATAAGTGCACATGTACATAACATTTTGCAATTCTTAATGTGATCAATCAAATGGGGATGCATGATGATAACTGTTAGTTACTTGTTTTATTTTTTACCCTTTTGAATTGGGGTGTCTTTAAAGATAAGTAACACTTTAGTCAAATCACATTTATTTATATAATGTTTTAATACAGATATTGTTTCAGCTTTATACTAGTTCAACCAAAAATGAAAAATCTGTTATCATTTACTTTCTTCTGTTGAACAAACCATACAGTTGCCGGTAGCCAGGGACTTCCACAGTATTTATTTCCATAGTATGGAAGTCAAAGGATACGGGCAACTTTGCAATATTGACACAATTATTGAACTGAATTGAAACAATGTCGAAAATGAGATGAATACTCTGTAGAAAAAAAACAGGTAGGTATGTTATGACCAGTGTAAACCAGCTCATAACCACCTTATAACCAGCTCAGGACCAGCTTAAACCAGCTTAATCCAGCTGCCATACTTCAAAACCTAACTAGCAGTTTTTTCAGCAGGGTATCGCTTTTTTTCAGAACTGCTTTACAGCTGAAACTGAATTTATTGCAAAATTGATTAATTTATAACATTTTGTCATCATTTACTAACCCTTAAGTTGTTCCAAACCTGTATGAGTTTCTTCTGATGAATACAAAAGAAGATATTTTGAGGAATGTTGGGAAACAACCGTTGTCATTGACTTCCATGGTATAGGAAAAAGTACTGAGGAAGTCATCGGCTACATTCAACTCTTTGATTTGTTCAGCGGAAGAAATGGTGAGTAAATGAAGACCGAAATGTAACTTTTTGGGTGAACTATCCCTTTAATAAACAGAAAATAACAGTGTCATCAGTTATGAAACAAATTAAATTTCAGCTGTAAAGCAGTCCTACAGAAGGCAACAGTGTCATTATTCAGCTAAATTTCAGTATTGTTTCAATTCAGTTCATGAACTGTGTCAGTGTTTCAAAGTTCATCTATTTTGAAACTAGTTCAATTCAGCTATAAGCAGCTCTAGAGAAGGCAGTAGTATCATTATTTAGCGAAAGTCAGTTTGATGTTCATTGAGTGTTTGTTCAATTAAATAAAGGTGTCAGTGTTGCAAAATGTGTGTCATTATCCAGCTAATTTCAGTTTTTTGCATAGCAGGCTATCATAGTTTTAAATAACAAAACAACATGGTTTCTGTCTGACTGCTAATGCATTATTTTCCTCTTCCACTCATACATCAGCTTAACCAGATTACCCAACCTGAATTTAAATATTTTGAGTATGCCTAATAAAAGAATCTTTCATTTATGTGGCGTTTTAGAGAGATGCTATAGATGGGTACATCTCAATCCACTTTTGTTCAGCTGTCTGGTTTTAAGCAGTGAATATATCTGCCTGAGAGAGGTTACCATGTGAATGGCAGAGGTCTTACACTTGTAGAGTTAACGCCTCGCTTGTTACTTTCTGAGGTAAAATACCCACCCGTCTATCACTCTGACAGCTCTGACAGCCATTCAGGGAACCCTGAGGTGCCCCAGTGTGCAATCAAAGGGCTTTTATTGAAAGAATCCAAAACTAGCCTGTCAGGACAGAGAGGCGGGGTCAGCTGTCATGGTGACATGGCCCTGCGGCGCTAAATTATCCTGAAAGAGAAAACTCCAAGATCCCGTGAGTGGATCATTTTGAAGCCCAGAGTAACTCTTGCGCTGCTCTTATCTAAATGTTAAAAAAGGAAGGAGCCTGTTGGTTAGAAAAGGGTTCTGCTTCATTTGGTCTTCGTTTTA
Source organism: Ptychobarbus kaznakovi (assembly GCA_027422405.1). Taxonomy (NCBI): domain Eukaryota; kingdom Metazoa; phylum Chordata; class Actinopteri; order Cypriniformes; family Cyprinidae; genus Ptychobarbus; species Ptychobarbus kaznakovi. The sequence continues at coordinate 10,444,136 of CM049803.1, read as the reverse complement.
TTCCTACTCCTCTTCCTCAAGGACAGCCGTACAGGAGGAACAGAAATTAGACCATAAATCAGTTATGTTGTCAATTTTCCATTTTTACCACTGGAGGACACTACTGTACAGCAAATTAAATTGATTTATTATTACATAATAAAAATTGTGTTTTGAACACTATTTGCCTGCATGATAAGAGTAAGATTCTATTGTTGTTGTAAATTATATTTTTATGATGCTTAGTTTTGGTTACAGCACCTAAAACAGCTTTTATGCTTTTTTGAGTTTTTGTCATGTAGCAAACGAAAAAATATTACAAATGGTGGAGATTTATATATATATATAAACATTGTCGTTTGACAATAAAATGTTGTTATATACAAAAAAAATAGCTCGGGTTTCATATTACATTTAGAGGACCTGACTTATTCAGCAAAATCTGTGAACTTTATCATTCAGAATTTAAGATACAGTGCATGCATTTCCTCTTTCAAAGATAAATATTTGTTTCTTTATTTTAGGAGAAAAACATACCCCAGAGCACCAGTGAATCTGTCTGATGTTGTTCATTATTGGACGACAAAAAAGACTTACACTCGCAGTTTCATCAGCAACATAAGAAGAGTTCTGCTGAGGCTTGCTCTGAATCATACAGATGGAAATAATAATAACAAAAATACAATTTCCATCATAATGAGGGCAGCACTCTAATTTTTCAGGTGCTTTGGGGTCAGGGTTTGGAACTGAATTATGTTTATATTATCACTACAAAGGTAACGTGTGAAGTGCTTCTTTCATCTGGTATGCCATTTAATATGCCGCTATTGAAAATGGCTCAGATGTCATCATCCATGAGAAGATGACAGCACAATTTGTGTGAGCCTCGTACACTCATTCCCACATTGTTTTGTGAATACAAGGCATAAATAATGCAAAGGATATTGTCCTAATACTTTATGTTCTTATGGAAGGCCTGCTTTCATGTCTATGCTGAGAATTTTGGACCACGAAATTAACCTCCCTGTGTAGCATAAACATACTCTCCTTACTGCTGGTGATAAATAATAACACATAAGCAATAAAACAATGTTCAGTGATGAGTGTGTTGTTTGAGTGAAAGGTCAAGAAGCTTTCCACACCAAAGCAGATTGTTCAATCAAAAACCTTTAGTGGAGAATTGGAAATATTTGTAGTCTTTAACTCAATAATATCTGTTTCAAATTAAAGTAGTTTAGAAATCTAAACTGCTTAAATAAAAGGTGGCATAAAACTTTAGCAACTCTATCGCCATCTGTGGTTGAAATATAAAATTACAAGTTATTACTAAATATTTTTTTTCGCCAGTTGTGCTTATGCGCAGATACATCTAATGGCATAGTTGCTTGAGATCATCATATCAGAGCGGATTTGTAGTTTTATTCACCAACTAATACCTACTGAGAGTAAGAAAACAGTCCCACAAGGTAGGCTATGTACCTGTTAAAATGTGTCATTTAAACAAGTATATCAGCCACCACAGAAACATTGGTTTTCTTTTCTTACTGAAGATTGACTGAAATTTCCCGCCAAATCCTACCCCGCGGCTCAAAATATAAATCATTATTTTAGGCAAAGAACAAGGTTATATGAACACTTTTTATGTACTCACTCAAGTGACAAGTGACTGAAATGTCCCGCCAAATCCGATCGGGTCAAAATATAAATCATTATTTTAGGCAAAGAACAAGATTTGAACACTTTTTATGTACTCACTCAAGTGACAAGTGACTGAAATGTCCCGCCAAATCCTACCCGGCAAAAATATAAATCAAAGAACAAGATTTGAACACTTTTTATGTACTCACTCAAGTGACTAGTGACTGAAATTTCCTGCCAAATCTGACCCTTCTGCTCAAAATATAAATCATTATTTTAGGCAAAGAACACTTTTTATGTGCTCACTCAAGCATTCTTTTCAAGCATTTTGTTAAAAGATTAACCATTAACACAAACGATTGTATTTTTGGATAGAATGATCTGCTAAAAATAAAAAGGCAATTATAAACAGAAAACTGTACAAAGGTCTTTCACTGGAGTCTGCAGTGAAGTTCTAAAGCCATTGCAGAGGGTTTCACCCAAAAATAACTCAAAGGTTTATCATTTCTATACTCTTCTCTGAAGTCTGATGCAACGTTGAGCTAAACCTCTTTTGATATGAAGAATAACATAAAAAATATACAGAGGGAGATAGAGGAGAGAAATATAGTTTCCAGTCCCTATAATGCCATTTTTCCCTGAGTCTTTGTTTTTAAATGCACTGAAGAGCAGATTATGAACTAGAGTTGCATAATACTCCTCTCACATGAATTTTTCTCCAACAAGTCAAAGCGCTGAGATCTGTTTGATTGTGCGAGGAGAGATAGGGACACTTTTCGCACCCGTAACTGATTTGTGGACTGAAGCATCTTCATAAAAGTTCTACAGTAGTTCAATAATAACAATAATCTACAGTAGTTCATGGCCAATAACACAGAGGCTGGTGTGAAAGGCAGGGAATTGGGTTGAAAGCAAGTTTTCATCCTTTCAGCCGGGGAAGAGCACATGAGCAACATACTTATGTAAGCTACAGCAGAAAGATCTGACTGTATTGTTTCAGTATAAATAATCATTGAACTCGAACCTGACACTGGCGGTTTGGGCCAGATTAATATAGAGTTCTGTGTCAAAAAGTTTAAGAGCACACAGAGTTGGATGCACACTACTGTCAGCACTCAAGCTGAAGCCGAGCATGCTGCGGAAAAGGCCAGCTGAACTTTACTGGGAATTCTAGAGTGCTTTTTGACTTATGTGCGGTTGTAAATCTCAGCTTGTACTGTGAAACATGGAGCTTGTTTTTATTTGATGCACTGTTTTTTTAAACCACAGGGGTTTGAAGATGCACATAAAAATGACTTTTAGAGGCCCATGCGCTCGGAGAGGCATTGCTTTAATGTTACATTTTGAATCACTCATGGCAAAATGTTAAACTAAAAACAGTTGGGCTTTGGGAATAGAAATGTAAACTTCTAGATCCAAAGTTATATCATCAGTTTTGACCTTTCACCTGAAATGTTAGGTTTAAGCCCTTTGACTTTTAATACAACAAAGGATGATAAAAAAAATAAAATCTGGATGCATCCTTAAATATAGCCTTTTCCACTTTTTAAGCCATCTTAATTGTAAAAAGAGCAAAACATTAAACCACTGCATTTTTCATAAATTACATTTTGATGCATACATTTTGTAACTGCTGTGAATACTTGTTTTCAAATTCAGATTTATGATCTGTATCCATTGCATTATTATTTTAAGAATACTAAATGCATGAGCAGACTGCATATGCTTTTCATCAAGATTTATTTGTGAATACCAACCTTCCTATTAACTGTTGAACTGCAGCAACACGATGAATAATTCATAATAAAGTGATTATTTATTATGTGTTTAGGAAAGCCCAAAGCTATTATGACAGAAATCTAGACATAGAAATGAACAGTTTCTATGCAAAATTAACTTGTCATTGTCAAGTTTCTATGCATACATTAATGTTAATAGCCTATTTTACACTGCCTCTAGTTTAGTGTTTCATTTCTTCAAATGTATCCAGTATTAAAATTAATTGGAGCTTTTCTACATTTCTGGTGAATGTAATTGTCATTCCACTACTGTTATTATTATGTAAATAGCTACTTAACATTACAATTTTCATCTGTGATGAAGCCCCATGCAATTACTCAACAAGATTGTGTTCTCATTTTTTAAGAGTGCATTGCTATACTGTTAGTTGTTAGATGTTATATTCAGGTGGACACTTATTCTATCTTAATTACTGCCTGGATTATGATATTCTGTTTTCTATGTTAGCAGAAGTTGTAAGAATGTAAATTAGCTGTGATTAATGAAACAAGAGGCATTTTACGTGTAAACGGTTGAAATGTCCTTTCATGGAATAAACCCCTTTAAAAAGTCTCAAGTTTTAAATATTTACATCTACATATAAATACTGCAATTTCGGCAAATATTTAAGAATATTACTAACAGTAGCATATTCAAATGCATAAATAAATGAAACAGAATGTCAGCATCATATATAACTGAGCCATAATTACGAATCATTAAAATCAAAATTAAAAAGTATAATAAAGAAGAGAACAGTAAAAAAAATATGAATGGTACTACTGAGCAAAACCTAGCTTTTGGATATTCCAGTTATTGTTTTTCTTTTGGCTATATGGAATGTGACTCAATAATATCATTATTCAAAAAGAATAATCTGGAAATTGGCCTATATATATATATATGTGTGTGTGTGTGTGTGTGTGTGTGTGTGTGTGTGTGTGTGTGTGTGTGTGTGTGTGTGTGTGTGTGTGTGTGTCCAATAAACAGTCCAAAATCATCCCTGTAATATAAATCTGTAAAAGTCTGTAAATCTGGCTCATGGCCATATTGCTGCAAACAATGTCTGTATAAGCTATTAAGGTGTGTAATTAAATGTTGAATAGCATATTTCTGGTGTTGAATTTTGTAAAATTATATAATCTTGAGTTTTGGTTCTTTTATATATAATAAAACATGGGAATATTAGTTGGTAAATGAGAGAACTGGTTGTGAATATGTTGGTAAGGCACAGTATATACAGAGATTGTGAGCTGAAACACACAGAACCGAAGTTATTCTTCCTCATTCCTGTTCTCTCTTGGTTGTAAAGCCTCAGGAAGGCATGCAGCTGAGTCCCTGTTGAATAATAGATTACAGAGAGCAGAGCTGGATGCAGCCGGCCACGCTGCTTTTGTATCAGTCGGCTTGTCCGGCACAAAGCCTCTCTCTCTCTCTCTCTCTCTCTCTCTCTCTCTCTCTCTCTCTCTCAACTTCAAACACTCGCTTTCATCAGTCCTCACACTTTCACCCAGGCCAAATATTTATGGATATGCTGTTATACATAAGCTATGCTCACTGTTTATGTGCTTGGCTTGTTATAAATTGCAGCATATCTATTATGCAAAACTCATATGCTTGAAAGGTTAGGCTGGGAAATGAGTTATGAACTTATATCAGTTATTTGCACAAAGTATGTTTCTGAATAATAACGTGAGCACAGGTCATGCGGGACATTTACATAAGAAGTCTAATTATTTAAGGGGTGTTTCAAAACCATCTGCATGCAGCCAATCATGGATCGCCACACTCGCTCACATCACAGTGTTCTTTATTTACAAAACAGCCTGAGGAATATGACCAGCAATCAGCCTGGCAAGGAAAGACCCTGTGTGTGTACCCCTCACAAACTGCACAGTATATCATAGTCATTGATGTGGCATTTGATAGATATGTGGTCCACTGAAATACAGGATGAGATTAAAAAGAGACAGACTGAGGCACCAAGTATGATATATGGAAGCCTGTTTTGTCACCATGGAATAAAAAAAGAAAGAAACTGCAACTTTATATTGCTCAAATCTGACTTTTTCTTGCAATTCTGAGAAAAATAAAAAGTCGCAATTAATTTTATTTTGCATTCTGTGCTGTAAGCAAAAAGTAGAATAATGAGATATAAATTCAGAGTTGTAAAATACTGTATAAATGCAGAATTCAGATATTTTTCCTCACAAGTCGAGGTTTAAATTCCAGTCTGCGGTTTATATCTTGCAATTTAGATTTTTGAAACAGAGTAAAAAAAAATAAAAAGTGAATTTCTACTTTTTATCTTACAATTATGACTTTTCTTCTCACAATTGCAAGTTTATATCTCACAATTCTGACCTTTCTCAGATTATTTATTTGAGTTTATATCTCGCCATTTTGATTTTGTGATTTTTTTTATATATATAAGCTCAGAATTGTGAGGAAAAAAGTCCAAATTGTGAAAGAAAAAGTCGCAATTACCTTTTTATTGTTTTTTATAAAATATTATTTAAAAAAATATTATTTTATAAAATAATATTCGGTTACATTTTATTTTAAGGCGTCCTTGTTACAGTGTACTTATACATTTAAGTACTGAGTAATATTAATTAACCACATGTACTTACTATATGCTTAGGGTTAGGATTAGGGTTTGGCTTAGAGTTACTTGCATGTAATTATGCATAACTAATTGCTATTATAATATAAAGTATTACCTTTTTTTATGTGGTCAGAAACAAGCTTCCATAGATATATGAACATTTTATGTTAGCTAATAAAATATAAAGCTATTTGTGGCCTTATTTTTTAGTGTATAAATGTATTCCTTTCTTTTTTTAAATGTCAATTCAAAATAAATGCAAAAATAATTACATTCATTTGAATAAGGCAGACAGACTGAACCGAAAGAGCATAATCTGACTGTGTGCACATAAATAAAAAACATTAGTAGCACGACTGCAACACAACCTGAGAGTTTAACTCCCGTTTAAAGCACAAAGCTGCTGTTGTCAAAGCTCTGCAGCATGCATTTCATGGCATCTGTATTGCTTTCAAAACACAAAGTTCACATACTAAATTGTAAAGTGTAACAAACTTAAACACTAAAACTCACATGCCAACAACAGGTTTAAATTTTGCATGCAACAAATTCAGGTTTTTAGTATTGTGAGAATTGACGTTGGCTCATCTTAGGAATCAGCTATCAAGGATGAATCCCTAATAACTGGTCTTCTGTTTGCCACTTGAACAGTTCATATTTAATCGTGTGCAATCTACATTTACTCTATTTTTTTACAGTGAATGTTGTTGTAATGTAGCCTATACTGTTTTACAAGGACCTGATTGACAGGTACAAGAGACTAGATGCATACATAAACATTAAACAATGCATATGTATAATGTTCAATATAAAATTAGAGCACAAACAGCTGTTATAACAGTGTTCCAGTGTTTCCATGCAAGTCTAAAGAAACAACAGCGAATGATCACAGTGATATTCATTTATACATTCATCAAATCATGCTCAGTTTCCGCATCTGAAGCACAGGAATCCTATCAGCAACTCTGTTTTATCTTTATGCAATGCCAGGCTTTGTGAAAGCATTTAACTTGCAGTATAGCAGCACAGACTCACTGAACAACATCTGAGCATTTGAAACACTTGACTGCTATTTCTCACAACTTCCTGCACGTATTCAGTTTTGTCACATATTCCATTATATATCATTTTTTTGGAGATAAAATCTCACAAATATTGGTACTTAATAAATATTTTCTATTTAAAACCAGTCATTTTATTATGTTTTTATAATTGTGCTGTAAATGTTTGAAGTAATTTCAATAGAAATACTGTCAATCTCAAAGCAGCCCACATAAAAAAGTTTGCTTAGCAACACATTTTGTGATATATAAACATAGGAAATCTGTCAGTGGTCATTACTCGGTGAGGGGTTTCTCAAATGTGGGTTTCATGAGTTGATGAAGCTAATAATTAATTAAATCAAATCTAAAATTAAAATAAATAAATAAATAAATGGTGCTGCATACTTCATCAAAATTAAATAGAAATCATGATTTATCTTAGTGTGATTATTCAAGGCTGCAATTTAATTAAGACTTGCAAAATTAAAAGTTAGTGTAAAATGAAATGATCAATCATCTATGACGTAATTTTTATAATTTGTATTAACACTAATAATAAAAAAGCAATAGTAATAATAAAGACCCTGAAAGAGGTCTTAGATGGTTTCATCAGCAGCAATATAATATATTTTCATATGAGATATCACTCTTAAAATCGCCATATGTCAAATTAATGCAGTATATTTTTGGACAATTTGTGCAGGCCTCTATATAAATAATTTTAAAATAAAACATTTATTGAAAAAATATTAAATATTTGATCTGTTTTGCTAAATAAAGTCATTTGACCATAAACCAACATCAGATAATTGTGAATATGTAAATCTGTGGTTAGAATATTAATATATTAACTTAAAATCTCAGTGTATAAGAGGTTCAGGAAAAAGTAGTTTGGGAACCCCTGACTCAGTGGGCCGTCCTTTAATCGCCACATCACGCCTCTTATTTGTAATTGGCTACCGTGGCTTGATTTGGCTCCGCACAGTGGGTGGAGTCTTCGCTCTGATTGGTCACCTCGCTCTGGCTTGATTCTGGCTCGTGGGTGGAGTCTGAACTCTGAGGCGATTCTGTCTCTCCTGCCTCCAGACTGGAGATGCACTCAGAGGCTCTCCGTGTTTGCTGATAGGACCGACAAAGCTCCTCCCACTTCTTTCGGTTGGCGTCAATTCCATCTACCATCGGCTGAAGCTTCCTATTCAACTTCACAAGAGCCTATAAAATACATTATCATCACTGTAAAAGTTAATTAGCTGGAATTAATTGATTTGCTTTATCTACTGAACTGTTTTACCTCATATAATGGCTTGCAAATTCCATCAATCCATTCTAACTGAAGCACAGGAAGCTCATCTTTACGATTGCGATCAAAAATGGCCTGGATAGGAGAGAGCAAATTTGAATTGATTTTGACTGAGTTGATTGACAAACCAGCACATTTCATTTTAAAACACAGAGATATCTGTTGGTAAGAGAATACATACAGCCGGTGTCAACTTCAGCTCTGATCTTTCCCTGTCACCTTGTTCAAAGAATTCACTGGTCACCAATTCAGCCACCTGGAATTAGAAACATAGATTTATGACATTATATTTCAATGTCCACTACGATATGACCCAAACATACTCTGCAGTGGTTTCAGAGAATATACAGTACAATCATTTTCTTGCCCTCTTGAGAATTTTTCTTTGTAAATCTGTCAAATTTGTATATATTTTCCATTGAAAAAAATGCTAAATATATTTGACTTATATATGTGACCTTGAAACACAAAACAAGTCTTAAGTTGCTGGGGTATATTTGTAACAATAGCCAAAAAATACACTGTATGGGTCAAAATTATAGATTTTTCTTTTATGCCAAAAATCATTAGGACATTAAGTAAAGATCATGATCCATGAAGATATTTTGTAAATTTCCTACCATAAATATATCAAAACTAATTTTTGATTAGTAATATGCATTGCTAAGAACTTCATTTGGACAACTTTAAAGGCGATTTTCTCAATATTATATATATATTTTTGCATTCTCAGATTCCAGATATTCAAATAGTTGTATCTCAGCCAAATATAGTCCTATCATAACAGACAGCACATCGATGGCAAGCTTATTTATTCAGCTCTCAGATGATGCATAAATCTAAATTTCGAAAAATGGACCCTTATGACTGGTTTTGTGGTCCATATGATAATGAATATATTTATTCTCTCAAAACAAATCTTATTATCTTACAATTTTCCCTCTCAAATAAGATATTTATACTGGAAAATAAGACAAAAATAGAATGATGTGGGTCGGTCTAACCTGTTTTGAGATCTCCCATGGTCGAGTCACGGCACCCAAGTCACACGCAGTCATCAGCATAGACCTGGCATGTTTAAATATAGCATTTTTACAGCAGATCCTGGCATTTCTGTTATCAATTTTAAAGTTGTAGACACTCACCTGAACATGTCTCTATGTTCTTCATTACTCCAACTGAACTGTCCCGACAAAACACACTCAAAGAACTTGGTTCTTCTTCTTTTATGTCCAATGGATTATGAAGACAATGAAAAAAAATCAAATACTTAATTTTACTTAATTGCAAATTTTACCATTTAAGGTTCTGCGTTCAAGTTAATTTGATTAAATGTTCCTTAAGGCATCTTTCAGATTTCACCAGGCTTTCAGGATCTGAACAAAAGCCACAAAAGGGGCTTAATGTCACCTCTTCTGCCTCTATTCAAAGGGCGCCTCTTTGTGGCCTAAACGTGAGTTACATGCACCTGACTGGATATTTAGAGCAGTTTGAAGCTGTGGGTCGCTCGCTACCCCTTATTATGACTATATCAAAACACATGCTGTTTGATACTATTACTTACTTGAAGTACAAGGTGAGATCTGTGGACAGAATGGCCTGTTTCAGTAGCTGCATCATGTTGCTGTACTCTTTGGAGGACAGATTTGCAAAAATGTTGTGACCCTGTAAAAAAAAAAGGAGCAAAAGATGACAAATGTTACATCAAATAGTAAGGGAAGATTGGGGCAAGATGTCTAAACTGGCAAACTGGGTCACTCGCTTAATCTAGTGCAAATGCATGATAATGTGAGGAGGGAGTAACATTTCATATTTCCCTGGAACCTTGACAGTTGTATATTGAATGCATTTGTTCAGTTTCTTAAAAAAAATGATGTAGTTCATATAAAATAATTTTGAAGCCTTTTGATTATTTAGGAGAGAAACTGTTTGCTATTTGGTTTGTCCTGTACAATCATTGCTTTTATGTCCATATTTGTCATTGATCATTTACACAGCCAACTTAGCTTTTTAAAATCTCAGCGGGGAAGAAGTCATATTTCTGTGGCCATGTGCTTTTATTTAATTTTAGTTGAAAACAGGCATTTTTAAACATAATTAGATCTATTAATTTGAGCTTTATCGGACAGCTTAACCCTGACAGAAGCCTATCATACTGTATGGACTAATATTTTTTTTTTCAAAATAATAAAAAATAAATAATTTTCAAGCATCATTTTTGATACATAAGGCTTTCTTCAGAGGCACAAACTGAGCAAAAATATGCAATTTGGTGCAGCTGCTAATACTCATATGGCCAAAAAGCACATATTAATTCTGATAGTGTGTTATGTATATCAATGAGATCTTTATTTCAGTATAGCAGACAACTTGCATTAAATGTGTATAAATATAGTCTCTATAGCTATACAAATAGCAATAATATGCCTTAGTAAGATTATATTAAAATGCTTAGTTTTATGATCAACTCTGTAATTTTTGTTGTGGAGGATGTACAAATAAATGTTCCTCAAAAGCCTGATTTGTCATATTTTATTATCAATTTTAACTTGACTTAAAAAAAACATTATTTATGGATAATCAAGTAAACCTACAGTATAGTAGCTTCAGTCCAGTAAGTATCATCTTGAAATATTACTATATAACATGTATTCTTATGTTTACTCTATACAGATTTGGTAAAGATTTCACAGCAAAATGCATGCTTTCCACAACCATTGAATTTTTTACAATTTTATAAAAAAAGGCCTTTTACTTAATAAAAAAGTATAAACTGTCAATCAGATGACAAAAGGCACATAAAAGGTCATGTTTATAATTTAGAGGTCTTAGAAATTAGTGTATCAAATACAGTATGATCCAGTAGGCGCTGTAAGGTTAATTAAAATGTGGCACGGCTTACATTACTCTCCTCAAATCTACAGTAAGCGAAGTTTGGGGAAAGCAATCTCTCATTCCAAGTTCTAGTACTCCTATAAAGCCCTGTCCTTTCTGCTGAAATAAAGCCAATCATGAACCCAGCAATCTCTTCACACCCCTGAGTATCATTCATAAAGAGTGTGTCTCCAAAGTTCTCTATGCATGTTCAGTCTCTGGGATAGAAAGCAATTTATTTCTCTCCTTGCTTCAGTACAGCTGACCCAAGAGGGGAATCTCCTTAGCACAGTTAATTGGTGCTGGTTAAAAAAGCTCAATGGACGTCTACAGGAAATCGATGCAGTGCTTGGTCATGATTAAACAGCTCAGAACTAAATCAGCCACTTAATCAAACACTGACATCTATTTGCATTCATTCCATCCACTGAGACATGCAAATGTGGACGAGGGTAAAATGGGTCATTTCTGCAAATCCATTACAAGTGTGAGAGACTGGTTATTATTCCATTGCTTGACAATATTCATAGTGTTCTGCAGATCATTGTTTTCACACACAGTGGAGTCCAAAAAGTGTGAATAACAATTTCAGTGAAAGGTCAAACTAAAAAACAAGCATTCATTTTATAATGACTTATTAATTGTTTTATTTGCTTTACTGAATATTTGTTTCATTTGCATAAACTAAGTAGTGGATATACCACATATTGTATAATGAATACATCTACAATTCATTGCAAATAAGAGTACACATTGAAATTGAATTTTAAAATGGACTTTTATTCTGTACTGCTCAGTACTGAGACCTGACCTGACAGACATGCTCACCTCACTCTGCAGGATCATGACGGCGTGGTTGAAATGATGATGCTCAAGTGTGGCAGATGTTCCGTACAGCAGCGCTAGTGCTGACCCAGACCTTTGGGAGCACAGCAGAGATCAGATCCAGAACAATAAGCACATTATGTTGCAGAACAAACACACAGGTCATGCTAAATAGACTGCACAATAAAAAAGAAACAAAATCACTTCATTAGCATTGTCTTGTTTTCAGTAAAAATACCTTAAAACAAAATATATTTACTTAAGAGGCAAACATTTTACTTTTAGAAAATATATCTTGAATTAAGTTTTTTCATAATCCATTGGTAAATTGGGTAAAAATGTTATTCAATATAAATTCAATTCAAGTGTATTTGTATAGTGCTCTTTACGATACAAATAATTGCAAAGCAGACAATTTTAAGTTTCTACATTATATTTAGGAGTAGGTTATTAGTGGTGACTATGGCAGAAATGTACAGTAAGAATCATGCAGTTAGTTACAAATGACACATAATCAAACGGTGAACTGTGAACACTATTTACTGCAATGTTTATATGTCGCGATTGCAATTAAATGTTGCGATTAAGCAACATTTGGTAGTTTTATATGTTGTTACAGGTTTAGCATCATCTGAAGTCATCTGATAAATTCTCTGGAAACAAGCTGTAGTATCTTATGCAAATTTTCATTCTCAGATATAATTCTGTTTAAAGGTTTGGGGTCAACATGTGTTTTTTTGGACTAAATTAATGCTTTTATTCATCATAGACGCTTTAAATTGATCAAAAGTGTCGGAAAAGACTTTAAAATAATTGTGATTTCCCAACCCGATCTATTGGCAATTCATACATATTTTACGAGTTCCCCAATTTGTATGAATTTGAACAAATTACCTACCCCTAAACCTATACTGTCACTGGTGTGGCAAATCGTATGAGTGAGTTCATATGAATTCATATGAATTAGAAACCTGGTAAAATACGTACAAATTGGTCATGAGATAGCATTGAATTTCCACAAAATATTAAGCAGCACAACTGCTTTTTAAAATTGATAAGCACCAAATCAGCATATTCAAATAATTTCCAGTCACTGTAGACTGGAGTAATGGCTGCTGAAAATGTAGCTTTGCATCACAGGAATAAATTACATTTTAAAATATATAAAAATAGAAAACAGTTATTTTGAATGATAATAATATTTCACAATATTACTGTTGTTTCTGTATTTTTTGACAAATAAATTATATAAATAAATATTAATTCTGCCTTGGTGAGCATAAGATATGTTTAAAAAAAAAACATAAAAAAAATCTTACCAACCCCAAACTTTAACATGGTGGTAAATACATATTGTTTCATTTTAACTGGGGGAAAAACAAAACTAAATGGAAGACAAAAATGCAAGTAGCCATGTAAACATGCAGAATTAGGAGAGCAAAATAAAAAAGACTTTAACCTTAAAAAGGGAGGAGAAAACACCTCCCATGTTGTCGTTTAAGGCTGTGCAGCCATTCAGACACTCCAGAGAATTGGCACAAATTGGTCAGTCAGTAGATTTGATGTGCGATGTAAAATCTGGAGCCACTGATGTAATTTACATCGACAGACTTTTGACTCACTTTGCCTGAAAGGCGTTGTTTGTGCCACGATGGTCCAGGTCATGGCAGAAACACCCAACCATAAGCGCAAGAGTCTCGGTGTCTGTCAGCACCTCCTGGAACCCAGCAGTCTGGACCACAACAGAGAACCTACTACTGCAAATCCTCCAATACAGTGATTCAATTATGGCTTGAAAGATCATTATTGATTTAAACTATGTGCTTTTACAGCTTCTACCTGAGAATATCATTAGAGGGATAGTTCACCCAAAAATGAAAGGCATTTACTGACACTCATGTTCCTCCAAACTCTTATGACTGTCTTTTTCAAAGGTGTTTTCTCTGCCATACAATGACTGTGGATTGGGACAAGGGGTGTGAAGCAAGCAAAACGCACCTTAAAACCATCATAGAAGTAATCTATATGACTCGTGCGTAATATAAAATTCAAACAATAACGGACATAATTAAAGCCGTTATTCACTGAATATATAGCATTCCTTGTGAACATTAAGTATACTTTAGCATACTTTTAAAAGGAGTATTTATCATTGAAATAATATACTTCAAAAGTGAACAAAATGTAACATTTCTGGACATTTATATGTTAATTGCTATTAAATTAAAATGTATTACTGTTTTAATGTATTTATTTATCAAAATGCAATCACATAAAATGTAGAGTTTTTTGTAGGCACTTAATTAGGACTTAAGTACATCTTAATATGCAATTTCATAATGATTTCTACAGTCTTCTGTTTTAAAATATGGCTATAGTATGCTGCTGAATGTACTGACAAGGATTTGTGATAAACTAAAATATGCTTTATTGCCATTTCTATTGAAACTTGCTTGTCATGCAATTAAATATATTTAAATTAGTGCTGACAAATGATTAATCACGATTAATCGCATCCAAAAAAAAATTGTTTGCATAATATATGTGTGTGTCTTGAGTATATTTATTATGCATATAAAAATACACACACATGCATGTGTATATTTAAGAAAAATATGCTACGTTTATATATATATTAAATGTTTATATATTATATAAATTATATGAATATAAATATATACACGTAAATACATATTACGTAAATATATATTTTCTAAATATATGCTGTATGTGTGTGTGTCTTTATATATACACATAATAAATATACACAATACACAAACATATATTATGCAAACAAAAACATTTTGGGGATGTGATTAATCGCGATTAATCGTTTGACAGCACTAATTTAAATATATTAGTAATTATTACACATTTGTAATGATTATGTTGCAATTTAGTACATTTAAAATACATCAACTTTAAATGTAATATTGAATGACAAACCACAGTTAAAATGATAATGAAGTACATTTCAATTACATTAAAATAAGTGTACCTCTTTTCAAGCCTGTCAAAAGATTTTTAAGATATGATGATTTAAAAAGCACAAATCACTTATTACATCATCTTCAAGGACGGTTTAAAAAAATACTTTTAGGATTTGAAGTAAATAACAAGCTCACATTCAATATACTCTAATTATCACATTCCTTTTTCACAAGGGTTGAAAGTCTTATTTGACCATTCACTTTCATTGTACAGAAAAGAGCAGCTTAATTACACATTCTACTATTTTTGTGTTCCACAGAAGAAGGTTTCGACTAAATCACTAAGGGTGAATAAATTATGACTTTTCATTTATGAGTGAACTATCAAATCACATATTTCAGGCCACTTCGATCATCATCTGTGACTTACGGTGATCATAGCAAACATGCACTGCGAGACGTTGAAGGCATGCCTCCAGTTGTGATAGGCTACGGTGCGGTAGTTCTTCCTCACGGTAAGCAGCCAGCGGCACAGCACCTGAGCAGGAAAAAAAGGCACGCTGTAGTAACAACCAACAACATGTTTATTAGATACTGTACCCACTAAATTACTGAAAGAGTTGTTACCTGCAGCAGAAGAACCGCTTCTCAATATTATTAACTCATCGTTATCTTTAGGTCACGTCCCAAACCATTTAAGCTGGCAGTTATTAAGCCTCTTATTAAGAAAGCAAAACTAGATCCTTGTTAACTGGCAAATTACAGGCCCATTTCAAATCTTCCGTTTATATCAAAAACATTTTAATTTTTTTTGTCTGCTCAATTGTGCTTCTTGCAAAAAAAAATGATATCTATGAAGAATTTCAGTCAGGTTTTAGGCTCCACCACAGAACAGAAACTGCTCTTGTTAAAATTACAAATGACTTCTTGCGTCAGACGAAGGCTGCATCTCATTGCTAGTTTTACTTGATCTTTGTGCTGCGTTCGACACTATAGATCATGAAATACTCATAGATCAATTACAAAGCTATAGAGGTATTCAAGGGCAGGCTCTAAGATGGTTTAGATCCTACCTGTCCGATTGCTACCACTTTGTTTATTTAAACAGGGAGGCATCTCAATTATCACCAGTAAAGTATGGAGTACCACAAGGATCTGTCCTAGGTCCTCTGCTATTTTCAATATACATGTTGCCCCTTGGTAATATTATTAGAAAATACGGGATTAGTTTCCATTGTTATGCTGATGATACTCAACTATATATATCTCAACAAGACCAGCTAACGGAGTGTGTTCAAAATGTAAAAGATTGGATGACCAATAATTCTCCTATTAAATTCAGATAATACAGAGATATTACATATTGGACCAAAACACAGTACATAGAATCTCTTGGATCACAATTTGCAACTAAATGGATGTACTGTTACTTCCTTTACAGTCAAAAATCTGGGTGTTATATTAGACAATAATACTCAAAAACTTATTCAGAGAACCTGTTTCATGCAGGAATGCCAACCTCTAGACTGGAGAATGCAGCTAGGTATCTTCAATAATACAGATAGTACAAAATGCAAGAGTTTTCCATATTACTCATTTTACTCTGCACTGGCTACCTATCATAGTTACAGTATTAAATGATTTAGCTACCTAACTAATATACGCTACAATCTAGAGACTTAACCTTAGCAAAGTCCACTAAAGGAAGAGGCTGCTTTGCGGGGTTCAACGATTGTGATCGCATTCAATAAAGTGCAATATTATGCAAATCTGGAATCTTGAATTGAATTGAATCAGTATTCCACACCTACAGCTCCAAGAACGATTGTATCGTAAAAAGTGCTATACAAATAATCCACACCACAGCTCCAGACCCTCCCCGTGTTCCCGAAACCAGCCTGCAGCACAGTCTCTCCCCAATCCATAACCCAGCGCTCCCTGCTTCACACAGCATACATATGTAAGCAGCATTTCACTCTTCCAGTCAGTATAGGGTTGGCGTTTGGCACCCGCTCTGATGGTGATTGCCTCACCTCATAATCAATTTTGAATTTCTGCACGACACCCAGCTCCAAAAACATCCGCAGGGAGGCAGTGATCATGGCGTCGATGTCCAGAGAAAAGTCATTAAAGTGGAACTCATCGATCCCGAGCTCACTGCTTAGGGGAATCTTAGCAGCCTGAGAGAGGAGAGGGGACAATCTCAGCAAGTCCAGTAGCAAGGCAATTAAACACCAGAGCAGAGCCTGATCCACTGAGGGCTCAAAAAGAAAGAGTATATTACACTCTGCCATTTCAATTATTAATACTTCAACTCTCTCAAGTCTGAGACCCACCATCTATACATTTCTAGGCTGAGCTGTTTTTTACACTTCTATCTCTCTAATGTATGAGTTTAATTTGAATTTTTCATCACATCTCTCTGGAGAAAAGGTTTCTATATGCTACTGATCTGGGAATCTTATACCTTATGCCTTTTATGGATGTGTTATATCACATTTTGTTGTATCACGCTGTAAAGATAATAATGCAGAGGTCATATACAGTGTGTTGCAATGCTGTTGATATTAAATTCAAATGTGCTTTATTGCATGACAGGTGTTACAGCGTATTGCCAAAACATGTGTAATATTTACAACGAATCAGATACTGAATGAATAATTTATTACATTATAAATTATAAAATAGGTAATTAAAGAGAGGTTTACTTTTTGCTATAGTTATAGTTTATTTAAACAGCTTTATTTATATGAAACAGGACATATAATACATGAAATAGCATGTGACAAAAATTTTTTTTTAAATTAACATATATCTTAAAAAATCTATATTTTTTGTAGTAATTTACTTGAAATATAGTATACCATTCAAGTGTCTTATACTCACCAAAGTTGTATTTATTTGAAAATACAGAGTAAAGTCAAATAAAATGATACATTAAAATAGTAATATTGTGAAATATTATTACAATTAAAAAAAGTTATCTATTTTAATATATCTTAAAATATAATTTATTTCTGTGATGACAAAGCTGATTTTTTTTTAGCATCATTACTCGAGTCTTCAGTGTCACACGACCCTTCAGAAATCATTGTTTTATGCTGATTTGGTGCTCAAGAAACATTTCTGATTATTAATAATGTTGAAAACAGTTGTGCTGCTTAATATTTTTATGGAATCTGTGATACATTTTTTAAAGATTCTTTGATTTACAGAAAGTTCAAAAGAACAGCATTTATTTGAAATAGTATTTTAGTCATTTCTGAATAATACAAAAAATAACTGTACTGACACATCATTTTTGAACAGTATAGTAAATAGACCAGTGGTCAATAATGTTTCAATATCTAAAACTTCACATATAAATAATGAATTTAAAACATTAGTATATTTTCAGTGCTGAGGAATCTAGTTTGTATGGACTTAAATTGCATATTTTAATCTTACCTTCAGTCGATCAACCTCTGCCTTGGAGCATGTAGCATGATAAGACAGCATCTGGAAAAGACAGAAACCACAATACACTATGCACACTTATGTAACCATACCACGCATGCACAATAAATTATCTCTACTGCTCTGACAGATATATATGCAGGCAAAAAATATAGCTTTTATGTTAATGAGCAGTTTAAAACATAAAAAGTAATACCAATAAGAGATATTACTCACATCTAGAGCCACAGACTGCTTGGCCCAAGTCTTTTTAACCTGGTTATACATCATTGTGTTGTTAATGCCCAGACCACAGAAAATAACAAATGCCTGTGAGGAACAACGGAAATGAAAATTACTCATGCGTATGATTTATGACAGCATCAGTAATGTAAATAAGTATGCAAGGCTCTAATTCACGTATAAAATATTGACTGGCCATTTTATTCCAACATCAAATATTTGAATAAAGTCAGACCTCAAATAACCTTTGATCTGCATCATTAAATGTCTTCCTGTCCAAGCGATTCAGAATCTGGGCAACGCCTAATGAAAGTAAGACATTATTTTAGTTGTTGCTTTTGTGGTGTTTGTATGTAAGCAGTTAAGCACTTGTGTGGGGAAACTCACCAATAATCTGATGTGTCCGATTCCAGATGGGGACGCATAAAACTGATCTGATATGAAAACCAGAAGCCTGGTCCGCCTGAGTAGGAAACACAATGCTTGTATGATACGTGTGTGTGTGTGTGTGTGTGTGTGTGTGTGTGTGTGTGTGTGTGTGTGTGTGTGTGTGTGTGTGTGTGTGTGTGTGTGTGTGTGTGTGTGTGTGTGTGTGTGTGTGTGTGTGTGTGTGTGTGTGTGTGTGTGTGTGTGTGTGTGTGTGTGTGTGTGTGTGTGTGTGTGTGTGTGTGTTTGAGTACACTTGGGTTCATATACATGCTTAAAGGTGCTTACACTCTTGTGAAAAAAGAAGTGCACTTAATTGTATTGAACATGTACTTTTAGTGTACTTTAAAAAATTGTCTCTATGTCTCTATTTTATCTATTTTTTAGCTCTATTTTTAAAAAACTGTACTTGCAGATAACATTATTTTGATTAAAAAAAATGCCACTGAAGTGTTCTTAAAGAAAGTGCACTTTTATGACTATGGTTCCTTAACACACAAGAGTGCACTTTAAAATACACTTCACAACATTGTTTTAATAATCTTTTGTCATTATTCTTTAAAGAAGTACATTTATTTTGATGCACTGACTAATATACGTATGCACATGTAAACTACTTGATATATTTAAAAAGTTTCAATAGACATACATTTACGTTTTACTTTACCATAAATGCTTGCCAGTATATTTGGCAGTACACTAATCAATTAGACAATTAAAGCTATTTAAAGTAATTATGAAATTACATATAAATATGTACTTTAGTCCTACTGAAGTGGGTAAAAAAAGCACTCTTAAGTTCAACTAATTGTATTTAATATTAATTGTATACTATAATACATGTGCATTTAATTGTAATGCAAAACATTACAGTCAGTCTACACTTAAGTATATAATTTGAAAGCATATTTTTCCATAATAAGTACGCTTTTAAGTATGCTTAAGTGTACTTCTTTTTCACAAGGGTTGCTGCTAGCATGCTAGTTTAGGCTCAACTGGCACCATGTGAGAGACGTGGGCTTGGAATCATACTTTGGTTTGGGCCAAGTGATCAAGATGAACATGAAAGTGGTCTGTGAGGGTATGTTCTGCTCACCTCAGCATCAAAGCGGGGATCCTGACAGACGTCACTGATGTTAACAGGCAGCCCGGTTGAAGCTACCAACTCAGCAATGCTGTTATTGATCAGCCAGTCCGAGCAAGACACCTTCTCCATGCTGACTTTGTCAAATGCACACATGCACACGAACACACATACTGAGCATGGTATACATTAGCTGACATCCCGCTTTTGTTACATATGCTAAAAAAATAAAATGTAGCAGTTTGTCATAGTTATAGTCCTGATATTCTCACCTGATGTCATGATCAACGCTGCACAGTGGAGACATGAGCTCAAACGTCTGGGAGAACTTTACCACCTATGAACACAGGGAGAGAACAACTAGGTTTTGATATTTTCAGAAGAAAATAGTGTGTTTGCTGTAAAACACTTGCTGTAAAGCAATGCAAGGGTCATTTCAGGGTGTTCACGGTGCCCTCTACTGGACAACTATGCACAAAATATAAGTCACCTGCAAAGAAAAAGCACAGACTGTTTTTTATAAAGTCTAGCTATATAGAGCACTACATTGATGACATATTGTGTAGGCCAAAGCAGAAATTGATATCACCCAGATTCCCTTGACAAAAAGTCCAATAGGATTTTTCCATTGGCTTTTGAGTTTTTGAGGAATAAACTATATGACCAACACAAGCTTAAAATTCTTACATGTTTAGTACATCATGATAATCTTCAAAGATGAAGACAACTGTTATGAATTTTGAACCCTAAATAAAATCACCAGAAGTTAAAAGCTAAACGGCTATAAACAAATTACACTCACATGACTTTAAAATCACAATCACTAAGCTTAACAACTATTTCAGTCTTTATATTTAAAAAAAAAAATAAAATAAATTGAGATAGAATAGTTTGCAGGAGCGTGATTATAAATACAATGAGGCTGTAAAAGTGGACTAGTGCGTAGATGGGTCTTCCTGTTCAGCGTAATGACGTTTAATGTCCTCAACAACCTCTTTATTCCAATTTAGATACTTGTTAGAAACCACCTTTTTAAAAAGCTTTTAAAAAATCACAAAGTGGTATAACTGATGTATTTTATGTCATACATTAAATCATCAAAATATCTTAAAGGTTTAGTTTGCCCAAAAATGAAGATTCTGTCATTAATTACTCACCCTCATGTCGTTCCAAACCTGTAAGACCTTCGTTCATCTTCAACACAAATATAGATTTTTGATGAAATCCAACCTGACCCTGCATAGACAGCAACACAACTACCACGATCAAGGCCCAGGAAGGTAGTAAGGATATTGTTAAAATAGTCAATGGAACATCAGTGGTTCAACCGTAATGCTATGAAGCTACGAGAACACTTTTTTTGTGGGTCAGTCTTCGACGTGTGTTCACAAGAGCACCACGACGCATGAGTGTGCATTTCTCTGCTTGTAGACAGGTTTGGAATGACACGAAGGGTGAGAAATTATTGACAGAATTTTCCTTTTTGGGTGAACTTTCCCTTTAAACCTTTGATAACTAAACCAAAAATGTATTAAAAAAACGTACTGCCTGCAGGACAATGCTAACTAACCTATTACTGTGTTTAAATAAAGACTAATGTAAAAGCCAATGAGAGGATGCCCAGCTGAATTAGTTAAGAATGGTGGAAGGTGGAAAGGATGGAGAAAGATAGAAAACAAAATCGTGCCAGAAAAGAGAAAAGGGGGGCTAAAACGCGATCTCACAGGAGAGTGGATGTCTTCTAGCAGAAGCACCGAGCAGCGCTCACACTGCAGCAATGTCAGCGCACGCTGCATGATCTTTCTCACGATCTTCTCCAGGTCCGTCTGCTCCTCAAACAGATCATTCACCACCTCCAGCAGAGCCTTGAGGAACAACAGCAACAGATCGAAATGTATTCAGATAACACAGGCCTTCAAGGCAGATTATTAAGTATTTTAAACCTTGAGACCAGAGGATTGTAAACAAGCTTACAAAATCAAGCAACACACTGTCTGAGACGGCTAGAAGTCTAGAGGCAGATTTTGAATCAGTCTGAAAAACTGAGTTTTATTCAGCAACATTTCTGCAGGTCTTGACTCACCCTGCTCCTCTCATACTCCTTGCGGGATTCGGAGAAGAGTTTGGCGTTGGAGATCGATATTCCACAGAATGGTAGATACATCTGAAGCACCTGTAGAGAGAAGTGTGATGCTTTCAAAGCTTTAGTCTGATTGATGCATTATGGTGAAGTATTGAGAGGACAAAAAACAACAGCAGAAGAACTGGAGGCATCACATCAGTTCATCGGTTTATTTCTAGGGCATTTATAACAGCACAGCCTGTGTATCTGCTTTCAGTGCTGCCTGGCATAAATAATTCTAAAGATAAATTCTGTGCTATTAATTACTGTTTTGAATCAGCGATGAAAGTGAAGGGCTGAGATGTGCCCAGAGACTGCAGTACTGGATCTGCTGCACTGATATGAAAGAGTTGATTCAGAGGTATGGCATGCACATGTGCTGATTTAGCCAATGACAAAGATGACCTCTTTTCTGAGAACAATTTTGAGCAGGCAAATTCCAAATGGTGGTTTTGCACCCTTGACCGGCATGGGACGTCATTTTTAGGGGCATTGCAAAAGAAAGTGAACAACTGAATCCCTTCATGAAGGACCCTTTCACAAAGGGCATGCACAATGTTCACTTCAAGGAATTTGATCATTTATGGTCATGTGACCCAGGGTAGCGAGTCCTTGCGATTCGTTTTAAAGCTAGATCATTAAAGAATTCGAGTTAACATGTAAACAGAATAATTCTAGTTGTTTTATTTTGTTGCAAAACATTACACATATTTTCGTCATGCATTTCATATGAAGTTTAAATAAGTTTAAGAAATGTGTTTAATAGATACGTGACTACCTGCAGGGTCTTTAATATTTTTATAAATTAAAGAGGGAAAACACACCATATATAAAATATTTTAAGAAGTCATTATAAAATGTATATAAATTTGCATCGCTTATATTAACAGCAATAATAAAAATGTCTGGTGCACTGCGATGACCGGCAATAGTTACATAAAGGGCTATTTCTACCTGATTTCACCCATAAAATATAGTTTTGTTAGTATAAATTACCGTATTTAGGTTGATTTATTAATATTAAATAATATTCCAGACTTAAAACCAATTAATTGAGATATTTCTGTTTTTAGGTGACCATTTTTTTCAGGGTAAGAACAGCTAATGGGTTGATGGACGCTGCATTACATTGCACCGGAAAAAAATAGCTGCCTAAAATATGTGCTTCATGTGGAAACACCTAAATTAATACATTTTATTTAAATAAAAAATTTATTTAACATAACTGAATCAACCTAAACAAAGCAGGTTACGCCAACAAAAATAAATTTAAGGGTAAGATCCTGTAAATATAGCTCTTTAACGTAACAATTGCTGCTCTTTTTACAGTACCATTCCAGTTGAAGATAAAGTCTAAATGACAGTTTTTTAATGCTCCCCTCACCAAGTGCACTTCAAACAGCTTCATGCTCCCTCCAAAGTCACCACTTCAAGGGTTCTGCCCTTTGGAGCGAGTAGGGCATAGGGATTCGCTCTTCCAGATGTAATTTTCCCAATATCAGTTAGATTTGATATATGCAGTAACTCAATAAATGTGCAAAATGACCACAGGGCTTCAGCTGGTTATGCTCCTGTTTCTAAGCTTATGAATAAAGAATACATCTTCAAATATGAATAACTCATTTTCTAAATCTAGAACTACTTGTACTCCAGCATAGAAGGATATTCGCCAAGGTGCTAATTCATTGATCTCTTTTGATTTAGCACAGCAATTACATTCACACTCTAGAGTTTCATTACCAGTTAAAGTTTGGGCAATACAGTAATAGGCATCTGGAGAATGTGATAGATAGGCTATAAATCCACTGGCTGGAGCAGATGCTTTAGAATATAATATCAGCATGAAGCCAAGAGAAAAGGAGAACAAAGCTTATGTACCTTCTCATCGTCTTCGGTGAATGGAGTTCCGCTGGGGTTCTTGTTGATGGCCTGCACTACACCGATGACTTCACCGTCACTGTTGCTTATGGCCATGCACAGAATGGACTGAG
This sequence comes from Ptychobarbus kaznakovi, assembly GCA_027422405.1. NCBI lineage: Eukaryota > Metazoa > Chordata > Actinopteri > Cypriniformes > Cyprinidae > Ptychobarbus > Ptychobarbus kaznakovi. Next base: position 10,419,859 of record CM049803.1, on the reverse strand, counting down.
TCTTATAGCCCGTCAGCTTGTCGATTTCATCACTGAACCGATGGTCCTACACAGTACAAAGGAGGCACAACAATGTGGCTGGATGTAAAAAATAAACATGCATTCATTATGACAAGTTATTGCACTGAAAAAAAAAATTAATTGCAATCAATTTATTTTAGCTATATTTAAATAAACTCATTTAGTTGACTAACTTTTAACAAAATGTATTTAAATGCTGCTCAAATAATTTGATTGCAACCACTTACCTTAAAAAAATTAGAAAATTCAATGAATCTTTTTTTTTCAGTAAGTATTGTTATAGAAAATAATTGTTTAGAGATAATAATTAGATAATGTAATACAGTAGATCATAATTGCAAAATAAAATCTGTTGATAATTGGGTTGTTTTGATTTATTTTGTATTTCATTTATGTAATTACAAAAGACTACTTTTTTTGCGCATCAATCGCAAATCCACTTATGTACTTTACCTCATTCAAAACTAACTCAAGATGATTTGGAAAAAAAGCATGGTAACTCTTTGTTTTACGGTGTCCTTGTTACACGTTACCTGTATTTATAGCAATATCAGTACATTTTGCATAAATACATGCCACTAACCCTAAACCAAATCTAATTTCAAGCCTATATTAAGTACACGTTGTTATTTAATAGTAATCATTACACTGTATCAAGGACACATTAAAAAGTGTAACCAAAAAAATGCTAATTCTTCCAACTTCACAATGGGGAATGGGAAAAACTACATGAAAATGTATTTGTAGTTGTTGCATTTCAGATTAATCTTGTAGCATATTACATCACTTTTGGGGACAAACTGCATTCATTGCTATCAAAAGCATAAAATTCCAACTCAGTGATAGTGGCACATTTATTGCACTGCATCAATGGATCTCCTCTGACCACAGTGTGCTAGGGAAGGCTTGCCTGTGGCCATGATATAATGATGTGTACGCACGACTGGTAGTCTGTATCTGAAGATGGGGAAACAGCCAACACTGTAATCGAGATATCTTCACATGAGGAATGTTAAGTTCTTGAACCTTTTGACATAATCAAAATAATCAGACAGCGACTCAAAGCCTTGGCAGCAAAAACTGTAGAAATCACAAATCTTTAAAGACACATCTATTGTATCCTCCATACTAAAGTGTAATATTTTTTCCATAGCTGTTGGGTAAACAAGAGAGCAAGCTAAGCAACTGAATATAATGGAGGTAGATTTTACTTGAAATACTGAAGTTGGGGCTAGCTGTTATGTGTCTTTTAAATGTTATGTGTTGGCCAAAACAGTGATTTTAGATTTATGTGTCAACTCTCAAAATGTTGCTGTTTCATGAATAGTTTTATTTCATAATTATTTTACTCTTTAAATGTAGCTAAAAGTCTATAATAGACTTCCCATGTGTAATAACGGGGAAAATGTTAAATAGTTATAATTATTTTATTTTATTTTTTGTAGCCAAGACCTACTGTTATGCCTACGTTATTTCATTATTTGCTAAAACAAACCTTTACCTGAGAAATAGTCACCGGAGAACAACTTGTGACAACTAGCCCCGGGCTCCCCAATGACTTTATTTTTTATGTACACTGCATATACGTCCATATAAGTCAATGTTTGTCTTGCTCGACGTAAATTATAACTAGAGTTAGCCAATTGTCAGTTATGCAAATGAAAAATAAATACACTTAGGGTTTGGTGATTTGTGATGTAAATACATAATAGTCGTACAAAATAACAGTTTTAGTCCAGCTTTTTTTTGCGTACCGATCGAAACTGACCACTCAACTGTTGTTATATGGTTACCTCTGGCGAAAGCGAACTTATTTAGTGTATATTTGGCGACAGGTAAAAATACGCACCACTAACTTGTAATCTAATTTGTATAATTCCATAAAGTTCAAAATCCCTTGTGAAAATGATATGCTTTTAAAAATAACTCTTAACCTTTTGCTTCGGCGTCCTTTGGGTTAAAACACAAACCTCTTATAATAATTCGCAACCCATGACTGTGTAATTGTCAGTATTATTATTAGTTGCAGTTCTACCTCGTATGCGTTCGGGATGTTGACGGTTTCACCGTGTTCTGCTACATAACCTATGATGCCTTTACCCCACGGAACCTGCACCTCGCTTGAGTACAGAGTGCTTGAAGAGGGTCGCACCGTCGTACCCGAGTGCACATCAAAAAACTTGGACACCAGTGTCCTCTTATGAGACGGTCCCTCCACTAGGAAAAGCGAACACCTGTCTGCGTTTACCATGATGCACACATTGATAAGAATCTTGTAGCTGAGGTTCGTCATGTCAAGTTCGTTAGAAATGTCCTTAACGAGCTCGAGGAAGAACTCCCTCTCGTTGGACTCTTTGAGTCTGTATTTGTAGTCAGTGGCGCTGGAGGCATACTGAGGCACGTTCACCCGGGACTCGAGCAGCGAGCTCAAGATGTGCGCCGTGGTCGGCGGTAACGAGCTGGCTTTCCGCAGCAGCGCGCGCCGTCGCATACTCGACTGGGACTCGTGCGCCGTGAGACTGACGTGCTCGTCGTAGGTCCGGTGCGCCGTCATCGCTTTGGAGCGGGCGAAGTTCCTGCGGAGCTCCATGTGGGACGATCTGCGCTTCAGTCCGTCGGGGTTCGTGGGCCAGAAGGGATCCCTCGCGACCCCGCGTTTCTCCTCCGCTGGAGAGGTTTTGGACGGCGGATGCTCTTTGGGCCACCTGCTCAGTGTGTCACATTTTCCCTTCCTGGCGAGATATTCCTCAAAAAGCTCTGGATGGCAATCCAAAAATGCCTCCACGTCGGAAAAATCAAAAGTTGTCATGTCGACACAGCCAAAGTGTTGTGGAGTCCTCTACAGTAACGCTCAGCTCACTGTACCGCTTCACACACTTCACACGTCCATCTGCCATTCACATATCACTGTTCTCCAGCCTTCCTACACAGTCTTTTATCAGGCTCGTGGAGATGAACAGTGAAATAAAGAATTAAATATGACTGATGCGCGATGACGTTCAAGTATAATAAGCCATTTGTTCAAGCGGTTGGCATGTAAGACGCAGATTTCCTCTGTGAGGGACCTAAATAAACATGAAAGCAAACGAATAGGTGTCTGTTCAGTGTGCCTGCGACTGAAAATGGATGTTTCTTTTTGTGTGTCTAGTGGAAGTTTAATGAATCTGTTTTTGTTTCGTGAAAGTCTTTTTATACGCGCGCGTGTGTGTGAGACAGACAAATAGAGAGAGAGAGAGAGAGAGAGAGATTATGTTCTAATACCTTCCTTTATTAAACGCTTTTGAAGTAGCCCCAGTCTGAAAATAATGGTTACTTTCATTTGTCATTAAAAGTCTATCCATAATAAGTATATTCCAACAGGATGAATAGCCCATTATTTCTGTTTGCACAGTCATTATGAATTTAACATTACAAAAGCCGTGTCAATTTAAATGTGTATTGCTTTATTGTTGCTGAATGGAAATTTCTCTTGGACTCTATGTTGCTGTACATATACACATAACACAAGACATCCTCACACATCTTCAAATCATTAAGTCAATAAGAGCAGTGAATATTAATACCGTTTGTCAGATCCAAAGCGACTTGAGTTCATGGGTTCACTGGAAATCACACCCATGGTCTTGGCATTGCTCTACTGTTTGAACTACAGGAACACTGAAAAACCATTACAAAAATAAATGCAAACATCTCAAAACAATATTTGCCATAAAATAATACATTCCAGAACAGTATATGGACCATTCAAATAACTTTACACAAAATAAATAGGGTGAACTATGGAGCAGTTTTTTGTACATTTGCAATTAAGCACTGATAAAAGTATTTTATTTATTTATTTATCTTAGCAAAAGTGGCAGCTTAAATAATACAATATCACATTTAGGCCCGGTTTCACAGACAGGGCTTAGACTAAGCCAGGATTAGGCCAAAGTTCAATTAGGACATTTAAGTAATTTCTATAAACATGCTTAGAAAAATAAAAATTACTGGGGTGCATCTTGAGACAAAACAAAGGCACTGATATATTTTAAGATCAGTCAGTGCAAGTTTATTTCAGTTGAAACAGCCAAGACTTAGATTTTAGTCTAGGACTAAGCCTTGTCTGTGAAAATCTGAAAATTATGTCAGCTTAAAATGTTTTTGGAACACAGTGGCTGGTTTATCTAACAGCCCTAACCCTTTGATCAGTTGAACAGTTTAAAAAAAGTGCCCCACATGGCCTAAAACAGTGCTTAAAACTGTTTTGATGTATATCTGCAATAATTGACCATGAAATCAGCTTTTAAAACCATCATAATTGGTTTATTTTAATTTGATTGTTCTCTATGATGATGCCAAAGAAAAACATTTTCAGGATGACAAAGACCCCCTGTGCATATATAAATGAGTATATGAGGTTATTTCTCATCTGTTTTAGTTAACGGTTCATCATCACACGTCTTCTCCTTCTATACTAGTCATTTCCCTCACTCACTGACGCACATAGACCTTCACTTCTCCTGTGCTTGTTCAGCTTCTTTTATTCAAACTGAAATCTTTCTGACATTGTTGTTTCTATGCTGTTAAGACAAAGAATGCAACTGTGAACTGGCTCTGCTTTGAGATAATATATCTCCTCAGCTTTAACTCTAGCAATTTCTGTGATCTTCCCAGAGACAGTTATATGTTTTAATTAACATTTTAATATTTTATCCTGTGTAATACGGGTCTTCAATAAGCAATTGAATCAGATTCTGGGATTGTAGCTTACAAATGCAACAAATTAGCCAGGAGGTGTTTGCTTACACTCCAGTAAAGAACCTCCATTGTGTTCCTCTGAGCTTGATAGGTTAATCACTTAAGCGCATTTAAATGGTTGCTGGTGTGCGTTTTAGCCTATACCTGTTGATGTTCATTAGTAAGATAAGGCACTGTTGTAGCCTTGAAGTTTAAAGCAGCCTCTGATGGCCTGCAGCAGTATATTCTGACACAGGCTAATGAAACCTGTTCTCCATATTGAATATTAACAAGCAACCAAGGGAGCTGGATCACCGCACTACATTCATAATACAACAGTAGGAGATGTAATACAGCAACCCCTCTGAATAGAAGGGCGGTAATTGGTCACTGAACTTAAGTTTGGCATGTGTGCTAAATCCCAGCTTTTCTCGAAACCTTTGACAAGGTCCCTGGAGGATCCCAATTAAAGGTGTAATACTGAATATATTGCTCAGCATAGACTTATAAATAAGCCCGGTCAGTGTAAGTGCTTGGCAAGCAGTTGGCGGTGCATCTGGACAGGGTCTGGTCTATTGATCGGTGTGTTCACGTTTTGATTGAACACCACAGGGCAAATATTCAAGCAAAGACAGTGAATGGGAGTTTTTCATGAGGTGTGTACATTTTCAAAAACAACAGGGTAGGTTAAATGTACGTTTAATGTAGTGTATGATACGGGATGTAATGAGATGATGTTCATATAAGACTAAACTGTGGAAGTGAAGAGTTTCAGAACCATGGACAGCTCTCCTGCTGTTTGAAATCGAGAACAATGATGATGAGATATTCACTGGATTACATTTAGAAAACTAAAGGAAATATCAAACAAGCACACAAGCCTTTCAAAATAATTTTCTAGCATTAAAGCTAACTGAATAAACAATGGAGCTTCTACTTTTCATTATGATGTCAAAAAGCAATATGTGACTGTAGTGCACAGGTCTGCATTCTTTTTTAATCACCCGAAACACAAAAATGAATTAAGCTGACTGTTTTTCAAGAGTAAGGATAAGATTCACTCTTATTTCTGCTGATTTTACAATGGATGGAAAATTAAGGAGAGAGCAATGCAATGTTTTTTTATATATATCCTAGCAGAATATTTGAGTGTCTTGAGTACAGGCAAATGTAAAATAACTATAGTGAGCAGAGCTGCATCCATTCCTTTAGTTTATTAACTATGTAAATAAACTTTGTTTGAATATGCTTAAAAATGATGACATAAAATTTTTATTGCTGGAATCTTAAAGCAATAGTTCACCCAAAAAAAAAATAGAACAATTTGTTGAAGTTTTAGTCATATGCGCACCCATAAAATCTAGGAGTGTGTTTCTAATGACAAGACATTAATTGATGGACTGAAATCATTTGGATTATTTGTGGATTATTGTGATGTTTTTATGAGCTGTTTGGACTCTCATTCTGACGGCACCCATACACTGCAGAGGATCCATTGGTGAGCAAGTGATGGAATGCTCCATTTCTCCAAATCTGTTTTGATGAAGAAACAAACTCATTTACATGTTCAATATTCATCATCAATATTTGTGAATACAAGCCTAAACTAATTAATATAAATCATTGTACCTATTCAGATGATTTGAATTGGAGAGCTGGTTTCATTTGTGTTACTTATTTATGTCTTTATGAACTTTTTGAAGCTTGACAATTTTTGTTGCGAGGACATGTATGAACAAAAACAATGAGAAAATATTTAAAATGATTGCATTTATGTTCCAAAGATGAATGGATATCTTTCGGTTTTGAATGACATGAGTGTGAGTAAATGGTGAAATATTTCACAACCCATCTGAACATTCCTATATGTGTAAACTACTTGACTTTTCCATAGTTTCCAGAGTTAACTGCTGAAACCAGAGATGGTTTTACACTCACTGCGGTAGCCTAGATCTGTGTTTCTCTGATAGCCTGCTCTGGTTTCAGCCTATCTATTGAATTCAAGCACTGAACTTTCTGCCCTCAGAGGGCCAGCCGCAGCAGACTTTACATTCAGAGCTTTGATTGCTCTCTGGGGGCTATTGATTTCTTGCATTATTCATTAGGAATACATTTACTTTTGAATTTACATAATTAGCTTTGAGTGTAACAGTTAAAACCTACCGACGGGAACTGACATCAGCCTAATTTGTTCAAAGACGACTTTTGCAGTATATTTGGAATTTATAAGTGAGTTTAAGGGCTTAGCAGTTGGATTAAGTGCAATCTGTCAGCGAGGCGGGTCTAATGAGCATCTCGCATCACCAAATCCCTTAAACACAACAAAGGCCGCAGCTGAGCTTCCATGGTGATGGTGTTCAAAATTGGATAAGGTGTCACTCTGTGGTTTCATGTGGCTGTTTTTAGATTCAATACTTTGAACAGTGAAGGGATCCAAGCCTACGGTAGCAGTCACGATTTGCCTTGGTGGTGTCCACCTGCCCAGCACTCGCAGTCCTTTGATCCTCCAGAACCAGGCTCAAACCCTTCAGCTTCAACTAGAGCACTGGTCAGGAAAGCATGAAAGAAGAAAACTGCCCTTCTCTACTCCGACTCCCTCCGATCGTGAGGCAACCGTTAAGCATCACTGGACTCTATATTCCAAGGTGAGAATATTATATTAGACTGCATTTAAAATTTAGTCCTATATGCCTTTCCTTTTGTTGCCATGTTTAAGTGCATGAAGCATAAAGAAATGATGTGATGTGACCTAAACTCTTATTGATTTTCAATTTTACACAAGGGACAACAGGGTTCACTCAAAGAGAAATCATGAAGAGCTAAGCCAGCAGGCTTATGAAAAGATGACTTCAAGTTCCCAGAACGAATATATCCCTGCAGTCATTAAGGGACATCGACACTTTGGATTTGGAGGATCAGTGTTGCCTGAGTAAGCACTGCAAAATTGTAAGACATATCTGACATGTATGTATATATATATATATATATATATATAATACTGTATATATAGTGAGGGAAAAAAATATTTGATCCCCAGCTGATTTTGCACGTTTGCCCACTGACAAAGAAATGATCAGTTTATAATTTTAATGGTAGGTTTATTTTAACAGTGAGAGACAGAATAACAACAAAAATCCAGAAAAATACATTTCAGCTCCCAGGTGTCTTTTATACAGGTAAGGAGCTGAGATTAGGAGCACTCTCTTAAAGGGTTTGTTACCTGCATAAAAGACAATCTGTCCACAGAATCAATCAATCAATCAGATTCCAAACTCTCCACCATGGCCAAGACCAAAGAGCTGTCCAAGAATGTCAGGGACAAGATTGTAGACCTACACAAGGCTGGAATGGGCTACAAGACCATCACCAAGTAACTTGGTGAGAAGGTGACAACAGTTGGTACGATAATTTGCAAATGGAAGAAACACAAAATAACAGTCAATCTCCCTCGGACTGAGGCTCCATGCAAGATCTCACCTCGTGGAGTTTCAATGATCATGAGAACGGTGAGGAATCAGCCCAGAACTACACGGGAGGATCTTGTCAATGATCTCAAGGCAGCTGGGACCATAGTCACCAAGAAAACAATTGGTAACACACTACGCCGTGAAGGACTGAAATCCTGCAGCGCCCGCAAGGTCCCCCTGCTCAAGAAAGCACATGTACAGGCCCGTCTGAAGTTTGCCAATGATTCAGAGGAGAACTGGGTGAAAGTGTTGTGGTCAGATGAGACCAAAATTCAGCTCTTTGGCATCAACTCAACTCGCCGTGTTTGGTGGAGGAGGAATGCTGCCTGTGACCATCCACACCATCAAACGTGGAGGTGGAAACATTATGCTTTGGGGATGTTTTTCTTCTAATGGGACAGGACAACTGCACCACATCAAAGAGACAATGAACGGGGTCATGATCCGTCAGGGCCAGGTCATTGAAGCCAGCCAGGGCAATTGAAAATGGGTCGTGGATGGGTATTCCAGCATGACAATGACCCAAAACACATGGCCAAGGCAACAAAGGAGTGGCTCAAGAAGAAACACATTAAGGTCCTGGAGTGGCCTAGTGAGTGGTCAAAAATAAAAAATCAGCAGGGGATCAAATATTTTTTCCCTCATTGTATATATTATATATATAAATAAATATACCCATCTTGAGTGTTTGCTGCTAAAAAGCTCATTTTTAATTTCATCTGACCATAGAAGCCAGTCTCATTTGAAGTTCCAGTTGTGTCTGATAACTGAATATGCTGGAGTTTGTTTTTGGATGAGCTAAGATAATTTTTCTTGAAATCCTCCCAAACAACATGTGCTGATGTGGTGTAGGTGCTGTTTGACAATTTTTTTAAAGGTTTTCTGACCCCGAGACTCAACTATTTTCTGCAATTCTTCAGCTGTGGTCCTTGGAGAGTCTTTAGCCACTCAAACTCTCCTCCTCACCGTGCATTAGGACGACATAGACACACGTCCTCTTCCAGGCAGTTTCATAACATTTTCTGTTGATTGGAAATTCTCAATTATTGCCCTGATGGTGGAAATGGGAATTTTCACTGCTCTAGCTCTTTTCTTAAAGCACTTCACTAACTTGTGAAGCTCAATTATCTTTTGCTGCTCATCAGAAATATATTCTTTGGTTTTTCTCATTGTGATGGATTATTAAGGGAATTTGGGTTTTGTTTTCCCTCCTATTTATATTTCTGTGAAACAGGAAGTCATGGCTGGATAATTTCATGTTCATAATCACCCTGGAGTGCTCAAAATTGTGAATATGAATGGGAATACACTTCAGAGATATTTTACTCATAAGAATTTCTAGGGGTGCCAATAATTGTGTCCAACGTGTATTTGAGAAAAACATTTATTTCATAATGAGATTTTCCCTTATTTTCATTTTTTTTAGTTCAGCGAAGGGTTAGATTTTTGTGATTTAAAAAAAAAAAAGATCAAAGGGATTAATAATGCAGGTTTATTTTTTGAGCCTTCTTTGATCATATTTACCAAGGGTGCCAATAATTCTGACCACGACTGTGTAAAACATTTAAATTTGTATGTACTTATTATTTGTTAATTTAATTAATTTAAATGTTTAATTAATTAATTAAAGACATGTAAATTAATATATTTAAGATATTTTGTATATGAATTAGCACTCTTCAGAAACCCTCCACCTTCCCCAGCTCCACCTGTATAGATCTGCTATGGGGTAATATCATGTATATGGGGGCTATTTAATATGTTATATTTGCAGAAGCAGTATTTCTTACAGAAGCAGCGTAGCAGATATATTCTGCCAAGACCAAACACATTAACATTGTCATATACATTACCATGCCAATCCCTCCGAGAGTTGTCATGACAGAAATATATATGTACATAATTACAATATAATTATATTATTTTAAAAATTAAATATTTAAAATATTTTAATAAATGTAATGTTTTATTTATATGTATTCATATATTTTAAGTTAGTTTTTACATTATAAACATTTAATTTGTTTTATTAAACTGCTTTGAAGAAAGCTGATCGTGTCTGCTAAATGCCTTTTAAAAAATTAAGACTAAGATTTGAATGTGCTCACCTTCAGGTCTGTCATCGTTCAGCAATATTATGACCTCACCCAAACCAAGAGGAGTAATATCCGACTGAATGATCAGCTGTAAGTTCAACATTTTACAGGGTTAATTTCACACATTAATTAAACATTAGATTAATATTACTTTCTTTAGCTACTATTTTATTATTATCATGATTATTATTTTGTTTCAAGGGTCCCCAAACCAACAGACATCGACATAAGGTAAGATTTTTAAATATGTTCATCACTTTTGTAGGCTACACCTTGCATGTTACATGTATTCTTTTCTTTCTTTTTTTCTTTACACTTCTTCTCTTCTCGTCCTCTGCCTTTCATACTGTTAGATAACTGATTGTTCAGTCATGCAGGGTTGGGTCAAGGACAGAGAGAAAGCACAAGCTTTTCCCTGTAAAAATCCTGAGACTTACAATCTGTATCTGTGTGTGTTCTTACAGTAAGAAGATGATTAAAGTCGATATTCCAAGAGAACATCCCTACAGCTCCCACATCTCCCGGTATCCCGCTATATTCCCATCATACCGATCCCCAGTGCAGCCCTCCAGTGCTTCTGCTCCTGTTCTTGTGTGGCGGCATCATCAAAGAACAAAAATATAAACTAAATAAATGCTGAGTAACAAAATAAAATAAAAATGCTTTTTGTGCATTTTGGTATCCAGACAACTCCTTTCACATACATCTCTTTCAAAGACTGAGCAAAGAACTGCCAGTGGTGCCCCCTCTAAAATATAGGTGCGCCTTTGTCCCCTAAATATACACGTCAGTATCGTTATGAATAAAAACATTCTCTGTAGCTCGGTTGGTGCAGATAGTTCACAGATTTCTGAATCTGTCCTTTCATTTTCTATTTAAAAGGTGCCTGAATGACCTTAGCTTCACTGAGAATGGCTTTCTTTTTATTTCTACTTCTGAATCTTTTTTAAACAAGTGAAAAACATGTCTCTCAGCAGAAATGTGTCCTTGAGCGTTTACGCACACATTCTTTCATTCTCCTAGCATCTGCGCCACCTCTGCATACTGAACGCTGAAGAATGACTGCAATCTGTTTTTTAGCCAAGGTTTTTAGAAAATTTCAGAGTGACCTTCTCTGGGCAATCTATCAGACATTTCTTTCTTGTCACTTTATAACTGTTGAAAGATGTCATATTTACACTCTCGGTGAACCATGTCTGCAGTTTTCTTCTTCATACACTATAAAAGGTTTACTTTTGTATTCATCTATCTACTTAATGTTTATCTATATATAATGATTATAACTTTTGGCATGAATAAAGTACACCACGGATAGCCAACCTTATTCCTGGGTGGCTACCATCCTGAATTTGTAGCTCCGTACTAAGTGTACTTTGCTTATTATGCATACATGTGTACGTGAATCGTCAATTTGCCATGAAAGACATCAATATCAATCGGTACATGTACACCTTTATCATTTTAAGGTCAAATTCTAACATACATTTATTTGTTGCAATTTTAAAACACATTTATGCATATGAACACAAGATGGCGCCACAGTAAACGAGCATAATTATTTTATCTTGTAGAGTATTTAAAAAAAGGAAAATGGCATCGTTAAAATGTAATATAGAAATTTACACAATGTAGAGATGCAGTGTAATTGCTATAAAAGTGACATTCCAATATACAAGTTAATTAACAGTGACTTAATTAAGTTAATGAACTTAACATTAAATAATTGAGCAATTTAGAATTTTAGTAATTAACTTAAACTGTCACTAAAATGTTTTAAACAATTTACAGGTATAATAAGCTGTCATTTTCAATGTATTTAAGCTGCCTATGACAACAAATATGTTATGTAGTATCTTAATTTCATTTTCTTAGTCCAACATAAATCATAGTTCACACATGTTTTTCGCACAAAATGCTGAACTGTAACACAAGATAAAATAGAAATCTCAAAACGAGTGCAATGGCGGTGCGTTTTGCTGAAATTAAAGTAAAACGGTCGATTGGACACTTATAAACATGACACCGAAAATCATCACCATCTACTGTCAGAAACGGGAAAAGATCCCATCTGACCAGATGTGTGGATGAAATGTAGAAAGAATTAATAAGCTGGAGGCGTATATCAAATGTAGGGAATAGTTTACAAACTTTATATAATGTACAGATGCAAATTCTGTCTTATTTTGTTAACTGAGAAGGCACGTGGCTCACTTTACTGCGTGTGTGATATTTAGGCCTGCCGTAGGCCTATATGTTTTCCAGTGGAGAGCTGTTCACGCAAGTGGCGGGCTTTGGGGTGTATGAGCCCCGCTTTTATGGATATCTTGTATGTGAGGTTTGTCATGTTAAGTTCATTGACTTGCTGTGGTTTTTGTTAGGAAGTTGTATAAACTTCTTGCACAAAATCACTACACTGAGAACAGTATTCTTTTCATTTCTTCTTCTAAACCTCTTTCAAACAAGTGAAAAGCGTGTCTCACAGTACTATGTGTGTCGGCCCACTGGTTGTCCTTGAGCGTTTGGGTACACACATCCTTTCATTCTAGAGCCTGCGACACCTCTGCATACAGAAAGGTGAAGAATGACGTGCGTTTCAGCCATTGTTGGAGGTTTATAGATAGAGACTGCAATTTTTAAGTGACCTTCTCAGGGCAGTCTATCTAGAATGTTTTTCATGTCACCGGTTACTAAGTAATTTTTCGTAAAAGCTGAAAAATAAAAGTTGTTCTTTGCATATTGTCAGTAAGTCATAACTGCAGTTAGGGTGGCCATACGTCCGGATTTTGGCCGGACAGTCCGGATTTTAAGCCCCCTGTCCGGCGTCCGGCGCAAGCCACTCATTTGTCCTCCTTTTTGAAGTTGCGCTGAATCGGCCTAAAAAAAACCCCACTCTAGAATCTTTAATGGACGCAGCAGCATAGCGTCTAATGCCGTAAGATCTCTGGTCAAACAAATGATTGGCTGAAAGCGGTGTCAAATAAATATCTGATATATCATTGGTTAAAAACGTAAACAAGCCTCCACGTGCTGGCTACGTCATATCATAACGTTAACATGCCGAAACTTCAGACCTCATTTAATCCGGAATGGACAGCCAGGAAAGGGCAGAAATATTGCAGATAAATTAAAATTCAAATTACTTTTATTGACATGTGCCTTGGTGATGAAATTCAGAGCGTGCTCCACTATTTGCTGAGTACACTATACTCAGTCACACAGTTATGACATACTTACAGTTCTACACATTATACACAGTAGTCACATTATTATGTACAATATATACACACCAATATGAGAAGGTGCAACAGATTATTCATATGCAGTGTCGTGGAATCCAGTGATGCAGTTTGTGTTAGTTTGCTGTGTATTGTATTTAATGGGAGTAAGGGTGAATTAATCAAATATAGGCTACACTCAGACGTTTGAGGGCCTGTAGGAGTCCTTGAGCTCTTAAGCCAAATTGATCTCTAATGCAAATATAGCATTTTCCTGTAGATTTTCTGAATGGGCTCTATGAAATATGAATATGTATTGGGTTTAAAACAATACAGATTTTTGAAGGCTGATAACACTATTTTTGCTATGTATTTATGTGTACCACTCCCTGCAGGAGATGAACAAGCCCAGGGGCAATGGGGGCTTGGTGGCCATGATGACCCTAGAGGTGCTGTCGTCGCCTGAGCTGCTGCAGAGGGCGAACTTCTTTGGTGAGAACTGAAATGTGTATTTATTTATTTTTCGCATTCATTATTTGTTTAATTATGTATTTCTATTATTTCCAGAAGTCCAGAAATGTTATGTTTTCAGGCACTGTGCCAGATTATTTGTTTATTTATGTATTTCTATTATTTCCAGAAGTCCAGAAATGTTATGTTTTCAGGCACTGTGCCAGATTATTTGTTTATTTATGTATTTCTATTATTTCCAGAAGTCCAGAAATGTTATGTTTTCAGGCACTGTGCACTTTGCAAGACAGGTTCATCTCAGTGGTCAGTTTTTGAAACAGACATCACAATGTCTTGAATAAATACAAATACTGTGAACAAACACTTTTTTGCCTCTTCTGTTACACATAGGTCTATCAAGAAATTCTGGCAATGAATAGAGTAGGCATTTCAGAATCACTGTATCATGATACCATCGATATGATGGACAAAATTGTACTTGTAGTTGCGAGTACACCAGAGTCCCATGCAATTATTCTTGCCTCACTAAATGCCGCAAAGTGTCCTCCTTTTTGGTGTTATGGAAATGGCCACCCTAACTGCAGTTGACTTAATACTGTTTATAAATTATTGTCATACTAAATGATTAAGAAAAACTGTTCTAAAGAGTACCAGACAAGGGTTCGTCATCCTAACAATATGAGAACACTTTTCGGAGCTAAATAGAACCTTTTTACATAGTTCCATAAAGAACCATGCTTTGAAAGTGCTATAGAGAACCTTAACAGATTTATAACGAATCAAGGGGAATACAATATTAGATCAGAGCAATGGTGGAAAAAAAACATACATTTACTGCCAAAGACTTACAGGATAATCTAATGAAAGGAGGAAACAACATTTCAATGCAGAATATAAGAATAACATTTACAAGAAATGCCGTTTCATCTTGCCAAATACTACTCTTGACCAAGAAGAACATAAATATGATCAAATTATTTTCTGATCAGTTGAGAATGTTTTATGGAGTGATGTTAACCAACTGGAACTTTTTGGACCCAATGATCAGTGGTATGTCTGGTGCACAAAAAAAAAGCCAAGGCTTATAACAGGGGTGTCAAACAAAAGGGCCAATGTCCTGCATAATTTAGCTCCAACCCTAATTAAACACACCTGATCAATCATAGTCAAGGTCTTTGGTAGTGCTAGAAACAATGAATCTTCGATCTTTGAGACCTGTCACATAGGTTGGGTGTAGATGTTCACTGGTTCTTTGTACAAAGTTCTTCAGTGCTCTGTTCGGTTTTCATATTTAAATCTCATTAAAAATATTTGGTGGGATTTGAAGAAGATTATCAGTTATCTGGAAGATTTTTCAAACAATGAATTGGCCAAGATTTTAGTAGAGGTGACAGAAGCTTGTAAGCACTTAAGGCAATGTTTATTTGACGTTAAAAGCAATAAAATATTATCTATCAAATGTAACTTATTGGGATTTAATAATATTGTACATAAATGTTTAGAGCCAATTGATTTTTTTATAACTTTTATGTCCTCAAAAACAATCAAACGTGTATCAATAAACCTTCTACGATAGTTTACTGATGCTTTGTTGAATATTTTTTTCATAAAATGTTGTTCTCTGCAACAAAATGTCTTGCAGGTCAAGGAGGTTGAATAATAATTTATTTTTTATAATTAATAATTTCCTAATTACCCTGCTGAAAAAAAACAATAGTTTTCAAAACACTCAAAACACAATATAAAATGTAATTGGTTGAATGGTTTTAATGGGAATTGTATTGGTTTTAATTGGAAACTATAATGGTGTCTACTGGTATGTGATGGATTCTATTGGTGGGATGTTAAATCCTATTGGAAAAATGCCCAAAACACACTACAAAAAGGGATTTTGTAATGGTTTTACTGGAAAAAGCTATGGTATTTTAATGGAAACCATTAGAATTTTTGATGGTTTCTATTGGGCTTCTATTTTTTTTAGCAGGGTAATTTGTCGCATTTCACAAATCACCAATGTTTTAGGTGTAAATGATATCAATCTTGCTAAACTTAATTTTCCCCATTAGCTCACCCATGTTTTATATAAATTATTGGGTCGTTTAATGTTTATAGCTAAAAAAAATTATCATAAAAAAACTGGATTTAGACATGTCCCACATTTTGGTGAAAGTGTTGAAAATCGCAAACATCATAAAATGCTAATAAAAGGAAACGAAAATGAAAAGAGCTCATCTAATAATGTGTTTGAACTTCTGGTGTTAAACATTCAGTCGTTTCCAAGGTGACTAGAAATGCTATTGCTTAGTTTAACTGAATGACATGACTTCTGTTTTTAGGAAACTGACCACTAGATGGAAGCATTGTACTTTTTTAAAGACGTCTTCTATCAGCTGAATCAAAGCCCTGTACAGCTGTGGGTTTTAATCTCTTTGACTCCAATGCCACCTTCGTCCAAAAGGCCCTCCTGTCCTATCTAAGCTGATATTTCCTCTGTTGCAATTAATTAACCCCAAAAATATGATTTTATGATGCAGTTTGCAGAGGCCCATAGTTAGGAGCATTTGTATTGATAAATAACAACTACAGGTAATTACAAAATGTAGTGTAATTTAATATGCTTAATATAAATATTTTTTACAAGCAAAGATAGTGTAATGTTGCTTTGATGAACACTAAACTACATTTCTCCATTATAAGAGCTTCATCAAACTGTAGTTTTTGGGTGATGGAGGATGCAAACTGTAAGACGATTGCTTTGCATCTAGTATCTGGTGGAAGCATACATATTTTATTGCAGTCACGCACAAACGCACTTCCCATGAATGAATACTCTGTCCTCTAACACACATGAGCACTCTCAATGATGAGGGTGTATGTAATACCCCAGGAATGTGCTAAAAATATGCACGGCTTGGTGAACACACCCCCATAAGACACAGCATGTCCGGCTCTGACTAACAATACCCTCAACATTCCTCTGCTGTTTTTACTTTATCATCCATCGCAGGCAAGCAAACTGATGAAAAACACAGTGCACCACTCATGTATTATTTGGCTTTTATTAATTGCTGCTGAATAGTTTTGGCATCAAACTAAAGGCCTGGATGCTCTTGAATACTCTTGAATGCTCTACTGTTATTTATGCTAATTATCGGATCATTTAGTCTTTGAAGGTTTGGTCACTTCTTCTTGGTGACTTATTGCTGTTGTCATGACATAAGTAGAAGTTTGCATGTTTAACAAAGAGCATATGCAATTCTAAACAATCTGTTTGCCATGTCAACTTCTGTCCAGTTGAGATTACTAAACCATTACAGTAACATCATAAATTTAAGTGTAATATCATACATTGTGTTAATAATGTGTAATCGCAGTTTCCCAACAATTTAGTCTTGTGATGCCCCACAACAAGAGCATTGAAGTGTCCCTCCATCGACCCCAAGCCTTCAGCACCTTCATGAATATTACTAAAAAGGCTATTATTACAATAATTCTAATTTAAAAACAAAAAACAATCAAAGCTGTAGCTGAAAAACAGACTCATTAAGTTTTCTCTCACCCATGCTTTTAATGAGACATCTGAGAATGTTTGTCTTATAACAGGTTTTGACAGTTCTGAAAGCAAATATTTGGAGAAAGAGTTTCTGAAAGATTTATTGTAAATATGTTCATTTATTGACTACCATTCGCCTATTATATGTTGATCATAATGCAATTTATTATATAAATAATTTTTGATATTAATATATAATATTATAATTTTAATTATTCTAACATTATTATAGATCAATATTTTAATCTAGTATTTTACATTACCATTTCATTTAATTATATTTTACACATTTTCAATCTTTCCAAGTATCGACTGGAACTGAAGGATAGTTCACCCGAAAATGAAAATTCTATCATTAATAAATACATACATTTAAGCTTTGGATAAAAGCGTAATAAATAAATGCTGGAAAATGAAATAAATAAATAAATAAATAAATAATAACTCACCCTCATGTCGTTCCAAACCCGTAAGACCCTAGTAAGACCCAAATTTGTGTTCCGAAGATGAACGAAGGTCTTACGGGTTTGGAACGACACAAGGGTGAGTTATTAATGATATAATTTTTATTTTTGGGTGAACTATCCTTTTAAGCATCCAGGGTACCTATGCAGTGGCAGGAAATCACTGTGATAGAGGGTCTTTTGCTCGTTTTAGGTCTATCTGAAAATGTGTTGAAAGGCACCAAAAGTCTAGGAAAATCCCCAGAATAATGCCCTATGTAAAAAGTTGTATTATACAAAGTGACTTTGGATTGACCTTCACAATGACCAACATCCACCACCAAGCTGCTGACCAAAGCGGTCAAGCAAAGATTAATTAATAAATTAGGAAATGTTGGCATTTGATTAAAAACAACAATTTATATTCATTAAAGTAACCAAACAGCAGCAAATTTGAGTCCTTAAAACATTTAATTTAATTTATTTAGAGCTATGAGCCCTGAGAATACGGCGACGTCACGGAAAAGGTGCTCTCAATACTGGTGTAGCCCCGCCTCTACAAGTGACGTACGTGGTAATTCCCCCGCTGATTGGCTAAGGCCACTTTCAGTTGCGTCTGTTAACCGCTCGCAGAACCCACGCGCGCCCAGCAGCACCGTTGTTTTTTGCACAGTGAGCGCGAGGGCAGAGCATCTTCAGGACTCGTTTTTGACTCCGCACTGATTACTTCATTTTATCATTTTATATCTACATGTCGAATAATAGCTATTTCTTACAATATTTATTTGTATCTAGTTTTATCGCTTCGAGGTCTGTTACGTGAATACCTAACGTAAACTTCACTAGAGAAGACGGTCTCATAAATAACGTTATATATTTTTGTTATTATTATGATTTCTTTGCTTGATACGACGTGTTATTGACAAGATGCCGCACGGATACATTTCGTAATAGTGAATTTCGCAGTTTTCTTATCCTCCGGAAGTGGCGGTCAGTTTGGTGTACCGCTAGTAACTTCAGTTTAAAAGGTAAGTCAAAAACTTGCTCTATTTGGGGAACTGTCGTAGATAACTGTCATTGTTTTTTCTTGTGCTTTCCACTGTTTTGTTAGCCCTGCATGCCGTGCAATCCGGAAACATGTCCATGCATGATTGCAAGTAATGTAATTACCAAGTCGATACAGTGGAAAAGCGCTATAACAATCTGCTGCGTTTAGTAAACTATTTGATCCCGGGCGTGGACGACAGGAATTCATGTAGTTATAACAAAACATTCCCTTTTTGATAAGATTAAACTCTTCTAATAGTGTATTAGTTTGAGAGTTGCGTAATGGTTGCACAGGCTATGTATTTTGAGGGTTGGTGTTTGTCATTTATAAACAATAGTTATGCAATTCATGGCAATATATTAATGTATTTACTTAAATGCACAAGGCGTCTTTATGTTGCAGACATGTCAAAGTTATTCTGCTTTAGATCTTAGTACGCATGTGTCGGTATCAGAGTGTTTCTGTATTGATGACTTAATCTCTTTAGATGCAAATAGCTCATTAAAGTTGTAATAGGAAATTTAGTGCTTGCACTTCAACATGTATTAAATGACAAGCACTCTAATGTACAACTTACAAGCTTATCGAACTGCCTCAGTAAAATGGCATGCTGCTTAGAAGTGAAGATGATGGAGGTGATGATGGTTTGATTAGAAAAACGAATGTGAAAGTACGTGAGAGGTCTGAGTGTGTGACCTGTTTGATTTTGAACACCATCTGAATGTGACAATAAGCACTGTATCCATTAGAAATACACTCTTTTGTCATTTCCCTGTCACCATGGTAACAGATTGTGAAATGTGTTTTCTGTGTATGCACTAGTCCCAGCCAGAAATGTGACAGTGAAGTAATATTTTTTTAATCTTGCTACCACTTGATTTAAAGAGACAACGGGCTGCTTCAGCAGCCAATTTGTGAATATTTTCACAGTGAGATAAATCAGGGGCGGACTGACTTTTATCACCCTTCACAGCCATTGAGAGTAGAAGCTATGAGGCGGATGCTCTCTCTTTCTCTCTCCCTCTCTCCTTATCTGTCACTTTCTATAAACAGTACTCCAAGAAACACAGACATCCAGACTTCAATATACTGCAGTTTTGGAAACGAACACAACATCTGCACAAGACAGAGGATTTCTGCAGAGATTTCTAAATTGATTATTTCACAGAGTATCCCGACGTGAAATTCGATGCATAATCAAATCCCCGTATTTTATTGATGCACACGACAGAAATTTACACTCAGTCAGAGTGATTGTGTTTGTAAATTTCTTCAGCTTGTGACAGTGTTTCCAAACATGATTGGATAGAACAGGGTGTCAAATTGCTCAGTGTGTAGCTTGAAATCCTGTTGAATTTTGCTGTGATGTGTGAAAAGGCTTGTTTCTGACAGCCTGGAGCCCTGGACTGAAAATGGACCTGACAGGCTGCAGATGTCTTCAATAACATCTCAAATTATGAATGATAGCAGTTAATCCTGCCTCATGATCAGTGCCTCCATGTCATGAGCCTATAACACCAACCTAATGTGTTATTTAGTACAATACATTATTATATGTAAAAAAATTGGTATAAAAATTGGAAAGTATAAAATAGGTTTTATGTGTACATCAGTTGAATAACAAAGCAGACATAATCCAAGAATGCATATGCACACATTGATTAACAACAAACATTAACAAATAATAAATCATTTCAAAGATAGCTTTAAATTCAATGATGTGGAAATAAGTCAAACGATATCTACCTGAATAAAGTAATATCTTACATTATCTTAATTTAAAGGCTTGTATTATCTAATAGGCTATTGGTGCATTTGCATTTAATTATAAATTAAAGTGTTTATAACATTGTTATTAATGCTATAATGTAAATTCAATTTTTTTAAATGTTCATAGTTTTAGGAAATAACTGTGGTCTAAAATTATAAATATTTATATTTAATCAACAGCCCAAGTTTTTATTCTTTAAATATGATCTATTTACATGTTTTTTATCATTAATAGTGGATGAACTGATCGTAGTTGATCTGTACGGAGCAAGCCACACGGTTTTGCATTATGATCCGCTGATTAATTGCAAAATTTTACCATAATAGAGTGAAAGTTTATTATTTATACATGTTTACACATGCAAGCAATTTTAAACCATTCCAGCACATCATTAAATATGGTAGTAATTCAAATGAAATAACGGTTTTATTTATACATTTAAGATTCAGGAGGTCTGCTCATATAGCTGCAAGCTTTAGAGTCCTACCTCAGTTCCAGCGGATAAGATCCTCAATGTCTATTGTCCTTTCTCATTAAAATAACCTAAAAGAAGGTTCCATATCATCCATTCAGCCTTCTATTTCTGTGCTTGGTATGTCCCAGTCTGGACAAACCTAAAGGATGCATTAGTAGCTATAATTTCCTTTTCCATCAATATTGTATTATGGTACCATTATGGTGCACTTTCTTCAACTCTTGTGTACTTCCTGCAGCTTCTCCTTTTCCCACTGTGCTGTCCAGCTCTCAGGTTAGTGGCTGTGAGAGTGAAAAATGCTGCTAGATATACAATCTTCAAATATAACTTTAAGATAAATTGTGGGAACATAACTGGGCCAAAGTGCTCAGAAAGAATTCACGAGGACAACCACATAGACTTTTATTGGCTTTTTGGTTTCACCTATCACCTATTGCGACTGCAGCTGTGCAGGTAATCTTGCTCAGTATGGGGCCGCACATAGCTGTGTCCTTTAACAAGAAAACACACACCTTTATTTTCTCACCAGAGCTCTAGACTGCTTTACGAAACCACACACGCTGTTGCCATAGTCACAGTGTGAGGTGAAATAAGCTGAGTTTGATAAGAGACACCAGGAGGCTGGTAGTGGTCTGATTCTGTGATTCTTTCATTCTTTACTTATGGAAACCTCTCTATGATCTCAGCTGTGCATAGGAAATGTGTTGTTGTGGACAGTGTGAGTTTGTATAGGGCTTTGAGAGCAGATGCTGTGGTTGCTCGAGCTCAGTGGCAGGTGTTGTCTCCGTCTTCCTTCCTCATCCATTAAAGATGTGATTTCTAAACCTAAACAGGTGGGTGAGGTTACAGCTAGATGGAAAGACACCATTCTGTCTCAGACTTGTCTGGTTTTCTGGTATTCGTATGTTGTTTATTTAAAGTAATTTGTGCTTGCATGTTGCATTCACCTCAGCTGATCACTAAATCTGATATCTTTGTGTTTAAGCCTTGACTTAATGACATATTGTCTCATCATGTCAGTTCAGGCAGTCTGCGTTGTAGACAGCTGATGTCAATAGCTCAACTCAACTTTCCTTTGGTCTCATTTAATTGCTGTCTTTGTGTTGATGAAAGAGGGCAATTTCAACAATGAACTCTTTTTCTTTTACAGAAAACACAGTAAAATAGCATTTATTTTACTTTATTTTATTGTAGTTATGATGCTTCTAAAAGTCAGTAAAAGACACCTCTTGCAAGAATTTAATCTTTATAGCAATGGAATTGTATTTCTTATTTCTCAAACATTGTGTCGTCAAGTAATTGATGATAACCCATTAAAGGGGCTTTTGCACTGGAGGAACCTTTTCCTAGTTCCTAGCGGAAGTACCCGCTTTTTGACACGTTCGCATTGCAGAAACTAGGAATGTATTTAGTTCTAGGAACTCCGTTTGGGGGAACTAAATTGGCTCCTGCTTACTAGGGTCTAAAACAGTTCTTAGGAACAGTCTACCAGTTACATAAGTGCAGGGCTCTAGAGTGCGACCAATTTGGTCGCACGTGCAACCTAATTTCTCACGGGTGCGACTAACAAAAATCCCAGGGCGCACTGGTGCGTCCAGCCATTCGAGAAAAGAAAAAAAAGTATCCGCGACTCAGAAACTCTATGTGGTTCAACAAAAGACACTCCCGTTAGGCTTATATCGTGGTCTAAACCAATCAGAGATAGTGAAGGGCGGACCCCCCCCCTGATTGGCCGTGGTCCAGATATTCCTGTATGTGTGTGTGCGCGTTGACAAATGCGTCACGTGTGCTGCTGCAGTCAGACAGAGAGAAAGAGGTGAGTAGTAGAGATGCGCGCAGTGTTGCCAACTTAGCGAAATTTAGCGCCTTTGTAGACCCCCATAGCAACTTTTTGTTTTCCAAAAAAAGCAACTAGTGACAAATCGAGTCTCTCAGAGTGTCTCTGTGATCGCCGCAACGGCGCGAGATCAGCGCGCTTTCTCTGCATCTGCTCTGTTCAGCAAGCGTCTGAGAGGAGCCCGTTCAGTTAAAACAGATATTATTGCTTCTCTAAATGTACATGCAAATATAGAAGAAATCACAGCACTGGAATTGTCTTGTCTTATATTGTGTATTATTTGATTTCATCAGACAACGGCTCAATACAATTATAAATTAGTATTTTTGTGCAGACTAGCTTCTTGGAAGGGAGAGCTGGTTATGTATTCTTAAAGGGACGTGTTTCAGTCATTATTTCATATTTATCCTGTTGACTGACAACATAAACAGTCAAATATATAAAGTAAAACAGTTTTATTGAGAATTTGGCTGCATTAAAATACAGTATGAGTACAGAGAGACGATTAGACAGAACAGAACAGTTATTTTTTACTTTACTTTTAGTCATTTAGCAGACGCTTTTATCCAAAGCGACTTACAAATAAGAAAAAGTAACTAAAATTAAAAGTTAAAACTATACATATTATATACACACATTTAAGAAGATAAAGACATGAAATAAACATGACAAATGCATACAACATTTCAAAACTAAACATTTAAATGAAAATAAAGCTAAAAACAATTCAAAATATTAAATCAAGAAAAGGTATGAGTATAAAAATGCTTCTAACATAACACTAAAGGCCTAAGTATACTTCTTTCTGGCATAGTAAGAATTGGTTATAAAAACTGTAATACTTTTTTTTTTTTTATGTTCAGTGCAATTATTTGGTAGTCTGTGGTGGGATGGGGGCGCAGGATTGTTTTATGGGTTTAAGGGGGGGGGGGTTTGAGAAGCACTGCACTAGAGCATCCCTTCGTTCAGACACAGTGGAAGATCTGATAAGACTCAGTGTAGAAGGGCCAAGTCTGGAAGATGTTTAATGCTAGAGAGTGTGGCCAGCTGGTTTAGCCGAGGCCAAAGATCAAGAAGGCCGAACTACAGGAGTTGGCCATTCGAGGGGCATGTAACTGCAATGGAGGATAGTAGGGATGCACCGGTTGACCGGCCAAAGATCGGAACCGGCCGGTTTTTGCTTATAATGCGCGATCGGCAACCGGCCGGTTTTTGTCTTTTTTTCGGCCGATTTTTCCGAAAGTGCGAACATGTCATTTGTGTGGAAGACATTCGGCAGGAGCACAACAAACACAGAAGAACAGATACAATGAAGCGAACAGCCGTTGGTGTAACATTACTGGCACACAAATAAGAGCCGCTTTCCTTTGCTGCTCTAGCTGAAGTTGCTAGTGATGGGTCGGTCTTGAACGATTCATTCATTTTGAACGAATCTTTAATGAGACTCGAGAAGAACGAGTCGTTTCGGGGAGTGATTCGTTCAGTCATGCATGCGCACCATCCTAAAGGTTCTGTACTGGAATTAGTTCACCTGTTTCGAGTCTTCGGGTTTTTCGAGTCGTTCGTTCATCTTAAACGAGACTCAAAGGTCCGAGTCGGTAAAATGATCCGAACTTCCCATCACTAGAATTTGCGCGAGCGTATCTGTCCACGCCCTGCACAAGAATAGACCGTGAACAGTTGTTCAGCGCAGCTTCTCACGTGTTGGATGAGAAAAGAAACAGACCAACTTGTGACAAAGCTGAAATGCTACTTTTTGTAAAGAATAAAACCTTCAAACGTATAAACGTCAGTTCTGTACAAGATTATTATTTTTATTTTACCTTAAAATTACATTGACTTAATTCGATTTAACAAGCACGAGCTGTAGCATCTTTGTTTTTGCTCGTTGCACTAAACATTATTTGATTTAACATTTTGGAATAATTTATTTATATAGTCTACTCTGGTTTTATTTAGTTTCACAGGTAAATACCTTTTTTCTTTTACACCAATTTAAAAAATGACAACAAATGTTGATTAAGTAACATCTTTGTTTGGACTGTTGAATGTGTGTTGGTTGTGTTGTTTAGATTGTAACTATGCAAATGTTGCCTTTAATTTCACATGGTTACTGTTAATGTTTTCATTTAAGGCCAGTTTTATGTAGTTTCTACCCAATTTAAAAACCATCTTGGTCCATCTTCAACTGGGGTGGCAAATGAGAGGCAGAACTTGTAAAGATGCTTGTTTGTTTTTTCTAATAAAATATATTGATAGGCATTTAAAATTAGTTTAATATGCTATATCCATTAAAATAAATGGATTATAATGCAAGTTACTAAAGGCTCTGTGTTACCAGAAAATGCATTAACACCAGAGACAGTAACACCACATACAAATCAGCTTTTCTAAAATGGAGGCTACCATCATGATGATTTCAAGATCAGGGGACATTTTGGAAATATCAACAAGTATGTATTTATATATTTTTTATTATTAAAATATGCCAGATCTGCAAGTTATCAACATAACACCACATACACTAATGACAACACATGAAATTGTCAGAGATTTAGCTAGCTTCAAGATGTATAAGAAAGAATGTACTCCCCATGCACCCCTCAGATCAACCAGCACCTGCAGTGACCCTTACACACAGGAAGTAGTCCAAATAGAATTCTCCCTTTTCTTAAAGGGGTGACATCCATTGTTGAAACACCACAGACATGAATTTGGGGGGCAACTTTTTTTCTTAAATATATATATTTTTTAAACAATTAAATATTATACATGTTAAATCAAATCTATATTCACTATATAACCACTTTGTGTTAGAATCTTTCATTATTTCTTGTTGGTTGCTTAAAGGGAAAAAAAATCGGTATCGGAATCGGAATCGGCCAGTTTGCTCAAAAAAAATCGGTATCGGAATCGGCCACGAAAAATCATGATCGGTGCATCACTAGAGGATAGTCCATAATACATTGAGCCACGAGATGTTCAGTTTGACGCCCTTAAAACACTTAATTTAGATTTTATTTATCTTGAGATGTTTTTAAGTTTAAATCTCTGCTCAGTGAAGCACTTTAAGCACAACACTTTTTCAGTAAGTTACCTTTCCTGTAGAATTGTGCTTCAAATAAGAACTTTATGTTGACCAGATTGTTAGTTAGTCGTTTACTAGTCAATATTGCCTATATAAAAATTTGGGGTGCACCTAACTTTTGTGCTGGTGCACCTAAGAAAAAAAGTTAGGCGCACCAGTGCACCCAGTGCAAAAAGTTATTCTAGAGCCCTGCATAAGTGTACGCTGATTGGCCAAATGCTTACAAAACATCAGCTACCTGGCATTTTTTAAAAGCCATATTAAAATATTTACTCCACGTCCAAGAACATGGAAAACAGCAATAACTGCATGTAGCTACCTGTTGTCTGCAGCATTGTGTTCTTTTCTTATCCACGATGATATGCAACGCAAGTTGTCATATGAGATTTAGTCAGATTTTAATGCTCTTTTAATTGCCTAAATTGTGCATTTACATCCCATTTACGTTTTCACGAAACCCAAGACACACAACAAAAACAGCTCAGATCACGGCTTCCTTCACCGTTTGTTGACGTTTGTAAATGCTGCAAATAAAGACATTGTTGTAGGTTTCTTCAGATTTCCTGCTGCGAATGAAACCATGACAATGACCTGAGGGAGAAATTGGTTCTTTAGGAACCACCATGCTGGCTAGTTCCTAGAACTACGCAGTTCGAAAGCCACTTAAGTTTGTTCTTGCATGACACTCAAGCACATTTAAGCTTCCTCAAGAACCAGTGAGTTTGCTCACAGCCTTTGACCATATTTGACATGCTCTATGTAAAAGTAAATTAAATCTGTTCATCTTATAGCCTAAAATAATGGCTTTGTAACAATGTGAGGGTTAGAAATAATAACAGAATTTAAATTTGTGTGTGATCTATCCCACATAGGAACCAGAATTGTTACATTCCATATACTTCCTATTTCTAGTTAGTAGTAACCAACCAATCACAATAGTAATTTCATCCAGATATAGCCTTTGCCTATGAACAGAATACCAGGACTATAAGTTGACATTACATATTACACTACCTTGCCTCAAAAGTTTCACAAAGGGAGTTCATCTCAAGTGAATAATGCCAGTGTCTTTTCAGTTCGAAACATTGTAAAGAATGCAGTCATTTTTGATGTCTGAGTTATGGCAATACTACAATTTTTCACATATTTTATAATCCTGTAAGAATTCTGCAATATTTATGCTGTTGTGTAACCATATTCTATCACACACCACCATATTCTATAATTTTCTCATGAAGCTTTACAGATAAAGAATTGTATACTTTTGAGAATATGAACCTCCAGTCATATCAGAAGATATGTTTTATTTTACATGGAGTGGGTTGCCTCATGGAGATGTGGTGGAACATTGTGGTCCCGTATTGAGATCACATAACCTGCTGAATATTTACTTTACCTCAGTAAACCCTGCAAATAGCACATTTCTACAAAGTAAAAAATTGAGGTTATGTGTTGTGCTGCATATCCTTAAAAAAATGACTAAGTGCACCTTCAGGTTTATTTTTTTATTTTTTTCAAAGCTCATTTGAAACTATTAAAAAACCTGGCAGTCATAGAGAGGGCAAATGTTTCTGCTGGACAGGTTTTCTGGTCTAATAAGTCTTGTGAATAGAATGCATAAAAGGTCAGAAAATCAAAAGACTTGAGCCAGTGTGCAGAGACGGATGAGTTGTCAAGCTCAGAGGTCATCACTAATTGGCTCTTGAGCCTTATTAATATTAAAGATTACAAAGAGCTTCAATATGTTCCTCCAATGTTCCCCTGCTGTTCTTACCTGTAATTAAAGGGTCAAGCGGTCTAAAAAATGATTTGCCTTAAATAGAAATGGATCAAAATGCATCTGCACCCCAGCAGCCTGTGGAATGGGGCCTCTGGTGGAGAGATAAGGGTTACGGTCCCTGTGTGATCTGAAAAGCCTCATTAAACACATCCTGTTGAAGATACGAGGCTATTCTTCTGCAGAAGACTGCAGTCTAAAGTGGAGCTTTATTCAATTCGAGCTGCGATCGGGTGTTTTCAAATGGACTCTGATTGAAAAGATGAATTGCTTTTGCCTTTCTCTGCTTCTCGGAGCTTCCCTGGATGCACTAGAGTTTGTGAGTGCAATAAGAGTGGAATTTAATATTCTGTCATCACGAGTGCATCAAATTACTATATGTTATAGTATGTCGCTTTTACCGAATTTAGAGCATCAGAGTGTGCCTGTTATTTGCAGAGGGTGTATGAGAATGTAGGGTAAAGCTCTTTACTGGGCTTCATTATTGGCTAATTCACTCTGTGCCCATCGTGAATTATCGTACATTAGACACAATATTTCTGGGAGGTGAAATTTTTTCCAGAGTACCACTGAAACGTGAGCCCATTTTGCCTTTGTTTTCCAGCATCTTTCCATTTCAGCAACAAAATGGAAACCTTTTACTGGTGCTCTCACTACATGCACTTTATTTGTGTGAAAGAATCAGACACAAGCCTTGCTAAACAAAGACGCCTACACAGAAAATAAATAGCTAAAGTTTGGCTCACTGTCATTGCTTTGCTCATGAAGAAATGTGTTATCACAATGTGATAATTAGCCGCCCTACATCGCATAAATTAGTTGGACCTTTGGTGTCCAGATTCACCTCTCGTGCATTTTCTCAATAAATATCATTAAAAGAAGTGCTATTTTGCTGATGTTTGTATGATGTGGATTTCTAATTGAAGAATCAGTGGATATTAATATCAGTGCTGCTTTTAACAGATACACGAATCCCTTATTGTTTTAAAGGTGAAATTTGTAATTTCAGTTTCACTATAGCTGCACTAATTATTTTGAGAAACAGCTAGGAAAAACATAACCTAAAATGGTTGTAGAAGTGAAATATTTTGAAGAATGTTTTAACTGATTTTGTCCATACAGTAAGTAAAACATTTAATGTTAAAAAGTCACCACAGTCACCGCAGTCTCCACCAATGACACTTACCAGACACTCTCCATTTACCCCGCCAGAGACAAGCACAAGAGCTGAAGATCAAAACCATACAAGGAAAGCCGCTCGGGCGTGGGCACATCAAGTTTCGATCCCTGCCGATCACTCTGCAATAGGTTTGCCGCGATAGACGGTGTTGGTGGTTATACCGGTGTTAAGCCACAACACCGTTTCTTGCGATTAATTAATTTCCTCGATTAATTTCCCGAATACAACTCGGTAACGGTCGGTAACTCTAGTGCAATTTGAACTGGAGCGGGCGGTCTAATAATATCACGTTCCCGACATCCTTTCAGAACAGCATATCTGCGCTTTATTCTTATCGAGCACCGGTACAGCCGGGACAGGTATGCCGTCCCTGCAAACTTTCTTATTAATTTTTTTCTAATAAACGTTCTTCGTTTCATAATTGTTTGTTCCTAATTCTTAACTGATTTTTAGTTTTGTATATTTAAACTTCGTGTACGTTATTTGTAATTTTATAGGCATATAGCATGGTGTATTTTTATTTGTTTTGTTAATAAAAGTTCTATGTTCTATGTTGTATTTTGTTGTTGCTTGAATGTAATTTCTTCAAAGTTAACGTAAAATGCGCACGGTGCTTTTATAAGCTATTTAAGCAAAGGAAAGTTTGGGAAAGAGGGAAAACTAAAAATAACTAAAAACAAACAACTGCTTGATGCCGAATTGCAGCTGATATGAAAGTCAAAGTAAAACGCACACGGTGCTTACAGGCTATTTAAAACAAAACTAAAGGGAGGAAAAAAGGGAAAACTCAAACGACCCCCCAACACGGTGATACCGGTATAATCGGTGTGACAACACGTCGATTAACCGGTGGGAAAATTTCCTCACCGTCACAACCCTACTCTGCAAGTGGGCTGTCTTCATCAGGAGAGGATTTATTTTCTGGTACTGGAGGGATCCACCGTGGATGTCATCCTGGGATGCCCCTGGCTATCCCAACATTCCCCTGAAGTCAGATGGGATACCAGCGAGATCCTCAGATGGAGTGAAACCTGTATCCAAAGCTGCCTCTCCAACGTCCCTGTACCCCTAGTTCATAACCCTAAAATCCAAGGGATAGTTCACCCAAAAATGAAAATTCTTTAATCATTTACTCACCCTCAAGTAGTTCCAAGCCTGTATGAATTTATTTGTTCTGCCAAACACAAAAGAAGATATTTTGAAGAAAGTTTGTGACCAGCCTGTTTTGCACCATTGACTTCCATAGTAGGAAACAAATACTATGGAAGTAGGGCTAGGAGAAAAAAATCGATCCACCAATGCATCGCGATTCTCTCTCCAACGATTCTGGATTGATTCTGAGAATTTCAGACTTGATTCTGATCTTAGTTTGAACTTAGTTCAAGGAATTAAACGGACAGGACAAATCACATTACTTCTTATATTTCAAAAAAGATCCATGCTTGAATGTAGCTTAATAGATCTCCCGCTGTCTATGATGTCATGGTAAAAAACAACAGTAATAATGACGAAAAATCACTCACAGTTCTTGAATGGAAAACATTCAGATAATCTTGAATACTGAAAGCACTCTTTGTTTGTTGTTTTTATAT
Source organism: Ptychobarbus kaznakovi (assembly GCA_027422405.1). Taxonomy (NCBI): domain Eukaryota; kingdom Metazoa; phylum Chordata; class Actinopteri; order Cypriniformes; family Cyprinidae; genus Ptychobarbus; species Ptychobarbus kaznakovi. The sequence goes on along the minus strand of CM049803.1, from coordinate 10,389,106 downwards.
GTTTCTATGCTCCTCTTTATTATTTGCTACTTGTTTGTACGTTTTGAAGTTATATTAGTTTAAAATTCTTAACATACAACTGTTTTATTATTTTTAAAAATCTGTAATTATTTTAAAAAAGTACTCAATTACTTATGTAAGGATATGTAAATGTAAGGATTTTAAGATTCTCAAGTCGGTGAACTAATTAATTAATAAGGAGGGAAAAAAGTAGATCAAGAATCATTCTGGAATCGGATCGTGACTCCAAGATTCGGAATCGGATCGGATTGTGAGGTGACTAAAGATTCCCACCCCTATATGGAAGTCAATGGTGCCCCAGAACTACTTTGTTTCCCACATTCTTCAGAATATCTTGAGGGTGAGTAAATTATGACAAAATGTTCATCTTTGGGTGAACTATACCTTTAACTCCACCCTAGTGGAAAGCCCCGAACCTTATGAGGTTCCAACGATCCCATCTGACTACGTGGCGTTTCAGGATGTGTTCAGCAAACAGGCAGCCACAAAGTTACCACCGCACCGGCCATGGGATTGTGTCATTGACCTGATGCCTGGAGCTATACTCCCCAAGAGTCTAGTATACCCACTGTCCATTCCGGAGCGCAAGTCCGTCTTCCAGAGGTTTATGAATGAGGTGTTCCGGGAGTTCCTCCACCGATTTATCATCGTGTACATAGGCGATATCCTGATTTACTCCTGGAACCTGGCCGAACATCGCCACCACGTGACGCAGGTCCTCCACCAACTCAGGAAGCACCACCTCTAACTGAAGCTCGAGAAGTGTGAGATCCACTACCCCATGGTTCAGTTCCCCGGCTACATCCTCAGTGCGGATGGGATCCAAATGGACCAGGGGAAGGTCCAAGCCATCCGTAACTGGCCCCAGCCTCAGTTAAGGAACTTAAGGAACTCCAACGATTCCTCGGCTTCGCCAATTTCTACCGTAGATTAATTCAGAACTTCAGTATCCTCTCAACCCCCTTCACTTCCATGATCCGTCAGAAACCCAAGTCCCTGACCTGGAACTCTGAAGCTCAAGCCGCCTTCAAGAAACTCCAAGAGGCCTCCTGCACTGCTCCCATCCGGAATCCCAACTCCCATTAATTGTGGAAGTGGACACCTTCACCACCGGCGTGGGAGCAGTGCTGTCACAGTACCATGGAGAGACTCCCCGACTCCGCCCTTGCGCTTATTTCTCCAGGAAGCTTTGGTCCTATTCCACCTCGTCCATGGTCCCACGTCGGAGTCGACAATAGGGCCTTTCGCACTGCTTTAGTTCCAGAACTAAAAGTACAGTACTAAAATACTGGGACGATTTTTGCGCGAAACTATTTCCCAGTACCATTTAAAGGGTTGCATTCGCACTGACAGTGGGTACTAGGAAGTAACGTAAGCCGGTCGACAGCGACATCATTTGTACGCGGCATTCAACAACGTAAACAAAGAAGAACAACGTTAACAACAGGAGAATGGAGGACGCTGTGATCGGAGCTGTATTTTGGTTGTCTCGCAGGTTTCACAATAATGGACATGGAATTTTGACGTATACGTCAAGCGATTGAAAGAACGGAAAGGAGGACTAAGAATCTCCAACGACAACTTGCAGTGATTCATTGAGGCTGATAGAAGCACAAAACGCCATAGACGAAGTCTTCAGGTCAATGCAGTTTATAAATGCTCTCAGTATGATACAATGTTTATACAGTATATGTTTACACTGTGTTTTAAATCATGTCGGGTGAGGGCGTTTTCGTACGCGTTTAGCCAATCAGCGTACACTTACATCACGGATAGTTCCTAGAACTGTTTTAGACCCTACTCTGAAGTAGGAGCTAATTTAGTTCCTCCAATTGGAGTTCCTGGAACTAAAACCGCTCCTAGTTCCCGCGGTGCAAACACGCCAAAAAGTGGGTAGTTCCACAATTAGTTTGGGTAATATGAAAATATTCCTGCGGTGCGAAAGGCCCTTTTGTGACAGATCTCCCCAACTCAGAGGGTTTTACCAGCATTCTTGTTGCAGTTGATCGATTCTCCAACGCCTGCAAGTTAATTCCCCTCCAGGGTTTACCCACAGCCTAAGAAACCGCAGAGGCCCTCTTTCATCATCTCTTCTGCACCTTCGGCATTCATCTCCGATCGTGGGCCACTGTTCATCTCCCATGTCTGGAAGGCTTTCTTTAAACTCCTCGATATCACAGTAAGCCTATCCTCAGGATATCATTCTCAGACAAATGGCCATACTGAGCGGAAGATTCAGGAGATTGGGAGATATCTCTGGGCCTACTGTCATGATAACCAGCACAGCTGGAACCGCTTCCTCCCGTGGGCCGAGTATGCAGAAAATTCCCTCAAGCAAACCACCACCGGCCTCACCCCGATCCAGTGCATACTCGGCTACAAGGCCCCTCTGTTTCCCTGGACAGAAGAACCCTCTGACGTTCCAGCCGTAGACCACTGGTTCAGAGCGAGCGAGAGAGTTTGGGACTCTTGTCCAACTCCAGCAGGCAGTGCGGAGACACAAGGCCTAAGCAGATGCCCGCCGGTCTTCCACCCACATCTATCGTCCTGGAGATAAGGTCTGGCTCTCCACCCGGGATCTGCATCTCCGCCTGCCCTGCCGGAAGCTGAGTCCCTGCTATATCGGTCCCTTCACCATCAAGAGGCAGATTAATGAGGTCACCTTCCGTCTCCAACTCCCAGCACGGTATCGTATCCATCCAGCATTCAATTTCTCACTCCTCAAGCCTGTCTCCCACAGTCACTGCAGTCTCCACCAACGACACTCACCAGATCCCAATCCCCGGAATTCTAATCACCGCCACCTGTCAGCACTATATCATTGCACTCCTCCCGCACACTCGCTGTCTGGTCTCAAACATTTCATGCTTGACTTACCTGACCCTTACCTTTTGTTTACCTACCTGCCAGTCTCCTGACGATTTGCTCCTCGTTCTCCACCGCTCCTGCCCTCCATCGTTACCCCTAGGGATGGGTACCGAGAACCGGCCTTTTTTGGACCGGTACGTAATTGGGTCAATACCAGACTACTGCTAAGCTTCAGGACAAACGGTATTGTTATCTATACCAGCATTGTTTTATCTCCGTATACTTCAATGTTAATGACAAATTAGAAGCTGCTGCTTGTCATTTTTCTTCACTGAAAAATGTGGCCGTCGTTTGCTCGACGTGCGTGTGATATGTACATATGCGGTGTGTGTGTGTGTGTGTTTACGTGTGTGTTTACGTGCAATCAGTGGCGGCAAGATTAAAAAAAGTGTGGACACACGTTACAAAACTAAGTTACACCAGCGTCAGATGCAATGTATGCAGTAGTGTAATAGTGAACAAAGGATGCAACACCAGTAATATAATGAAATATTTATTAACAAAACACAACATGTAATGCGCTGTATTACTATGTCTCCCGGCTCCAGCTACAACTGCAACTCGCGAGACACATTCACATCAAATGTTGACTCAGTGGTAGAGTTACACTCACGAGACACTGCACTTACTCACAATCACAAAAGTACATTATTTGCATGTGCTTTAGTTTAAAGCCTTGCCGGTTAAACATTTAATTCGCGTGCTGTTCTGACGTGCGCTTATTCCGAGCGCGTGCACCTGAAGCGTGCGTAAGCTACATTAAAGGCCGGTCAAAAAGCACTTGATTACTTGTTTATCTTAGTTATCATCAGATTGCGCTAATACTGTCAAAAACATACAAGGTTTACATATAAACACAGTAGTTATGTCTAAAGTGAAAGTAACAGCTGGGAGAGAGAAACAGATGCGTGCAGCTATTAAAGGGACAGAACTACACATGCTACTGATTTTCATTAAAGGGATAGTTCACCCAAAAATTTTATTCTGTCATTATTTACTCGCTGTCATGTTGTATCAAACCTGTATTAATTTGTATTCTTGTCCTGAACACAAAATAAGACATTTTGAAGAATGTGGGTAACCAAACTGTTGTTGGTCCTCACTGACTTTGATAGTAAAAAAAAAGGAAGTCACTGGGGATCAGCAACTGTTTGGTTACACATATTCTTCAAATATCTTATTTTGTGTTCAGTACAAGAATAAAAATGTATAAATTCTTAAAAATAATCTTTATGTTTTAACAGAAGAAACTTTTTTCTTTTTTTACCCAATTTTAATTTATGGGTGAACTATTCACCCATAAAGACTATTTACTATTAACTATTCACCCTATTAACTATTCACCCATAATGAATTAATTATTCCTTTAATGTTAATAAAATAAAATAAAACACAAAGATAAAAATAACTCCCTGCTCCTGACTGAAGAACTTTAAAACAGTTGCTAAAGATCAGCAATAATAAAATAAAATTTTCAACAGCTTTTCACATCATACCTTTTTGCACCAAATAGTATCGATAACAGTATCATACTGTAAGTACTTTATCGTTTGTTTGTATTGATTGTTATTTTCCCGCACCCTCGGAGAAAGGAAAAAAGGGACATTTACACACAGTAAAAAGTACCGAAACGGTGTACTGGGGCCTAAATTGGACAGATTGTACTTTTTGTCTTTCATTACAAAAGAAAACCATTAATTGCTTTAAATTACGTACCATCTGCCAACACTCAAATGACTAGTAATATTCCTTTGTAAAGAAAACATTTTTGCATTAATTATAGGTCGCGCTCAATTACATGCCTTTTAAATCATGAAGTTTTGGTCAAAAGATTACATCTGTGGCTGTTACAATGTTGAGATATTTTGCATCTTTTCTTTTCTTTTGGCTTCAACATTTAACATTTATTTCCTTCTAGCACCCTCTTCATAGCGGCGCGCATGCCTGCTGACGAACTTATTTAATAATGAAGCAATATCTGATTGTTGTAAAACATACTTATAAACGCAGATTTATAATAAAACAAGCAATCACACAAGAGACGCTCCATGAAGTGTGTGTGTGTGTGTGTGTGTGTGTATGCTAACACAAGCAAAGTCTTCTTCGGGCGCGCCAACGTGGAAATACATCGTAAATGTCGGGCGGCTTTATTAACACTTATGTAAACGTGGAACGAGAACAGTTTAATAGGGATATTTTGTCTTAGCCACTGGTGCTTCACAAATGTTATCACGAAAAAACACACTTTAAAGTTATAGCAAATAAGTCACCAGTGAAAAACACATCATAGATTATTTCTTTTGTAGCTACATGTGTAATATGAAAAATTAAAGCACTTTTTTTCAGTGACGTATTTGAATATGTATTTATTCGTTTGTCACTTCGTGTAGTATCAAATGATCAATATAAAACCACAAAAAATGCCTCCCATGCTTTTTCTTTGGCTTTAAGTCCTTATACATTAAATATTTTTTTTACATTTCATAAATAAAGCAATGTTAATTCTTTTGTTTTTCCATATATGATATATATCTTCTATAAAGTACGATGAGACGAGTGTCGTCCATTATGTCATCTTCCAGGTGTACTCTGAAGACCACAAGAGGCTTCCGTTCCCAGCCTGGCTACACCGGATATTTGCGCTGTCACGTGCGTTTTCAATAAATGTTGATGATGCCTTACCTTTGTTGTCAGCATGACATTATTAAATAAATTATTTAATAATTTATAAAAAGTAGGACTGCTTATAATGCCAACATATAGGCCTATGGGGTTTAAACTAACAATTTTATACCAGCATTACAACTTGCTACGAAGGTCCGATTGAACTTCATGAAACTGTTTAAAATACATTACATCCATGAATGATCATTTACAACCTGCTATTTAGAAAGATACTTTAAATATGTTTTTTTAAGCAATTTTATTTGACGATCATAAACTGCTTTTAATGTCCTGTCACTTTATTTTTATTTATTTAAGGGTTAGCGGCGGAGCAAAAATAGACTCGGCTCCGAAATGATCGCAAAAAAAAGGAAAAAAGTCAATGAGAAAGAAAAAAGGCTGTATTGTAATGTATGAAACCAACAGAAAGTCACGGAGGGGTTTATGATATGCTGTTAATAAAATAATGTTCTGCTTATTGATTTTAATATCACACACGCGTATTGTACTGCTCCTGCTCCCGGTGTGAATGCACGCATTTGTTAACATGCACGCCGAAAATAAGACGTTGTGTTGTCTGCTCACGCGCCGCTCACGCTTCTGCGGTGTGAAATGGGCGTCAGAGCTGACACAAGAAGTCTTCTGTGTGAGCAGAATTTTCCTGCTGGGCCTCTGGGACTGAACTGCCCTGTTTGCCTTCTTGCCAGAAGAAAAAATTCTGCTGCTCTAACACAGTCCTGCTCTCACTGAATCCAGCGTGACATCTCTAAAATATTCTCTTCTTTCAGATATGTATGACTTCCAGTAGCCATTCTCAGTGTCTGACCTTATAGATCAAAGAAGTTGACAAGAAATCTCGAGCAAACATCCGTTTGTTCTCTGTCGAAGAAGACGGGTTTTCCCTGACTCTGATATTATTGTCTTTTCCCTCAGCTCTAATGAGTCAGATGAAGAAAGGAGGGCATGTGGTTTTCAAACAGTCTGAATTCATGTTGAGAGATTTACAAGGAAGGGAAGGGCCCTAGAGGGGATGGGGGTCGGAAGCGGTGCAGGCACAGGAAGCAATGCTTGTGCATTCAGAAAACATTCAATCGGAAAACTCTCACAATGCTAGACTTCATGGCGTGTATTAACAAGAATCCTCCCACGTTTTGTCAGAACCATTAAATATTCCATCTCAGCAAGCGCTGCACAGAAAATGTCAAATTTGAAGGTGAAGTATTTGAGTGATATCATATTTTCCAAAGCACACCCTTTTTCTCTGTCATCTCATCTAACTGATTTTTAACAAAAAGTAAACCTACCATGTCTGCTTGCATACCATCGAAAAAAACTAGGAGTTATCTTCACAGTTCACTAAAAAGCTGTTTTACAAAAAACTACTGTTTTTTGTTTTATCGTTACATTGAGCGCCAAGACTAATGGCAATACATTTGTTGTGAGAATGCTCCGTTTGGCTGGTTTGTTTGTCACTGGCTCTTAAAGCACAATGGTTTGGCAAGCGCTCAGATGGAGCTCTACAGCATCTCATGAGGAAAAGAGCACATCCATGCTGGAGGGAGAAAACCTGCTCGACGTTTGATACACTTCAGTGTCACACTTTCAATGTAGACAGCTTGTCAAGGTCAGCAAGAAGGAACCCAAATGCAGAGTTGAAACAAATATTTATTGAAGCACAAGTTCAGGGGGGTGCACGGGGGTGAACAGTCTTGAAAACTCCAAACAGCGGGAGAGAACTATGCCTCCAGAGGTAGACGGTCTGGAGAACAGTCCCAGTCAGTGACTTAACCAGGCAGAAGAATGGGAGAAGGCCAGGTGAGCACAGTTAAGGAAACGAGGACAAGACTAGGGCTAAATTCAAGGGGGTGTGACCAACAGAAACAAGGAGGTGGGATTACAGGAACACATGGTAGACAAAACAAAGACAAAGCAATGTGTTAAGACACAAGACGAAACATTAAAAAAAGAGGATGTGCAACACAGACAAGGCTGCCATATGAATTGTAACATGGTTATGTAATATATAAAATATGGTTGAATTTACATAAAAATAACTTTACCATAATAACATAAATAATGTACCATAAAACAATGTACTGCAAACCACACACAATTTGAGTATTTCTGCTTGACTAAAACCCCACACAGCATGTTTGCTCTTCTTGAAGTGTTTGTAAATCAACTAGTGTGTCTGAAATAGGACAGGTTAATGTTCTTCCCAAGGAAACAGATGGAACAGACCAACAGGATACCACACTGATTTCAGTAGAGCTGCTGAGAGACATGCAGAGTTATTTATCATAATGGCAAATTAGCCAGAAGTGGCCCCTGTGCTCCAGCTCTAGTTGAGTGTGTACTTGTGCTAAATAGTGGTTTACAATGCAATATTGATTTTTTTTGACATGTAAACTTTATAAGAATTAATAGCAAATGACTGCTTATTGTTTGTAACACCAGTTTACCAGGAAATTCTGAAACTTTTTCCAATGCCACATCTTTGTTGTCATTACAAATTGAATTACCGGCAGAACAATTTGAGTGAAAGATTAAATCAATTAAGAAAGTCTATGACAGCAGCACTCGAGCTGCATAAATTTAACTGCATATATCAGTGTAGAATCTGATTATCATGTTCTCCAGCTACAAGATCCCCCCAGACTTAGATTGATCCAAAGAGCATTTTTTGCTCTAGTGGAAGAACATTTGACCTTTTTGTCGGTTTCACAAATGAGTTGACACACCCACTGGTCAATGTCACAGATCAACACCCTCACCGCCCTCCCCCCTATTTTTAGCCTGTATCAGATTATATATTTAGAATATTAAATATTGCTTATTAGTTTATTCATTACAATATTTAAAATGTTTTAAAATCTTAAAACGTCTGTCATTTCCAGGTTTCAATTACATTTTTAATTTTCAGACTTTTAGACGCCGTAGAAAAACTGTAATCGTGTAATTTACTGTGTTAACTATTTGTAAAGAATACTAACTAATTCACAGGACTGTTCTAATGACAGATGCTTGCTTAGTTTTACTTTGTTATGCCTTCAAACTCAAGAGGCTCGTGTGCACCAAGACAAAAGCACCCTTCCTGGACCCCCTGCAGTATTTTAGAGCAAACAGGTCTATTGTAAACATTTGCATTTTACCTACATATTTGAATTAACCAGGGATTTAAATGCAGATGGAGGTTCAGAGTGGAGTTTTCAACACCATTATGGACACCCTTCAGATCAACACACCAGCTGAATGTTCCCTTCCATGTTGGACAGTAACCTGGAGCAGACAACTTGTGCTGCCAGAGTAAAAGTTAATGAAGCAGATGTTGTGTTCCAACTGAGACTGAACATCCTCTGAGAAACGTACTGCACCTCTAAAAAAGAACCTTTGCTTTTGTTACTTTGAAATGAAGCCTTCAGCTGAACATCCCAGAATTGCCTTTATAAGAGATGTTACTGATTCTAACGTCATTAAACTGCTATTAGAGTCCTAGATCCTAGTAAGATGATTATCTGTCTGAAGAAGCTAGAAAATGGCGAGCTCAAATCGCTTAATTTTTTTAAACCGCAAAGATGAAAATACTAGTAATCGACCGATATTGATTTTTTATTACCGATACCGATTATTTGCATGTTTATGTACATGATAACCGATATGCAGAACCGATATTTATTTACTGTTATACCTTATACTTCTTTTTTTTTTTACAAAACCGATAACCGATTGCTCTCACTGAATCCAGCGTGACATCTCTAAAATATTCTCTTCTTTCAGATATGTATGACTTCCAGTAGCCATTCTCAGTGTCTGACCTTATAGATCAAAGAAGTTGACAAGAAATCTCGAGCAAACATCCGTTTGTTCTCTGTCGAAGAAGACGGGTTTTCCCTGACTCTGATATTATTGTCTTTTCCCTCAGCTCTAATGAATCAGATGAAGAAAGGAGGGCATGTGGTTTTCAAACAGTCTGAATTCATGTTGAGAGATTTACAAGGAAGGGAAGGGCCCTAGAACATCATCACAGACCCTCTCTCACCCTGGATGGGGGTCGGAAGCGGTGCAGGCACAGGAAGCAATGCTTGTGCATTCAGAAAACATTCAATCGGAAAACTCTCACAATGCTAGACTTCATGACTCCCACGTTTTGTCAGAACCATTAAATATTCCATCTCAGCAAGCGCTGCACAGAAAATGCCAAATTTGAAGGTGAAGTATTTGAGTGATATCATATTTTCCAAAGCACACCCTTTTTCTCTGTCATCTCATCTAACTGATTTTTAACAAAAAGTAAACCTACCATGTCTGCTTGCATACCATCCGAAAAACTAGGAGTTATCTTCACAGTTCACTAAAAAGCTGTTTTACAGTATTTTACATTGAGCGCCAAGACTAATGGCAATACATTTGTGAATGTGAGAATGCTCCGTTTGGCTGGCACTGGCTCTTGGAGGCTGAAGCACAATGGTTTGGCAGGCGCTCAGATGGAGCTCTACAGCATCTCATGAGGAAAAGAGCACATCTGTGCGGTCTCATGCTGGAGGGAGAAATCCGGCTCGAATACACTTCAGTGTCACACTTTCAATGTAGACAGCTTGTCAAGGTCAGCAAGAAGGAACCCAAATGCAGAGTGAGTGAAACAAATATTTATTGAAGCACAAGTTCAGGGGGGTGCACGGGGGTGAACAGTCTTGAAACCACTCCAAACAGCGGGAGAGAACTATGCCTCCAGAGGTAGACGGTCTGGAGAACAGTCCCAGTCAGTGACTTAACCAGGCAGAAGAATGGGAGAAGGCCAGGTGAGCACAGTTAAGGAAACGAGGACAAGACAATGGCTAAACAAGGGGGTGTGACCAAGGGAAACAAGGAGGTGGGATTGCAGGAACACATGGTAGACACAAACAAAGACAAAGCAATGTGTTAAGACACAAGACAACCAAAGAAGCATTAAAAAAGACAACACAGACAAGGCTGCCCGGGCAGAGCCCTGACACAGCTTTGTTGATTCTAATGGCTGCAATTTCAATTTCATGTCCAATGTAAATGCAGTTTGTTCATAATTGCTGAGCAACACACAACTGCTTTAAGGCATTAATATCTAGATTGTTTTCTGTCAAAATGTTTTAGAGTTTTTCAGCACATTTTTAAAGTTTCCATTAGGTGTTTTATTTGTAGGGCTGTGCAAATTGCAATATTTTTACTCATGAGTCATGATGCTGTATCGATACTTCAGGACTGTACATTGATTTATTTATTTGTGCATTCAGGTTATATTTTATTAATAAATAATCAGGTAATCTCAAAAAGCACCAACTCTGAGACTTCTATGCCACTGAATATGAAGTGTTCATCATATTTCACGCACTTCAATCATAATCCGTTTATGATATTGTGATGATTCATGATGTTGCAATGTGCATTTAAGGCTTCTCAAAAAGCATTGTGTGTGGATGAAGTGAACACATTAACAGATAAGTAACAGACTACTAACTACCAGATTTTTAGATCAATTTAAAGTTATCTTGACTTTGTACTTCATAGGTTTCATTAAATATACTTCACTTTTATTAAACCACAGCACAAGTGTAAACAGTTAAAAAAAAAAAAAAACAAAACAAAACATTACATATGTAATAATAATACTACATATACTCAGTTTTTAATTGTTACATAATGTGAAACTTGATGCATTGAATGACTTACATGTGTTTATTATAAACAATTCTGGGTGTGGTTTGTATCTTTAGTTTGTTTAGTCTGTGTGTTGTGTGAGTGGGGGAGTGTGTTGTAGGGTGGGTCCACCAAGTTCCAAATAACCTTTCGTCTCCCTGAGGGCAACAGAGAGAGCAGACTTTGGAAAGTATTTACAGCAATTCACTGGATTTGCGGTTGCCATCAGAAATATGAATTGTTCTGGGGCTCGTTCCAACATGGGAAGAAGAGGCGCTTGTGCCTTCTTCATGTAATATATATGTGAACGCCGAAACTATGGTTGAATTTACTCTGTCTCCTGTATAAAGCTCCTTGGTCTTGTCGATGTTGATAACTACCATGATAACCTCCTCTCTGTATCTCTTGTCGTTGTCTGTGAAATACCGTTGTGCCATGTACCATAGCTGTGTGTGCTGTAAGTCGTGTGTGTACAATGTACTGCAAAGGGTCAAGATGAGGTGTTGTTGCCACACACAATTTGAGAGATATTTCTGCTTGACTAAAACCACACACGAACAGCATCCTCACATAAGTGTTCTTATTTTCCAGTGGGAGAGAGCAGTTGCAGGGTGAAGGCAATCTTCTTGAAGTGTTTGTAAAAGCAGGAAGCACAGAGCACAGAGCAGATCAACTAGTGTGTAGAGCAACGGGCCTTATCTACTTTATTTTTCTTAGATGGGCACAATGGTGGAACGCGGAACCACAGACAGAGAGAGGGACAGATTGAAAATGTCTAAAAACCCGGCTGGGAAAGCTCTTTGAGCGGGGCCATCCGGACTAAGGATCGTGTTACTCCGCGACAGAAAGGGAGAGTTTCTTCTAGAGTGAGGGGGGGCGGTGTTAACTCAGATGAAAGTGTTGAGCTCGTCCGGTAGAAGGGAGCGGCTGGTTTATTCCCTTTAAAGCTGTGATGTTGTTGATGCCCTGCCATGCTTCTTGGATTAGTGTTGTTGAAATGTTCTCAACTTTGTTTTTGTATTGTCGTTTGGCTGCTTTGAGTCAAAGGTTGTTTCCGATTTGTTTCCGAACTTGTGTAATATCGAACATCGCTGTTACAGGTTTTTGTTGGGGTAATGTTGTTTTGGTCGGAACTTCCCACTTCCTGAGAAACATGAAACAGATGTCGTCATGGCTGCCCGGAACAGACCAACAGGAGTGTACTGTCCGACCACACTGATTTCAGTAGAGCAGGCAGAAGCAGAACGGAGGAGTGCTGAGAGGTGGGCGTGGGACATGGAAAGGAGTGTAACAATGAGTATATTTATCATAATGGCAAATTAGCCAGATCTGGGTTTGCGGTTTCCTGCTCACTTATATTCCCGTGGCCCCTGGGGGGGGGGATGCTGTATTTTTATTAAATGTAAACAGTTAAAAAAGTAATAATAATACAGCTCTAGTTGAGTGATTCATTCATGTGTACTTATAAACAAACAATCCTATCTTTAGTGCTAAATAAATAACCTTTTATTTGTGGTTTCAGAAATATGAATTGTAACAATGTAATATATAAAATATGGTTGAATTTACAATATTGAAATACAACCTTTAAACAAACCACACACAATAAGAAAAACCCCACACAGCATTTTGCTCTTCTTGAATAGCAAATGACTGCTTAAGGAAACAGATGGAACAGACCAACAGGATGTTTGTAACACCAGTTTACATAATGGCAAATTAGGAAGTGGCCCCTGTGCTCCATTTTGAGTGTGTACTTGTGCTAAATAGTGGTTTACTTTTTCCAATGCCATTGTTTGTAACATCTTTGTTGTCATTACAAATCGAATTACCGGCAGAACAATTTGAGTGAAAGATTAAATCAATTAAGAAAGTCTATGACAGCAGCACTCGAGCTGCATAAATTTATCTGCATATATTTTGTGTAGAATCTGATTATCATGTTCTCCAGGATGACTTAGATTGATCCAAAGAGCATTTTTTGCTCTAGTGGAAGAACATCTGACCTTTTTGTACAAATGAGTTGACATGGTCAATGTCACAGATTTTATTTTTTAATCAGATTATATATTTAGAATATTAAATATTTCTTATTAGTTTATTCATTACAATATTTAAAATGTTTCAAAATCTTAAAACGTTCTGTCATTTCCAGGTTTCAATTACATTTAGAATTTTCAGACTTTTAGATGCCATTGTATTGAAAAACTGTAAATGTAAAATGTAATTTACTGTGTTTGTTAACTATTTGTAAAGAATACTAACTCATTCTGTTCTAATGACAGATGCTTGCTTAGTTTTACTTTGTTTTTGCCTTCAAACTCAAGAATGCACCAACACAAAAGCACAAGTATTTTTGTCTATTGTAAACATTTGCATTTTACCTACATATTTGAATTAATATTTAAATGCAGATGGAGGTTCAGAGTGGAGTTTGTTATGGTTCAGATCAACACACCAGCTGAATGTTTTATGTTGGACAGTAACCTGGAGCAGACAACTTGTGCTGCCAGAGTAAAAGTTAATGAAGGCAGATGTCCAACTGAGATTGAACATCCTCTGAGAAACTTACTCAAAAAAGACACTCTGCTTCTGTTACTTTGAAATGAAGCCTTCAGCTGAACATCCCAGAATAGCCTTTATAAGAGATGTTACTGATTCTAACGTCATTAAACTGTTATTAGAGTCCTAACAGATCCTAGTAAGATGATTATCTGTCCTGAAGAAGCTAGACAAATGGCGAACGTCATTGGAATCTTGTTAATTTTTTTAAACCGCAAAGATGAAAATACTAGTGATCGACCGATATTGATTTTTTTATAACCGATACCGATACCGATTATTTGCATGTTTATGTACACGATAACCGATATGCAGAACCGATATTTATTTACTGTTATACCTTATACTTTTTTTTTTTTACAAAACCGATAACCGATTATGGTAAAATGCTTAAATATCAGGAAAAATATCGGTAAACCGATATATCGGTCGATCTCTAGAAAATACCAACAGTGGTGAGTGTTTTGGGGCAATTTTTTATTCTCTTTTATCTTTTCAATCTTCTTTAGGTAAGAAATGGGTAATTTTGTGTTCATAGCATGCAGATAATTTCACTTTTTTGGGGAATTTTTCCCCTAAACAGTAACTAAATTAATAAATGTAATTGAAGGTGAAAATATTCACCCAAAAAAGATGTCACAAAGCACAGAATGGCCTTGGCAGCATTGTTCTTGTTGAAAATCTCAACAAGATGAAAGATGAAAATCCTAACAAGTTGTGTGCTGGGATTTTCCACTTTGTGGTTAAAAAAAGAACAATGTCACTAATAATGTGGGTGTTTTGGTTCATTATAACTGCTTAAGTACTGCTACTCATACCGTAGAGAAAATTGTGATTTGTTTTGTCCTCCCTGAATGCTCTGAAGGTAAAAAAAAATATTTCCCCCAAAATAAAAATGTACGTAATTTAATCATCCTCATGTCATTTCAAACCTTTGATTTGACTTTTTGATCTCCAAGTTATTGATGTTAATCTGGCACCTTGTGCTAATTTCCTTAATTATCTGACAAACCCTATTTAACAGGCAGCCTGACTTTCTAGTTTTCACTGACTTTGCAAATAACTAATCAGTAATTCGATCTAGAAATTATATTTAAGGGTCACAAACTTTTTAATTAGCATTTTAACATTGATGACTGATATTGTTTTATGGGTTCTTTTTGAACGCAATGATGAATAATTTTCATTCATACCAGTTTAATGAGGAGGTGAGTTGTCTGACTGACACAATCTTTGATTTAGACAGACTTTCTAGTTTTCACTGACTTTGCAAGATGGTGAGCCAGGGCTCTAGACTCATTCTTCCCACTGGTCGTACGTTTGCACGAGCAAATAATTTGGTCACAATTTTATTCTGTTTTTTTATACAACATTTGATTAATCAGTGCATGCTGATTAAATGTTATCATAGTTTATAGTTATACTGTAACGAATGTGTTCAACATTCAACACGTTCTGTTTCATCAGTATTATTTGTGATTTAAATTTTGTGAACAGGAATTCCTTTTTTCGTGCGCTTTCACTTTCAAATTCGCGATCTTGTTGTCACATTTTACAAGAAAAGATAATTGTCTGTTTTGCTTATATCTACTATAATATATAATACTTATATCTATTTAAGACTAAAACAAAAAATGGATTCATTGTTATTCTTAATTAAGGAATTAAGGAAAGCCTCCAAAGCGTAACGTGAGGTAAACAGCAAAGATAAGCTTTTCTAAACGAAAACAAAAAGAAAAGTAAAACTAAACTGGCTGTCGATGACAGGACTTGCATGTTTTTTCTACACGAATACCAACATTTTCACCTTCTCTGGTTTAAGAAGCGGTCTTTTACTTTAGTTTGAAAACCAAATCCTCCGTTGCGCTCCGTCCACTGTGCGGACCTTCGCGCTCGTGCTGACGCAGCGAGTAAAAACCAGGCTCTACCCACGAAGTGCTTGCGCTGAAAGCAGCTCTCTTCACATGATCAGTGTAATCTGACTCCTGCTACAATGTGCCAGCTCTACAGTGAGCGCTGTATGAAGCAGACACTTTGGAGCAGCGCACACCATGCACTCTCACAAGTGCGACCACGTCAAATTTTTACTCGCACTCTCAAAAAATGGTCGCAGTCTAGAGCCCTGTGAGCCGTTCTAAAGTGACTGAAACCCTCCGACAGCAGGTTGTCCAGATTAAGGCCAATAACAGCCATAGCAAGAGAAGCTGGTTGTTCCAAATCTGTAATTTTTTAGAATATTGCATCTTTACAATGTCACTAACTTATTCAAGTCCCCCAAAAAGGCTGGTCGTCCACGAAAGACAAATGCACGAGAGGATGATTCAGAGAATTGGGCAAGCGGTTCAACACTGCAGCTGGAATTGCTCGCCAATTCAGCGCTGAACAGGGTAAGAATCTGTCTCGGCATACAGTGTCTCAACGTTTAAGAAACGTTTAAGAAAATTTGGACTGAAAGCCCACTCTGTATTGACCAAACCTCTCATCAGCACAAAGAATCAAAAGGCTAGACTAAGCTTAGCTGAGCAGCATGTTGTGAGGAGAGAGAGGAGAACTGGTTCAACGTTCACTTCAGTGATGAAAGCAAGTTTAATTTATTTGTGTCCGATGGGAAACATTATGTTTGTCGTCAAACTGGGGAAAGACTGAAGCCCAAGTGTGCAGAGATGTCAGTGAAAAGTGGAGGAAGAAGTGTCATGGTTTGGGGGATGTTTTATGCAGCAGGAGCTGGGCCTCATACAGATACATGAATGAATGCAACAGAATGATACAGAATGAATACAAATTTATCAGAACCTCCTGCGGCAACACGCAGTTCCTTCCCTGCGTTCATCAATGTTTTTTGTGCAGGGTGTGAACTATCGCTTTAAGCCACACAATTACTGTTTTTTACTGATTGATCATTGAGTTCTCAAGTATAGTTGTGATAACGACAAGATTTCACCCCTTAGTCTGTATCTGTTGGTGTGAAGAACGCTGTTAAGGCAGAGATAAACATCACACCTAACCGAAGGAGAAGATCCCATGTTTCTTGCACAACACTATGAGTCATTCATGCCTCTGAGACCTCAGGCCTCACAAGTATCAATAAAACCTCTATCAGCCGCTCATGCCAAGCAATTCATCGCAAATCAAGAGAAATGCATTTACCATGAAGCACTTTGTTTTCGAGTGTCTTCAGGATCTGCTGCATAATTCAGGCCCACCAGCTGATTAGTTAGGCTTTGCCCACGGGCTTGACTCAGGGCTGCTAAGCGGAGGTGGCACAGTGTGCATAACCCTCTTTTGGCAGGGCTTTCTCAATGGAGTAATAGGGATTTCCTGACTTAATCTATTGGAAACACATTAAAAGACAATGAGCTGTATAGATTTGCCTTTACGGCAGTGTTTTCTAAAGGATTTTGAATTTGTAGTGGCGGTAACACCCCTTCAAGAATATGGGCCGAACGATAATATTTTTTTCAAACATATTTTTGTGTTTTGCATTTGTAAAAATGTACATTTATTTAAAAACCACTATTTTAATTGCAGTTTGTTATTTATTAGGACTAAAATCTAAAACGCTTTAACTAGATGCTGTCAGCCATATCACCCTGCAGCCCAAGACTGGTTGCCAACTGAAGCTAAGCAGGGTTGAGCTGGTCAGTACCTTGATGGGAGACCTCCTGGGAAAACTAGGTTGCTGCTGGAAGAGGTGTTAGTGAGACCAGCAGGGGGTGCTCACCCTGTGGTAGAGGTGTGCGATATGATGATTTTTGATCGTGGACGATAAAAATGTCTCCACGATCTGCTTTTGAAGAAATATCGTAGTATCGCGCTAAAGTGTACTAAAAAGCCTGTCTAACAGCGCCTGATTTCTCAACTAAGTTATCTTTTGAGCCAACACTGTCAAAACACACAAGGTTTACATAGAGACATATGGTTATGTCTAAAATTAAAGTAAACAGTAGAGAGAGAAAGGGATGCGTGCCTGTATATTAGATGCGTGCAGCTCTTAAAGGGACAGTACTAAACATGCAGCCGACTGTCATTAAAAGGATAGTTCACCCAAAAATTGTATTTCTGTCATTATTTGCTCACTCATTATTTACATTATTTACGGATATATATATATGCATAGGCCTAGTATATCAGTCTGGCGAGCAACAAAAAAATGTACTAGCCAATGGCAATTAAATTGCCAAGGTGTCCGTAGAGGGTTGCATTGGCCTCTGACCATCATGGCCTCCTAACAATCCCCATATCTGCTGATATACTTCTTCACTCTGTCTCCTCTCCACCAGTAAGCTGGTGTGTGGTGGGCGTTCTGGTGCAATATGGCTGCCGTCGCATCATCCAGGTGGATACTGTACACTGGTGGTGGTTGAGGAGAGACCCCTTGACAATGTAGAGCCCTTAGAGTGCTTAGAAAATCAGAAAAGCACTATATAAATGTAATTAATCATTATTATTATTATTATCTTGGGTTTAAAAGTTATTATATTTAGTTATATTATCCGTTATTCAGATGAGAATAAAGATAGAACTGAATTTAGCAGGATAATGACACTAACTTTGCAACATCGATGCTATTAAACTGAACTGAAACAACACTGAACTACATTGAGCTGAATTAATTTTCATAGTTTTTTTTAGTTTAATAGTCTGTATTGTATAAAGCTCTATATAAATAAATGTGTCTTGACTAACTAATCGGTAATTAGAGTAGAAATTAGATTAAAAGCTCAAACATTTTAATTATCATTCTTACATCAATGATTGATACTGTTGTAACGGGTTCTTTTTGAAAGCAGTGATGAATCATTTTCATTCATACCAGTTTAATTAGGAAGTGAGATGTCTGACTGATACAATCTTTGATTCAGACAAATGACTCCTGTGTTTGATTTGGACTGATTCAAAAGGTACTTTGATCAAGTTTCTTGTTCAAACATGATTGCATCATGTTAAACTGACTTGAAACGGTTAATTTTTGGCTTAATTTGATGTTTTTATTTTGAGAGAACTTGTTACATTTAAGTAGCTCACTTCCCATCATGCTTTGCACGGTACTGGATATGGGGGGAGAACATTTTAAAATAGTGTTATTTTATGCATTTTTAGCAAGATGAGAAAATAAGGAGACTTGTTAATGTCTAATGTTCTGTTATGTTGGTATTTTAAAATACTTTTTGTTAGGCAGGTGTTTTAAGGTGGGTTTGTAGTGACGTATGAAGTGTGTTGGGTTAAAGACATGCTGTAAAGAATTCAAATTGCTTCAATAAGAAAAGCAACTCTCATGGAAGTGCTAGAAATGTACATCTTTAGACTTCCAACCTCTTAACATCATATGTGTAAAGATAAATTGTATTTAACTTTCTAGAATGTTATTATAACACATGCTATTATAACACTACAAGATGGAATCTCTGCTCACATATTTAATTTAAAATGAACTAAAACAAACTGAGTAAACTCAACTAAAATGACATAGATTTCTATCATGCCAACTCTTGGAGGGACTGGCATGGTAATGTACATGACAATGTTAATGTTTTTGGTCTTGGCGGAATAAATCTGCTTCGCTACTACTGCCAATATATCCACAACAATCTGCTGTGAGCATGTAAGAAATACTGCTTCTGCAAATATAACATACATGCAATAACCCCCATAGCATACATGAATCACCCCGTAGCAGATCTATACAGGTGGAGCTGGGGAAGGTGGAGGGTTTTTGAAGTGCCCCGCAAGCACTAGCCAAGTATTTGAATGTTGAGCAGCGAGATCATTGGCTAGCGATACAGGAGAGAAACAATCAGGTGTGCCATGGAATAATGATGTCATTATGTCAGATTGAGTTAGACCTATCAGACTGAGCCATCTAGGATTTCATGACAGAACTTTGGAAATGTCCAAATATCTTGATTCAATTGTGTCCAAAATGACATGATTCAGTCACGTGGAACCACTGTCCATGACAATCATGCTCAGCCAAGGAGTTTTTTTTTTTCAGACTGTTTTTATTGATGTAGGACACTTAAAGGACATTAGGTTAAACTTCAGAACTTGACAACAAGTTATACATATTGTTAACATATTGTTTTGAGTTGTTTTGAACTCGAGAAATAAATCTTTGGCAACCAAAAACCTCACTAATCTCATGCTAGTAATAAACCTAAAACAAAATTAATCCAGAGGTCTCCAAAGAGCATCGGTTGTCATAGAGGTTGTATTAATACGGCTACATTTCCTTCATTAAACCAGCTGCTCCTGAGGGAAGTACAGGCCTGTGTCATAAATTCAAGCTCTAACATGTCAGTATCCTCATAGGTGAATAATTGCTTGATATGTTTGCCAACAATTTGTGCAGGCACAAGTTGTGAAGAAACCCTCACCATAGCTATTCATCTAACAAGCTCTGTGTGCCATAACCCCCTCTACTCCAGTCTGCTAAACCACCATCAGGTTACTGCTGTAAGATGTATACCTCATTAATCAAGCTCCATCGCTCCTGTAATACTGCCAATTACACCAGCCTGCTGTAAAATCCTCCTGATTATCCCGCTTGAGTATGATAGAGGCTGCGGGTTAATTATAATCTGCCTATACGATCACTCCGGTACATTTACGCCTCTGTCTATGACTGAAACCGCCTCTTACATTCACAATAATAAAGTGTTCTGTGGTTTAATTATATACCTTTAAAATATTAGAACAAAGTAGAGCACTTATTAAAGGTGTATTTGTGTGTGGGTGTTTTTATGTGTTTGAGAGAGATTTGGGTTTTCCACATTTAGTGAGACCCCTTAACATCACCCTCTCATCTTCTGGAACATTATAGCACTTCATCCATCCACCGCCGCCCTGTTGCACCGCCACTGTCATTCGTTTTCCGTCAGAGCTTTGTGTGGTAGTTATTTTTGGCATTATCTGTGCCGTGCTCACTTTCAAAAGAAACATACAATACGCTGCACCCTGTGACAGAGAGATTAAATTACAGGGCCGCAGACATAGAGAGAGCTGCCAGTCATCCTATCTCACCTAGCCGGTATTACGTCACACCCGCGTTTTTGTGCACTAACAAGTGCGGGGTCTCGACCCGCAGAGGTGGTTGTCACTGTGTCTTTCTGCTGTGCTGCGTCTTTGCATAACCTTGAGGGAAAGTTTGGCTCCCTGTTGTTTGGGTTTAGTGGGTTTGGTGTTGCAGCCCATTTTCTCTGTCACACTTGGTCTGCTTATAAATAATAAATAATAAATATTGTTCTATGGGAGTTGTCACTCTCTTAACATATGTTTTACATGTACATGTAAAACTACATGTAGCTGATAATTACTTAATTTAATTAGTTTGTAAAGATTTACCAAGATTTGTGCATTCTGGCATAATTTTCATTTTCTCTGCATAGTTCTTGCACAATCCCCAAAATTTGCTCTCATTATTGCAATAAATTACAAACCCGATTCAAAATAAGTTGGGACACTGTACAAATTGTGAATAAAAACAGAATGCAATGATGTGGAAGTTTCAAATGTCAATATTTTATTCAGAATACAACATAGATGACATATCAAATGTTTAAACTGAGAAAATGTATCATTTTAAGGGAAAAATAAGTTGATTTAAAATTTCATGGCATCAACACATCTCAAAAAAGTTGGGACAAGGCCATGTTTACCACTGTGTGGCATCCCCTCTTCTTTTTATAACAGTCTGCAAACGTCTGGGGATGAGGAGACAAGTTGCTCAAGTTTAGGAATAGGAATGTTGTCCCATTCTTGTCTAATACAGGCTTCTAGTTGCTCAACTGTCTTAGGTCTTCTTTGTCGCATCTTCCTCTTTATGATGCGCCAAATGTTTTCTATGGGTGAAAGATCTGGACTGCAGGCTGGCCATTTCAGTACCGATCCTTCTTCTATGCAGCCATGATGTTGTAATTGATGCAGTATGTGGTCTGGCATTGTCATGTTGGAAAATGCAAGGTCTTCCCTGAAAGAGACGACATCTGGATGGGAGCATATGTTGTTCTAGAACTTGGATATACCTTTCAGCATTGATGGTGCCTTTCCAGATGTGTAAGCTGCCCATGCACACGCACTCATGCAACCCCATACCATCAGAGATGCAGGCTTCTGAACTGAGCGTGATAACAACTTGGGTTGTCCTTGTCCTCTTTAGTCCGGATGACATGGCGTCCAGTTTTTCAAAAAGAACTTCAAATTTTGATTCGTCTGACCACAGAACAGTTTTCCATTTGCCACAGTCCATTTTAAATGAGCCTTGGCCCAGAGAAAACGCCTGCGCTTCTGGATCATGTTTTAGATATGGCTTTTTTTTGACCTATAGAGTTTTAGCCGGCAACGGCGAATGGCACGGTGGATTGTGTTCACCGACAATGTTTTCTGGGAAGTATTCCTGAGCCCATGTTGTGATTTCCATTACAGTAGCATTCCTGTATGTGATGCAGTGCCGTCTAAGGGCCCGAAGATCACGGGCATCAGTATGGTTTTCGGCCTTGACCCTTACGCACAGAGATTGCTCCAGATTCTCTGAATTTTGGATGATATTATGCACTGTAGATAATGATAACTTCAAACTCTTTGCAATTTTTCTCTGAGAAACTCCTTTCTGATATTGCTCCACTATTTTTCGTCGCAGCATTGGGGGAATTGGTGATCCTCTTCCCATCTTGACTTCTGAGAGACACTGCCACTCTGAGAGCTCTTTTTATACCCAATCATGTTGCCAATTGACCTAATAAGTTGCAAATTGGTCCTCCAGCTGTCCTTATATGTACATTTAACTTTTCTGGCCTCTTATTGCTACCTTCCCAACTTTTTGGGAATGTGTAGCTCTCATGAAATCCAAAATGAGCAATATTTGGCATGACATTTCAAAATGTCTCACTTTCAACATTTGATATGTTATCTATATTCTATTGTGAATAAAATATAAGTTTATGAGATTTGTAAATTATTGCATTCCTTTTTTATTCACAATTTGTACAGTGTCCCAACTTTTTTGGAATCGGGTTTGTAATTAAATACAATACAATAACGTATTGTAATTGAATTGGTATTACAGTAATTAAGTGTAATTTAATATTTAATGTAAATTAAATGAAATATATAGATATTATTATATATATATATATATTTATGTATGTATTAGGGGTGGCATGGTACATGTATTCGTAACAGAGGAACAGGAACAGAGGCGGGCGCGCTGATTTTTGATTCACTGTATTTTATTTTGATAAAGTACAAACTGTCCTGTCTAGTTAGCAATACTGGAACTGATGTGTTTTGTGTGTGTGTGTGTGTGTGTGCGTGCGTCGCGTGCTCCGGTGCGATCACATCAACTGTTTCCTTATACCAGCAGAATCAGCTTTAAACACTTATTGTCTTATTAATAATGCATCACTGTATAAAGGTCTGCTTTTATTTGTGTACACTCACAATGAAAACAAAACATTGTGCTTTTTGTAAATTGTAATTTGCACTACTGTCTGTTCAAAATAAATGAAAAGAAACAGAGCATAGTAGATTTTTTTTCCCTGTTGTACCAAAATCGTATCGAACCGTGACCCCCGAACCAAGGTACGTACCGAACCGTGACATCTGTGTACCGTGCCACCCCTAGTATTTTCATTTAAAAAACAGTATCATCGCATAAACTATATATTGTTATGATTTTAAATCTGTATTTAACCTCAGAGTGATCTCAAAGGAAAAAGCAGTACTAAAGTCTGATTTTGTGTTGGTTGCGCTCTAAAATTAAATGAGTATAATCTTAATTCAAGTGATGAAGGATTTTGAAAGTCTGACAGTAATCGCTGTTCAGTACTACTGTAAGGTTAACCCTGCCTGCTTTAAATGTTTCAAAATGATTAACAGTTGAAAACATTTGTTAGAAATTTTGAA